>CM034297.1:21572279-21648629 GCA_019925795.1 Dendrobium chrysotoxum
GACTTTGAGCCCTGAAACTTATTATATTGTTTATGATGTACCTAAAATATTAGTACACACGAAAAGAGATATTACAATAAAATTTCTTTGAGAAATTAAAAGATAATCAATAATATTTGTATCATCAAAATCATAAGCACGAGAACCAGAATTGCAACATTTTATATAGAGCAAATTCAACCCTAAATGCATATTCATTGCCTTCTAATTCTAATGCAAGTTCTTCTAACTCTTTGAATGTTTCTTCTACCTTATCATGTGACTTTGGTAACTCAACTTGCTATTTATCTAATGAGTGAAACTCTACTATTAATGATTCATGATCCTTAACTAATACATTGTTCTCAATTTTGAAACTTAAATAATCATTAGTTTATTTTTCATGTTGTTCCTTTAAAAAAAATTTTTTCAAGTGTGAATGCTACTTTTCAAACTCTTTATATGATCCATGAATTTTTTTAGATATAAAAATAAATCATCATATTAAAGCTCGTATACCTCATCCTGGTCGAAGTTTCTAACAATATCTTTTACCTTTAAACAACGGTTGGTTACCCCCTCTTCTAGCTCCATTTACGAGGAATCTTACTTTGAGTTCACCCAAAATGCCTTTTATAGCTTTTTCTTTCCCTTCTTTTAGTTAAATGTATCCTCACCTTTTCCTTAGTAAGGTGGCTATTGATGTTGCGGCAATCTGATTTGATATGTCTAGTCTCACTACACTAAAAACAAATAATGTTAGTAGAAAACTTATTCAACTTACCAGTTTTACTTTTGCTCATATTAATGTAGTGCTTGTGTTTACATTTCAAGAAGTTCTTAAATTGGTGTGTCATCAATGCAATGTTCTTTCTTCCATCATCACCTAAATTGCTTCTCTTGGTTTCATCATCCTTCAATGACACTATCCTTCTTTCTTTCGATCACCTGCATCTGGAAACCCTTTGGCTCACATTTTGCTTGTAAGAAATAAGAGAGCACATAAGACTGTCAATAGATTACACAATAAGTTCTTTTAATTCAAAAATAATGGAGACTTTAGCATCATAAGAATTGGGCAAACAACACAATATTTTGTTAAATTATTCAAAATTACTAATCACTATACCCAAAAAATGCAAAGAAGTGTTTATCTTAATGAACCTTAAATACATAGCAAATATTGACTCACTAGGTTTCATTTGAAAGAGTTCTTTCTCATGTAACAATAAATTTAATCATAACTATTAAACTTACTAGTGTCTTTATAGGTTTTATATAAGCTATCCCCTATCACATTCCCACTAATGCAAGATGATACACACATATAGTCTTCTAATTTCAATGTCAAAAAAAGGTTTAATCACTTTGCATTCAATTGTGCTTAATCCCTATCTTGTATAGAACATTTAATATTAGGAATTTCAGTTTTCACCTCATAATAATAAAAGAAGGCAATGTAAATCAATCATGAATTATGTGCCACATGCAAAAATAAATAATTACAAAAAAAGTATACATGCATATTTTCAAAAAATTGAATGGTATATTGTCTAAAAAAGGTGGGCATGTGATAGAATGCCCTTCAACAATATTATGGTTTCCAAAATGTGCCATTGGATCAAACTCTAGGTCTTAAAACCACATTACAAGAGAATCATCTTAATATAAACAAAAAGTTCAAAAAAGAATTTGGTTTGAGACAAATTGAACATGAAAATGGCACACCAAAGGGCAGGGGGAGGGTGGTGAATTGGTGATTTAAAAATTTCTTCAAAAGACTTTTGAATTAAAAACTAAATTCAAATTTCATGAAGAAGCATTTGAATAAAAAGAACTATATAAACTCAATATACAACTCAAAAGAAGTATAGTTTTAATTTTGTATTTTATAGAAAATAATTTTTATATTTCTTTACTTTTTAACACCAATATAATTAGACTCAATCACGAAAAACTTCTTTTACAGATATAATCATAATAAAATAGTGTGCTAAAAGTAATATTATAGTGAAGTAAAATGAAAAAAATAAATAAATAAAGCAATGAGATGCAAATTAATTTTTATAATGGTTCGATCACTTGACCTATGTCCACTCCTCAAAGGTCCTCTCCTTGAAAATTGTACTAACACATTACTCTCCTTCAGCCCAAACTAAGAAAATAAGCCCTTTTCCCTTTCCACAGGTAGAGAATCCAACTTTATAAACTCTTCACACATGAAGAACTCCTCCTTTCAGCTCCTCGATTCAACAGAGCCACTCTGTCTGCTCTTCACCTCCTCAGTCCAGTGAATTTTTTGTGTCATCCTTTCACCTCCATGATATGGCAAAGTGGCTGAGTCCTCCTTTAACTTCCTCAATCTGGCAAAGTCACTGATGATCTTTGGCCTTCAAATTATCTTCTTTATAAAACTTCTCTCAAGAGACACACCAACGTAACCAGAGGACCTCATGTGTAGGTCGTCAATAGCAACCATGTGAATACCCTCTAACAATCCTTTGAATCCATTAAGGATATTCTCCTTCTCACAAAAACATCACCTCTCTCTCTCTCTTTGCTCAATGCTCTCTATCTAAGCCCTCTTATAGAAGAAACAGAAACCATTGACTTCCTAAAGAATATTTTATAGTTATAATAGGACTTTATATAGAGGGCTTTAAAAACAATAATTTTTAATTCTTTCGCTTTAATTATATATAATGATACTATTATCATATAGTATAATTAGTTCATTAACATTATCGATCATTATGTATAATTATAAACTATCAAGTATGATTAGTTTAAACCAAATATTGGATCACATAAGATGAGCAAAAGTTCATCAAAAGAGTTCTTGGGTTGTTCATAAAGTTTGATACATGATCAGATAGAATGATCTATAATTAATTTAGATCCAACTTGATTCCTTAATCCCAAACTTAAATTAGGCAATATTAATTAAAGATCATAGAATACTAACAAGTTTGTATATTATGAATAGAATAATTTTTACATTTCAAATTTACATATTTTAAGTAAGTAGGATTCAATGGAAGGATTTATGAAATTAGCTTGTAATATTGTACAATAATTTATTTGTATGGTTTAATTACTTATAATGAATTTAATTTCTCTCATTTAACTAAACATTCTTAATTAATCTCTATTTGAATTTATCATACAATATGATATGAAAGTTCAATAGTTGGTTGTGAAACCAATTAAACATTAATGAAAATGATGCACCAAAAGTGGGTGAATTGGTATTTTAAAAACTTTTTCAAAATATTTTTGAAATTAAAAATAAAAATCAAATTTTAATTTGGAAGTAAATAATAATTAAAACAAATATTAATTTTTTGTTTTTTATTATGTAGACATAGAATTAATATTCTTTTTATTCATTTATTTTCTAATTTTATTATTTCTTATTTATTTTATAATAAAGATTGAATCCAGTCAACCACAATGAGTTATGTTTCACAATGATAATCATGCTGAACCTAGATTATAAAGAAATAAATGAAATGTAGAAATTGTAGAAAGTATATGAAAAAAAAAGAATGTAAACAAAATTTTTATAGTGCTTTGATCAACTTGACATATGTCCACTCCCTGAAATCCTCTTCTCCGGGGATTGCACTAATTAATAATGACTCTTCTTCAGTCTCACAGCTAGGCAGAGAAGCTCTTATAGACTCAAATAACATTCACCTCCCTAGTGAGGTGGAGAAGAGGTAGCAAAAATCCCTTTCACCTCCTAAGTGTGACAGAGCAGCAAAAAACCCATCCACCTCCTTGATGTAATGGAGTGCCAAAATCCCTTTTGAAAGTTTTATAAGGACGTTAAGCTTAAATGTGCAAGCAATACTATAACTCGATGAAGAAGCTAATAGACTTTATGAAAAGTTACAATAACGATGATGATAGTTTAATAAACATAACAAAATATCAATCACAATTCCAACATGCAATTATCATATAAATAAATGCAAAATAATAAAGGGAAAAACATAGTAAAAAATAAGAAAGAGAACAACAAAATTTATTAGTGGTTTTGTCAAACCATGACCTACATCCACTCCTCGGAGTCCTCTTAAGTGTTTCACAAAACCATTAGTGACTTTCTTTAGCCCCCAAAGCTAGGCAGAGAAACCCTTACAAAATCTCTTCCACCAACACAGTGCGGTAGAGGACCATAATCCTTTTCACCCTCCTAGTGAGGCAAAAAATCAGGAATCCTTTTTTAACCTCCTGTTGAAGGCAGAGAATCTGGAATCCTTTTTCACCTTCCTGATAATGGTAGAAAATTTACAATTCTTTTTCACCCTCCTAGTGAAGGTAGAGAACTTGAAATCCTTTCTCACCCTTCTGGCGTAAGTAGAAAAACTTGAATCACTTTCAACATCCTCGGTGTAGCTAGTCCTTGGACATCATAGAGGACTTCTTCCCAAAGCTTCCCTTAGGATAAATCTTGACACATGGAGGAACTCAGGTGCATGTTCTCTAGAGCAACCGTGGGGAACTCCCTCTCACACTCCCTCAAAACCCATAACGATCTTCTTTCTCTCTCACAAACTCCACCCTTTCTCTCCTAAGTTCTAAGGCCTCTCTTCAAGCTTTCTCTAAATTAAATAACTTAATTAGTTCTCAAAAGACTCTTAGAAAGTTTTATGAGAATGCTTAAATAGAGGGCTTCAAGAAACTATAAAAACTTAATTCTTTCTACTCTTATTGTACAATATAATACCAGATCAAACGGTACAATCCCAGATCTTACGGTATGATTAGTTCAAATAATCTTTTAGTACTGTATGAAGAATAAGGCACTGTGTGATCTATTCAATAAGCTGTGCTGATTGTCTAATACGATTTGATAATTGTCCAATAGGATTTGTTCAAATAGTATGGATTATCATCCCAAATGATTAGCGATGATAAAATATCATTCCATGTAAACATTGGGTCATACAATATGATTGTGTCCAATCATCCTGTACGATCTAACTTGATCAATTAATTTAAAATAGTTCCTTAATTATAGGATTAATTTTTGAATGATTTAATTATATCATACATGGATCATACAATATGATTAGTATAAAATTTGAGTTTCAAAATATTGCCTAAATTATTATTAGCGATTGGGATCTTGATTTCAACTGATTATCTTGTATGATTAGTATCGTACAATACTGTTAGTTCAAATATTTTTTAATGTCCCAATTAGCTATTTTAATAATTTTTTGAATTACTGAATGTACAGTATGATATGGATCATACAGTATGATTAGTTCATAAAACTACACTTCTAATTTTTCTCACTATCTTATTACCCTGAATTGTGTGTGTGTGCACAGTCACCAGGCTAACAAACACCCTTACATCATTTGACTCAAGAAATTATAAAATAAATAAATGAAAATTACAGACTCTTTACCCTATTATATCAAATCTTGATCCCTAAATCTTCATTGAATGGTGCATGACGTACCTGAAATGTTAGTACATATAAAATAAATATGCATTATAAACACTGACATAAAGATGCATTCAGTGATATTTGTTATCATCAAAAATATGAACTCGACCGCCCGAGTTGCAACAATCTCCCCATTTTAATGATGGCAAATATTATTGGTTAAATTTACAAACTAATACTTATTTTCTCCTAATCTCTCCCTCACTAAGAGAATTATATTAAAAATAGGGTAATTATTCAGTTTTAATTTTTTTTGTCATTCATATTTTTTTATTTTATGAGAAAAAAATTAAACCTAAATAACAAATGAGCAAATGCTACCAACCAAATATCTACTCACCCTTTTGACATCACCAAAAAGGAGAGAGAGAATACAACACATAACTTGAACTACATGCATAAAATAAAAAAAAATTAAAGGGAAAGAAGAGCAACTAAAAGCACAGAACACAAAAGGATAACAAATAATGAGAACATGCCAACGTAAACTACAACATGCAATCATACATAAAACATAATTATTAAAAAAATAACAAAATAGATAAACAAACATGCAAACAAACTTACTTATGCCTGATCAACATTAATAATATAATCCTTGATAATTCATCATAAGTTTGTTAACTCCTCTTCTTGTTCCTATTTTGATGAGTTAGAGGCTATATCTACTAGGAGATTCTTTGCTTCTTTCATTTCCCCTTTCAGAATTTGACTTATCCTTACCCTTTTCCTTACAGGGTGAGTCTTTAGGTTGGGCCTTTCATATTTCAGATGTTCAAGTTTCTTACACCCAAAGCAAACATTGTTAGAAGAAAACTTATCATTTTTATCATTTTTACCTTTGCTCCACTTTAGTTGACACTTGTGCTTGTGCTTTAGGAAACTTTTGAATTAGCTTGTTGTTAATGCTATCTCCTCACTCCCATCATCTCCTCAACCATTTTTATTTGTATCTTTGGCCTGTAGCATTATAGTCTTTTTCTATTCTTGTGTTTCCTATATCCAAAAGTCTTTCACTCACACTTTGCTTGTAGGCAATGAGAGAGCCAAGGAAATTAACAATAGAATAAGCATTCAAGTCTTTCAATTCACATATAGCTAGACTGGCATCAAAATTATCAAGTAGATAATGTAGAATTTTATTGACCTTTTCAGAGCTTAAAAGTTCTCTACATAGAGCATGCAATGATGTCGCTATATGTGTAAATCTAGTGTACATGTCTGAAATAGTCTCGTAATATTTAATGTGAAAAAGTTTATAATCTTGCACTAATATGTTTAACCAAGATTGTTTGACTTTACTAGTACCTTTATATGTAATGCGTAGTCTATCCCAAATGTCCATGCTAGTGGTGCAGGTAGTAGAAACTATCATGTAATTTTAGAATTAAGTGCACAAAAAAAGTAGTTTAAGTATTTAGCATTCAGTTATGCAAATACTTGTTCTTCTCTACTCCATTCTGTAAAGGAATACTAATTTTGACTCCACCTATAATTAGTGATGATACAAAATAACTAGTTTGAATCATATGCAACATTCTAAAATTAATAGATTGTAAAAATGTAGACATGTAAATGTTTTAAAAATCAAATGAAATATTATCAACTAACGGTGGACAAATAATAGAGTAGCCTTCCATGGTGTTAGTATTTCCAAAATATGTCATGGATCATTTTTCTCTAGGTTTTCTAAATCACTATTTTTGAGTATCGCTTTGATACCAATTAAAAGTTCGATAAGGATATTAAGTCGAAAGTGAACTTCCCCTTGGCACACAAATGTGAATATAATACTATCACTTGATACAAAAGCTAATAGACTTTATTAAAAGTTATAATAATGATGATGATAGTTTAATCAACATATATAAAATATCAATCACAGATTTTTATCTTGCATATCACACAAATACATACTGAAAAATAAAGTGCAAAAAAAAACTAGAAAGAGCACACAAAATTTTATAGTGGTGCGATCAAACCATGACCTACGTCCACTACCCAGAGTCCTCCTCTTTGTATTTTTCACTAACCTTTAGTGACTCTCCTTTAGACACCTTAGCTAGGTGGAGAAGCTCTTACAAAATCTCTTTCACCAACCAGTGCGACAATGACTGTAATTTTTTTCACCCTCCTACAGAGAACATGGAATCCTTTTTTACCCTCCTGATGAAGGAAGAGAACCCAAAATCCTTTTTTCACCCTCTGGTGAAAGCAAAGAACCTTAAATGACTTTCATCTTCCCGATGTAGTGGAGCAGCTTGGTCCTTTGACACTAAAGAGGTCTTCTTATCAAAGCTTCCATCAAAACAAACCTTGACACATAGAGGAACTCAAGTCCAAGTATGCTGGAGCAACCATGCATAACTCCCTCTCTCACTCCCTTGAAACCCACAAGGATCTCATCCCTCTCTCACAAACTCCATCCTTTCTCTACCAAGCTCTAGCCCCTCTCTTCAAGCTTTCTCTAAAGGAAAATAACTCATTGAGTGTTTAAAAGACTTTTACAATGTCTTAATAGAAAGCTTAAATGAGGGCCTCAAGAAACTCTAAAAACTTAATTCTATCAACTATAATCATATAGTATGATCCCAAATCATACGGTATAATTAATTCAAATAATCCTATTAGTATTGAACGAAGAATAAGGCATTATACAATTAGTTCAATAAGTTGTGCTGATCTTACAATATGATTTGATAATCATTTAGTATGATTAGTATAAATAACCTTGTTTATCATCCCATATAATTAGTGATGATAAAATATCATCCTATATAAAGATTGAGTCATACAATATATTTGGTCCAATCATCCTGTATGATTAGGTCTAATGATCCTGTACAATCTGATTAGATTAATTAATAAAAAATCATTCCTAAATTATAGGATTAATTTAGTCAACATTTAATTATATCCCACAGTACGATCCTTATCGTATGGCATGATTAGTATAAATTTTAAATTTCAAAAATTGCCTAAATTATTATTGGTTGCTGAGATCTTGATTTCAACAGATCATCTTGTATGATCTATATCGTACAGTATGATTAGTTTAAATTACTTTAATTATCATAGTTAGCCATTTTAATGATTTTCTGAATAATTGATCTTATAGTATGATATGGATTGTACAATATGACTAGTTTAGAAAATTACACTTCTAATTTTTCTCAATATCTTACTACCATGAGTGTGTGTATGCACAGTCACTAGGCAAGTATATACCTTTACAGGACTTTACTCTAGAAATCAAAAAATCACTAAATAAAAATTAAGGCTCTTTTAGCATACCCTATTCTACCCAATCTTGAGCCCTGAATCTTCATTGAATGGTGCATGATGTACCTTAAATATTAGTACACAAAAAATAAATATGCACTATAAATACTAGGAGACATAAAGATGCAATCAGTAATGTTTCTTATCTTCAAAAACATAAACTCGGTTGCCTGAGTTACAACACCATTCACCTCCTTGATGCGAAGGAGAGATAAAATTCATTTCACCTCCTTGGCATATCGGTGATGAAAATTCCCATTCATCCCATAATGCAATAGAGTAGCTGCCAGCCTTTGACATGAAAGGATTCTTCATAGAGCTTTACTTAAGAAAAGCACTGAAATATGGAGGAACTCTAATTCAAGTTAGTTGGAGCAACTACATCAAAACCACTCTCACACTCCCTTGAAACCCACAAGGATCTTCTCCCTCTCACATTATGTCAACTTTTCTCTTTCGTTACTAAATGCTCTCTCTTCAACACTATCACAAAAGAAACACACCTTTGACCTCCAAAATACTTCTTCTTAGGTTATTAAGAGAGTTTAAATTATGGGCTTTCAAAATTCCTAATAATTCAATTTTTCCAAATCTATTCATATTGTATAATTGGGATATCATACTGTGCCATTAGTTTAATGCCACCATAGTTCATTATGAATGATTATAAATTATCTTGTATGGTTATTTAAAATCATACTTCAGATCACACAAGACTAACCAAGGTTTATTCAAAGAGTGTTCGGGTAATTCATACTCTATGATACATGATTGCCTAGTATAACCTATAATTCATTTAGATCTAATATTACTTCTTAATTATCAGACATAATTAGGCATTATTATAAAAGGTCATACTATATGAATAGTTTTGTATTGTATGAACAATTCAAATTTCAAAATTTAAATTTGCCTATTTTAAGTAAGTTGGATTCAATGGTGGGATTTCTGGTAACAGCTAATCATTCCATATGATGTGTGGTTCTTACAATATGATTTATTACATTTCAAATTTATTATTATTTTTTTTTATTAAAACTAAATATTTAATTAATTTTTATTTAAACTGATCATACAATAGGATTAACAGAAAAATTAAAATTTTTATTTTTCACTCTCCTATTTGTGTGTGCATGGTTGCTAAGCTAACAAATATCTTTTAAGATATATTGACTCAAGAAAAATAAAATGACACACTCTTTTAAATAAGTTTAACCTATATAACCTAACCTTGAGCTCAAATTCTCTTATGATGCTTTGTGTATGTTGAACCTAAAATATTAGTGATGCACAAAAAAAAAAAGATCTAGAATATAAAAAAGCAGAAACTAAATAATTATCTAATAATAATTGTAATCATTAAAACATAAGGTCAAGCTTCCCATTTATAATATGATATTGATCATATATTATGATTAAGAGAAAAATTAATATATTTTTTTCATCCCGTTTGTGGGTGTGCTTGGTTGCTAAGAGAACTTACTCCTAACTACAAATATTGACTAAAGAAATATAAATTTTCATACACTTTCAAAAAGAAACTGACCAACATAATATTTTCATGAGCTCTAATTTTTAATAGTACTTTTTGTATACTAACCAAAAATATTAGTAGTGCACAAGAAAAATATAAACAATGTTTAAAGTAGGAGTAAATAAAATAAACATCCAATAATATTTGTAATCATCAAAATAAAGGTCGAGCTCCTGGATTGTAATAGTTCTATATATTAAATTACATTTAATTAAGATGATTACACAATTATAACTGGTTGTGCACTCACTTTTCCACATAATGCTATTTTTTAATTGGCACTTAAATACAAGCAAACCCCCTTGACACAAATGCAGTAATCTTAGCCATCTCATCAAAGATCAGATGGTTTGAGTCAAGAAGCCCAAATAGTTGGACAACCGAATCAAAAGTTGAATTGACAAAATTAGAGTCATCCCATTATTTGAGTTAAACAAGTATTTTTATTTCGTCTTTAACCTCAAAGAAAAAATAAGAACTAATCATAATTTTGAATTCAAAGATGTAATTCAAAGGAAAATCTTATTCTAATGGATCCAGTAGGATCTAGAAGAGTAAAAATTTCAATCCAACATCAGAAAAACCTTGGTTTGAAGGTTTTCATCAAATATCAGTCCCACCCCTCATAAACTAGAGCTTGAGTTTCATAATCACCTAAAATCAAAGGTATTTAATTTGGTTTTTACTTGTAGTAGATTCATCTTGATCTAAAGAACAAGACTCTTTTAGGTTGCAGAACCTAGGGAGAATAGGATCAAGAATTGAGAAAATGGCAAACATCAATCTGTGGAGCTCACCCAAAGGTATTTGGATGTTTGGAAATGATCAATAGGAACATAAAGGAACTTCCCAAAGCTCAGATAATCAAAACATAGAACTTCCCTTACAAATAAACTGAAGTATTTACAGATTATTTGGAGCTAAATCAAATTAAAATTTTAACTAAAGAATTTCGTACTAGGGTTTTTGGCATGTGCTGGACAGTCCAATGGAGTTAGAGCATTTGTTTGGAAGAGGCATGGCAAATGGGATGAGCTGGATGGACAGTTTGAACTGACTATATTTTGCTAGTCTATTTGGCACCAATTTCGAAAACCTTATACTAGGTCAATTCCTAGGTTATATAGGAAGAATTCCCATGCCTTGGGTCTAGCCAATTTGTCTTAGGTTTCCATGGACCTATTTTTGTTTGCTTGGGTTAACCAATTTGCCTAACCCATTATATCACTATGGCTAGGCAATCTAGGGCATGTCCAGTGGATTCAAGGGCAAGCTATGCATGCAATGGATAGGCTAATTAGGTCTAGGATAGAAATTAGCTGATGCAGACCCTTGTTGGTGCGCTTCGGTTAGCCAATTTTGGAAAATCAATGTGGGCCTAAGGGATGGGTTAGCTTAGGTGACTGCATGTGGACCTTATAAGCCTATTGGATGACTTTGGAAGTTAAGCGTCCAAGGGTTTGGGTTGAATGCAAGTGAATGAGCTATATGGTGCATTTGTTCAAACTAGGTAGCCTATGACAACCTATCTCAATGAATGAGTCTCTTGGGTCAAGAAAGGTTTATTTAGATGTTTGAAAGTGATTGGGAGGCATTCCAACGTCTAAAAAAGGTTTATAGCATGAAATGCACATTTAGGATAATTTTGTCAAGCATGGTGATTTTTGTCAAATTAGGTCAACCATGGCTCACCATGGGTTTAAAAGGATTCAAACATGTTTGAATAAGTGTTTGGAATGTTTAGCATGCGTTGCCATTATATGGAATAAAGTAAATGCATAAATTTACATTTTAGGTCAAATGGAGACATTCTGCCCAACATGACCATCATGGTCAACCATGTTCAACCATTGGTCCAAATGGGATATAGGCATGCACCATGGTGATTGAAGGAGTCCTAGGGATCTGTGATAGGGTTTGGATCCATGTTTGAATGATGTTTCACGCATGGGTTTAGAGTTTAGGTTTTAATAGGTTTAAAGGTCAAACTTGATCAACCATGGATCCCAATGGGTTTAAATCATCCTAATGATGATTATGGAAAGGACTAGATCATTTCACAATGTTTAGAATGAGATTTGATCAACATGTCATGCTGAATGGCATGATATGTAAATATGAAGAAGTTTTAATTTAAATTTAGAGTTTATGTATTTCATGATTGGAAAGACATGGAAACTTCCAAAGATCACTATGTAGATTATAAGGAGATGATAAGTAAATGAGAGATTGGCGAAATCAATTTCAATTTCTAATGGACTAGGATATCCTGTTGGAAAAGGTTTTCTTTAATCTATAAGTTTAAATTTTAAATTGATCTCATACAAAAATGTGATCAACATATGATCTCAATTAAACGATTTTTTATGATATTAACTAGATAGAAAGTTGTACATGCAGTTTGGAGCTTTTTTTTTTATGAGACCAGTCCTCTTTTACCGGGCTAACTAGCCTTGGACTTAATTTTAAACAAGATTTTCGATTGAACCAGAACTATGAAGTATTATGGTGTACGCCATAATTTTTCTTAGCAATAGTGAGTGCCAAAGAATCATACATACGCACATTTTACATATGGCGATCTCATACCCAGGTGCCCTTGCAGAACAAAAGCCCCTCAACTAGTAGTTTAAATGTGAGTCTTATGCTTAAAGTGCAAGCCAATAGTAAGATCGCATGCGAATTGGTGTTCAAAGACAATTGTTATATCCAGAAAGCGCATTGATCCCATCATTCTTAGGGAACAATTAATTTCTTTCATAAAGAAGGCCGAAAACACGAGTAATTTGTCTTCCTCTTCCTCATCCTCATATCAAATATTTAAAACATAATTCTAATGATCTAAAAATCTGTTCTCTTAGAAAGATAGTAATGTTACCAAAATCTACTTGAAAATGACTTTTCTACCTTGAAATTGGCTAATGGGATTATTTGCCTTATCTGAAAGAAGTTCGGATAAGATCGACTGTCTTATCATAGAGTAGCAGCAAAAGCGCACTAGCATGTCCAACTGCCGGTTAAAATTATATTAGCGAAACCAAAAGCTCGAAATAAGTTTTCAAATCATATGATTTTAGCAATCTAAACGCTTTAGACTAGTGGAGCAAATAAGAATTATGAATGACGGACCGGCATACCAAACATTGTTAGGCTTGTATCAATATATAATTCAGTATTTGGTAGTTCTTGAATATGACACGTTGAATGATGCAAATCTTCCTGCTGCTGTCAAATAAACAAGTAGCAACCCGTCAGCGGTGACTAATACGTACGACATTCGGATATTCAGCTATATATGTACATGTCAATTGATGGTGAAATTCATCAATATTTGATCTGCTTAAGCTCTTCTCCTTCCAGGTAAAAACATATAAACCCTGACTCGTAAACTTATTCAGGAACAATTTTAATAGTTATATGGAGAAATGCATGGAAGTTTGATCAACCCATAATTTTTCAGGTAAAAAAATTCATGTAAACCATGACTTCATAACATATTCGGCAGCCATATATATTATATATATATATATATATATATATACTCATATCGTAATATTGCATATATATTCATTGTAATCCTTGCGATACGCATCAAAATTTGGTCATTTTAGTCTGCTTCTTTCAGGTAAAGAAATGGATGAAATCCACGAGTCCAATATTACGATGCCAGCCAAAGTTAAAGGGTGCAGTAATATGCCGGATTTTCAACTACCCACGGCAAACATAGGAAGAATTATGAAGCTAGCTCTACCACCCAATGCTAAGATTTCTAAAGAAGCAAAGGAAACCATGCAAGATTGCGCATGCAGAGTTCATATGCTTATAACTGGGGAAGCTTCTGTTAAGTGTCGAATGAGAACAGACAAACTCTATTTGGAGATGATATATGTCATGCCATGAAATCACTTGGGCTAGATGAATATGCTATAGCTACTAACAGGTATCTTCAAAAGTATAGAGAGCATTACGAGAAACCAGAGGCTTCGAAAAATACTTCGCCAATTCAAATTGATGTGCGAGATCAGTTCTCAGTATACAGCAGAATCAACCAGCACACCTAAAATTTGTATATTAAGTTGTCCTGATGCTTCTTCAAGAGATAAAAGCAGCTAGAAAAAGGGAATATAGGATTGAAAGAACTGTGTAAGGTGAAAGAAATGTAAAGGAGCTTTTAGCTATACTCTCCAAGAGATGTTTACTCTATTTTATACATTTATTTTTGTGCAGCTTGTAGCTATGTTAGCTATGGTACCCACAGTTTCCTTCCTAATAATTCCGCATCAAGTTTATCTACCTATATTGAAGGGTGATTTACCCTTCTATTGTACATGGTCAAATCATCTGAATCTATTTTCTACTAGCATATCACTTCAAAATGCTAGTTATTACTCCCACTATTTATTTTAATATAATCATTTCTTAACAATCTCATTTCTCTCACACTTGACCTAACTATTTGTGACTTTTTCATCACCAAGCACTACTTCTAGTTTAATGAACTTTCTTTTAATTCCTCATTTTAACGACTGTGAATTAGTTCTTAAGATATATCCCATCTGCACCTCTTTTATCCTATTAAATAAATCTGAGATATCATAAAATGCATAAGTATAATACAATAAGATAATGACAGAACTCACCTTAGTTATGTTGTATAGTGCTTCACATGCATAC
The DNA here is from genome assembly GCA_019925795.1 of Dendrobium chrysotoxum. Classification (NCBI taxonomy): domain Eukaryota; kingdom Viridiplantae; phylum Streptophyta; class Magnoliopsida; order Asparagales; family Orchidaceae; genus Dendrobium; species Dendrobium chrysotoxum. Next base: position 21,587,216 of record CM034297.1, read on the forward strand.
AATCGAGCACTATTGTCTTGGTCAAGGAAAGAATTAAGCATAGGAGGTCCAATTGTTGAATTCACACTGATATATATATATATATTAATGAAGTAAAAACTATATGGAGATTAGTAACGTTTTATAAAATGAAGCAAGACATCCTTGTGATGCCGGTAGCATAACTTGCCTTAAGAAAGTAGATTAGATAGAAAGAGCTGCAGGATGCAAGTGACTCAAAAAAATAATACTTCTTAATAGTATATACACATATCCGTTTAACACAGTAATGCTACAAAAATTATAATAGAAGTAAATCATCTTTGTATAGAAGTATTGATTATCCAAAAATGGCATTCATCTTCAATCAGATTTAGTTGGCACATATTATACAAAACACTGAGCAGATAAATTAAAAGAAAAAAAGGTTAAAATTTTAAGAACCATGCAATTACTAAGGCCTGAGACAGTGGGATATGTAAATAATGGACGGGCCATTTGAACATATATGGAATTAAAAATTAATGGAATAAAATAAGTGTGCAAATGAAATAGTAGAAGGTTAGGGGTGACTGCTTAAAAAAGGGGAACTAAAGGATAAGAACTGAAATAAAGGTAAAAATCATAAATCACAGGCCTATTTGTAGAGTACTGGCGAGGACAAGAGGTAATATACATCCTTCTACACATACCTAGAGGGGTGAAAAGGATTTTGACTCTCAGCCACAACGAAGAGGTGAAAGGTATTCGGCTGCTCCATCACACCAAGGAGGTAAAACGGATTTTGAGTACTCCACACTCCTGCGAGGTGAAAGTGATTTGAGTCAATAAGGGCTTCTCCGCCTTGCCGTAGGGCTGAACTAGAGTTATTATCTATTAGTGCAATACCCGAAGAGGAGGACTTCAAGGAGTGGACATAGATCATGTTTATCGAACACTATAAAAATTTGATTTGCAATCTTTTTCTTTCATATTTATATTTTGCAGTTTGTACTTTGCTACAAATTTATTTTTCTACAATTTGTGTGAGCTTCATTAACATTGTAATACATTTACTAATTGGTATGATTGTATTCGATCTTTATTTTAAAAGAAATAAAAAAATTAGAAAATAAAAGAATAAAAAATTAATAATTATTGTATTCTACAAAATAAAAACAATAGTACTAGTTTTGTTTGCTTCCTAAATAAAATCTAAATTTATTTTTAAATTCAAGAAGGTTTTGAAAAGTTTTTTAAACTACTAATTCACCCCCTCTTGATGTGACATTTCAACATTAAATTTGTTTCACAACCAACTAATGAACTTTCAATATTTATAGAGTAATTAAGAAAAAATAATGTACACTCAAAGTGTAATTAATCTCTACACAGTCAGTATAATGACGTGGTTTTGTTTTTAAAAATAAAAGGCTCTGCTCCCTAGTTCCATGGAGTGCTAGAATATGGAAAATAATTCACGGTTTAAATATATATAATTTTCCCAAAGTTTTGATGTTTAAATTCATTTAAATAATTGAGTTTTAGGCCAAATTAAATGACAACATTGATGAAGTAGAATTTTACATGTGGTTTTTGACCTCATTTTTTTCTAAGGTCAGAACCCTTCATCTCTCCTTCAATTTTGTTTTTTAATTATTTGAACTCCACTTTAAAGCATAAATTCAATTCCCCACTATGCTCTAGCATAGTGATTCAATCATTGAACAAAAAATCCATCATTTGAAAGACCCTTTAACCCTAAATCATAAATCATGTATAGAAACATACCTGAACCCCACCAAATCTTGTAAATGTTTTCAAACCTTGAATCATATTTGGTTGAACCCAATTGAACCCTTTTTTGGACCATGGTTGACCAAAATTTCTTAAAACCTAAAGTGACCATATATGAACATTTGAGTAACATATATGTTACTCAAAAAAAAAAAAAAAAAGTAAACCCTTCTTGGCTCAATCATTTCATGATCCCAGACCACTACCAACAACTTTCAAACATCATTTGAGCTGTATTGGACCAAAACACAAGCCTTGTTCAAGCTTGATTAAACAAGTCGACCTAAGTTGTCTAAATCATCACTTAAGATATCAAACGTGTATTTCATGCATATAGGCCATGCCATGACCTAAAATCTCATCCAAAAAGTTCTAAATGTCATTTGGAATTGGTTAGATAGAACCTCAATCCCTAGTCAGCTTGGGTTGATCAAGTCAAACATGTTTAACCTAGCTAACCTAAACCCTCTAAACCCTAAATTTAAAGCTCTAGACCATGCCAACATATCTAAACCCTGTGGGACTATCCACTAGGTTTCCAATGATCAACCCAAGATGACCTAACCATTGGGTCTACTTGGGTTAACCCAATGGCTTGACATAAGTGGTCAAAAGAGGTTCCCTCAAACCATCTTCAAACTTATATCAATTTGGCCCAACCCAACTTTTACATTAGGTGCCTCATGATCTTATGCATCAACCATGGTTAGCCCAACACATGACCAAACTTAGGTCTGTGAATTGGGCAGACACAAATACATAAATTCTCTAAATTAGTGAACCAAGTTCACCCTAAACTAGGCCAAAGCCAATAAATGAATGAATTACACTCGAGCACCCTCCAAACACCTAGCCCAATTATGTAAGGCTAGTTGGAGGTTGGAGGTGGCCAAAATCTACGAAATATCCATTAATCACATGAGTTAAGCTCTAACTACCTAGCCATGTGATCTCATGGGTTCAAACTTGCTAGAATAAACCCTTGAACCTTACTAGACTATTCCCAATGGAAGTTGTAGCTAGGCATAGCCTAGGTGAGCTAAAATTAGAGCCTAAGGCCTCCTCATTCATTCCATGAATTCCCTCAAATTTTTACATTAAAGGGTTCCTATTTTTGATGTAAAAAGCTTTCATAGTCCCTAGCTTCACAGTCTTTTCTTTGGAAATTTTTTATGAGATTAAGTGAGCTCAGTGAGCCCATCCTGGCCAAACATCAACTCTTGAACTACTTGACATCTGGCTCTATAGCTCAAAGGGGAATTGATCGTTGAAGTCATATTAATTTAATGCTATCAAAATTAAACTCAAGTATCCATTATATTGGGGTTAAAACCAAACCCAAGCTTTGTTTTCTTAGGTGTTGCTTTAGTGTGAATGAAATGTTCAATTCAATGAACTCTAACCAATGGACTCAACCATTATGTGTAGATGAAGCTCTCTGATAAATTTCATCAAGATCCAAGGATCTGATATTTTAGATCTTGAATTAAATCATATATAACTTGTATTAACTATGGGAGGTTAAAGATGAAATCTGAGCCATTCATTTCAATACACGAGGCTGATTTCATCAAAACATATCACATGCTCCATCCCATAATTTTGAGCCTTTTATCAAGAGCCGTTCGATCTCATATTGACTGGCTATTACCTAAATTATATGATCTACCGTGTCCTTAATGATTCTTGTCCAATTAGATGGCACCGTATGTTAAAGTGTGTATAATCAATAAGCTAACTTTTTAAATGGGTTTAAATTAAAAAGGGAATTCTTCTAAACTTCAAAAATTCATAACTCCTCACACACTTGGACAAATTAAGTATTTTAGGGCCTACGGATTTGTCTTGAGGAGTCAAATAAAGTACTAAAGTTTAAAAAACAAATTCCTAAAGGATTAAAAGTAATTTTTAAAATACTCATCATAGTACTTTTTAAAATAATTAATTAAATTTAAATCATATTGATTTTAAATTAATATTGATTAATATTGGGCATGCCTCTAACATCTCCAAAATTAATCAAGCCCATTTGAAATATCCAAGGACTTTAATAAAATAATTCAAGATCATAGGTCATGATTTGAATTATAATTTAATTTTTTTCTAAACACAAATTTATAGAACATTAGGGTTTGATTGTTTGTGGTTTGTTAATGTTTTTTATAAGGGTTAGAAAGCCACCTATGTAATCCAAATCTTTATTCTCCATGGCCTAAAATTTAATGTACAAATGTATATATATTTACCTTGGTGATTGATTTCAAACTCTAGGGAGATCTTGATGGCTTCAAATTTATTGGGTTTGAACTTTGGGTTTTAATTGAAATATGCCTTGAATTTCAAGTTATTAGGAGATAATTTTTGCTTGTCAATTAGTGAACCCCAATTCACTTTGCATAATTAACCTAAGTTTTTTTGTCGTGCATTTTTATTTTCCTTTTTATTCGTGGTTCATTTTATGTTTCCATCTTCTATTACATGAATGCTTCATCATCATCGAACCCCTGGATCACTTATAAACCTTTGGATATAGTGGCTCAGTAGACGATTAGCTATAAAATTATAAAATTTATTTTGATATACCAGGAAAAAAACTCATGCTACTGTGCTCTAGCCAACTTGAAGGCAATTCTAGGGCATCATCCGTTGCTTCCTCCTTCCTCTCATTGTGGAGCATTTTTGTGGTCATTGTTCAGTATTTTTATGCTGTTTTGATTTATTATTTCTTTTAGTGCATTTTTCTTGGTTCTTCTATGTATTTTTTGGCTTCTCGTTTAATGGCCTCCCCGTCATCATTGAATCCATGGGCTGCTCCAAACCTTTTAATTAGGCTAAAATGGTTAGTTTTTTTGGTGTTTTTAGATGTGGCAACTTTTAGACCTTTAAAGGCGTTGTGGCTAGAGGTTCCTCTTCCTCCTCCCACAAACTTGATTTAGTTTAAACTTCATTTAAGGGTGTTCCTGCTTTAAGGTTTCACGATAAAGTTATTTCTCAGCTTGTAGCCCCCTTTGAGTTCACTTCAGTTGGAAAATTTATTTTGCAAAGACCTAATCTAGATTTCATTCAAAACTTTTTTATGAATCAAAAATTGACTGGAAGTTTTTGTGTTGGTCTTTTGGATTAATGTCATATAGCTATTCAATTGTCTAATGACTTTGATTATAGCCACATTTTCTCTCGTAGAGCTTATTATTTACAATCTTGTTAGATGCATTTGCTCAAATGGATGCCTTACTTTGATGTTAAGGAAGAATCTCCTATTGCTCCTATATGGGTGTCATTTCCAATTTTGAGATTTCATATATTCAATTCTTAGATTTTTTTTGCTTCAGCTTTGATTAATGGTAGACCATTACAAATGAATCAGGCTACGGCCTCTGTATCTCTTCCATCTATAGCCCATATTTTGGTTGAAATGGATGTTTTTAAAAAGCATCCTAAAGAAATTTGGCTTGGCCCTAAGCATTGTGGGCATTAACAAAAAATAGAATTTGATAATTTTTCCTATTTTCTGCAAACACTGTAGAATGCTTGGACATAGTGTTATGGAATGTTTCATTTTGCATCCCTACCTCCATAAACAAAAAGATTATACTAAGAAATTTAAAGAAAATGAAATGCCTATCTCTACTTTACCTCTTATGGATACTAATCATGTGCAGGAAGTTAATGGTACTGTTAAAAGTAATCCAATTATTGTGGGTACCTAACATGAACATAGAAAAATCATGAAGGAAGTTGAGGATGTTGTGGATCTTGATCAAGAAAAGACACTTACTAGCAGTGATGAGGATATCAGGAATTTGCCTGCAGTTAAGGGAGTGGATAATACTTATTATCCTATTTTTAAAGATACTCAATGCCATACTGTAACTATTACTAACCATTTAGATGAACAAATGACTGCTATTTATTTTTGAGCATAATCATACTTTATCATCCTCACAACTAGCTTGTTGCTCTAACAAAAATCTACCTCAGTTTCTTTTAGTTTTGATCAATAATTATGGCATTAATCAAGCTATGTTTTACTCTCTTGTGAATGAACAAGAAAAATGAAGAAGAGTAATAGTTAGAAAAAGGTGATCCTAGTCAGGATGGAAGTAAGGAAGGTGATGTTGCACATACTATTGAATTGAACAATGGTTGTAAGCATCCTAAAACTTCTCTGCAAAGTCAAATTTCTCTTCTACTTATGGAAAATCAGATATTGATCCTAAAGGTTTCTCTAATGAGGATAACATGGGTAGACACTGATAATGGTTTTATTAAAGTGGAAGGGAGGAAGAATTGGAATTATAAAAATAATATTTTACTCTCTCCTAGAAGCACCTATTCTCAAACTAGTCATTTACTTTTTGATGATTAATTCTATATTTGGAAAGTTAGGTTCATTGGGTTTCCTTCTTCTCGGATTAGTTAAAAACTTATATCATATTCATAATGATTCTTTTTTAGTATTATTGGAGCCTATTATTTCTTCTGCCAAGTTGGATAATACTGCTAAACTTTGTGCTTTAATCATGATGTGGCTAAGATTTCTACAAGATTTACATTTTTTGGAAGATCCTACAGATATTAAAATTATTGGCAATTTTTCTCAAGTTAATCATTTATAATATTTTTTTTATGCAGTTTAAATGCTCTGCTTCCTTTGCATATGCTGTTTCTTCTTATTTTACTAGAAAAGTTCTTTGGGAGCAACTTGTTAATTTTTACAGTCTTATTAATTTACCCTAGTTGGTAGGTGGTGATTTCAATACTATATCTAATCCTTCTAAAAGACTTGGGGGATCTAACCTTGTTTTATCAGTCTATGGAGGATTTGAGTAACATGATTCTGGATTGTAGCCTTGTGGACATTGGTTATACTGATAATGCTTTACTTGGAATAGTGGAAATTTATGGGCAGCGTTTGGACCATTGCTTTTTTAATGATGTTTAGATTAAGTTTTTAATACTAATTTTGTAGTGCATCTCAGTAGAACTTTTTCTAATCACTCCCCTCTTCTTGTTGGTATTATGATGAGACATGATAATTTGTTTTACTAACTTTAGATTTCAAAACATGTGGTTAATTAATAATTCTTTCTTGAGAATTGTCAAAGATAAATGGTTTGCCCCTCTTCATCCTAATAATTCTATTTTGGACGTGAACGGATTATGGTTTATAAACTTGGAATATCTTAAGTATAAAATTGACTGGTGGAATAAGCAAGTTTTTAAAAGCATTTTATCTAATATTTTGAATGTTAAAGTAATGTGAATTCTATTGAGCATGTAAGTTAACTTAATTCTTTTGATGAATAATTTAGACCCTATAAGTTGCTAAAAATTTCTCCTTTTAATTTACAATCTCACGAGAACTTTTTTGGAAGAAAAAAAGTTTCCTCTAAGCATCTCATTGATGCAGACAACAAAACAAAGTACTTTCATGCCTTGGTTAATAAGAATAGATCCAAAAATTTCATTCATAAAATTTCTCTTCCTGATGGCTCTCAAACTAAGGATGTTGGTTTTATTGTTAATTTTTGCTATTGAGCATTTAAAAAATGTTCCAACAAAAACTTTGATCCCATTCCTATTGATAATTTTAATATCTTTCCTAATATTATTAATAATGATAAAAAAGTGATTCTTACTTATCCTCCTTCTTTAGAAAAAAATAAAGAGATTGTTCATTTTAAGAAGTCTGATTCTATTACGGGCAGATGGTTTTACTACTAAGTTTTTCCAAAAGCTTGGGATATTGTTATTTCTAACCTTTATGGTGTTGTGTTAGATTTCTTTGCATGAAACATTATCCCTATGTTTTTCTCTTCCACTTCCATTATGCTTATCCCTTAAAAGAATTCCATTAATAATTTGGGATGACCTGTGGTGTATTAGTCTATGCACCTTCTTTAGTAAGTTGATTTCCAAAATTCTTGTGAATCGGTTGTCTTCTTTACTACCCAAAATCATTTCTCCTAACTAAACTGGTTTGGTTAAGGGCAGGGCTATTTCTGATAACATCTTACTTACCCAACTGATCCTTCATGATCTTGATATTAGGGTTAAAGGTAGTAACCTTGTTTTAAAAGTTGGCCATACGCAAGGCTATGATAACATCAACTGGAATTTTCTCTACAACATTCTTCAGTTGTTTGGTTTCAGTTCATTTTTCATTAAACTTGCCAAAAATTGCATTGATGGTCCATTTTTCTCTGTTATTATTGATGGTAGAGGTAATTAATTTTTTAAATCCTTTCATGGCTTAAGACAAGGTGATCCCATCTCCCCTCCTCCTTTTATTATTGCGACTCAATATTTATCTAGAGGTCTTACCAACCATTTTGAAAATCGTCCTAATCTTTTCTTTCAGAACTATGGGTGGTTTCCCTATATCTCATTTATGTTTTGCTGATAATGTTATTATTTTTACCAATAGCACTCTTAACATGCTTAATATGCTTATGAGATGTTTACATAGCTTTGAAGTTTCTAGTGGTATGTTCCTTAACAAACTTAATAGCTATTTTATTACCTTTTGCAAAATTCCTCACCACTGTATTTCTGCTATCAATGGTATTACTGATTTTTTGCAAAGCTCTCTCCTATTAATTATCTTGGGGTTCCCCTTTACAAAGGTCGTAAGAAATCCTTTCTTTTTATGATCTTCTTACTTCTGTGCAAAATAGATTTAATTCTTCGAATTTAATTTCTTTAGTCTTGGCGGGAGATTGATTCTTATTAGAAGTGTTCTTTATTCCCTTCATGTTTATAATTTTCAAACATTACAACCACGCGTGTTGTGTGTAATAGGCTTGAAAAATTTTTTAATTATTTTTTTTGGAAAGGTAACCAACAATAATAGTAAAATATTATTGTCCTCTGGTCTAACTTCTATGGTGTTATGGAGGAAGGTGATTTGGGCTATAAAAATAAGTATATACCTTTTCCTATGAATTTTTTATGAAGTTATGGTTCAATTTTGGTGCTAAAGTTAGTCTTTGGGCTAAATTGTTGGCTGTTAAGCACTGTGTCGGTAAGCATCCCACTATGTGCTACTACAATAAGCGGTGATTCTAGAGTTTGGAAAAGACTTTGCAATGTTAAATGGGAAGCTGAGCCCCATATCCAATGGGGTCTTAGTGGTGCTAACATTTTCTTTTGGCAAGATCATTGGTCAGATGTGCACTCTATTGACTCTCTTCTGAATACCTTCTCTACCATTGTTGTTAAGGGTTAATTATTTTTATTTCTAAGAACTGTTGGGATTATAAAAAACTTGTTGAAGTGGTTCCGAAATATATTATTAGACAAATTTTAAGTCTTCGTACTAATATTGAGGTTGATGATTATTTACTTTTTAACTTTTCTAAAAATGAGGATTTCAATCTGAAGGATGCTTAGAATGTTTTATAAAAATATTATGTTACCAAAGTTTTTTCTATGATTTGGTACAAAAGTATTCCTACCACTATTGCTACATTTATTTGGAGAATTATTCAAAAATACATTCTTTCTGATGAGAACTTACCTAAAAGAGGTTTTATCATTCCTTCCAAGTGTCAATGTCGCTATCATGTGAAGAATATGCATCATGTGTTTATATCTAGCTCTATTGCTGCCAAAACATGAATTTATTTTGAGGATATCTTTAGATTTAATCATTCTATGGCAATATTTCAACCAATGACATGCTAAACCTTTGGTTCATTACTTCTAGAGGTCATATTAGGAATTTGATTCCTTGCCTTATTCTATGGTTTCTATGGCTTGCTAGAAATAACTCCCTTTTCAATAATATCTCCATGAACTATCATCACATTATTATAATGTCAAAGATAAAATTTTGACATTTTATACATCTAACCTATTGTGATATAAAAATTTTAAGGGTTTCTACTTTGTGGCTCAAGATTTAGGCATTCCTTTTCAAATTAATTATCTTTATGTTGAGCCTAAATTGGTTTATTGGTTTATGCCCCCTGAAAATTTTTTTAAACTTAACAATGATGGGTCAGTTAAAGATTATGTCTATTATTGTGATGGTATTATCAAGGATGCTCTTAGGAATGTCCTCATGGCTTATGATGCCCCCCCTAATCAAGTGCTCTGTTATCTATGCTGAATTGTCTACTATCTTACATGGTATGAAATTATGTATTTCTCATGGCATCATGAATATCTAGATTGAGGTGGATGCTACTTATAGTAATTATTATTTAATAGATTCTGATGATATTAATTATAATTCAAATTTGCTTTATCTCATAAGGTAAATTAAGTAGCTGTTACTTTTTGAAAATTACACAATCACCCATGTTCTTAGGGAAGGCAATGCTTGTGCTTATTGGCTTGCCAAACATGGTTGTCATCTGAACTACTTTACTTATTTCTCTTCTCTTTATCTTCTTAATGCATTGAAAGGTCTTATTAGACTAGATAAAATTGGTCTTCCCTATGTTAGAGGTTAGTCTTCTTGTTGGTTTGGGGGTAGCTACTTTTCTCTTACTGTTGTCGTTCTTGGTTGGTTCATTGAGGCACCATGGTTATATCCTTTTTCTTGATTATTCTCCCTTTCACTTTCACAGTGCCAGTGATTTCTTTGGTAATTTTTTTGGTTTGTTTTGTGATAGCTCTGCTACTATTTTACTGATTATGTCGGGTGTCATGAAGTTGATGTTCTTTTACTAGCATTGGGACTTCATTTATTTACTACTTTATTTCTATATCTATTATGTTTAGCCAGATTTAAGCTATGATTGTAATAGATTTGTTGATTTAAACCTGAAGAGCTACTCATCTAATAATTATGTTATTATTTCTTGGTTAATTTATTGTACCTCTTTCTGAAATCGGTAAAGTTTTTTTTGCTGTTTTTGGTGGCCAAGCAAATTTAGTTATCTTATTTTACTATTGGAGCTTGTGTCCTTATTTTATCCTATCGTTTTGTTCATCCCTGTGGGTTGTTGGGTTAAGTATCATAGGTCTGTGCTTTCTATGCTTTTGGACTCACTTTGCTCTTTTATCTATTCCTATCCTCTCTTCCTATGCAGGTTTTAGCTTTACCTGGGTAGGCTTGGGATTAGATTGGAGTGTCATTTGTGTTTAATTCTTTATGGCTATACATATACTATGCTACTAAGCTTAATTGGCCTTTCTTTTTGTAGTGGTTCTAGTTTTCTGTTCATGGTTATTATCATTTTTGTGCTCAGGATCTCTATCAGCCATCAGTATTTTTGGCTCACCTTGATGAACCTTGTCCATTTATCTATGGGTTTATTTTTTATGTTGGTCTTTATTTTTTATCCTGTGTGATTGATTTTTATGAGTCTTATGCTAAGAATATTTTCCTAGATCAATTTAACTGTGTTGAAATGTTATTACAGTGGCGTACTTGGTGGTTCCAGTAGTTGGTGTTTGGTCAGAACTTTATTTTAAGTCATATTTGTAATGTTGGTTTCTATATTTATGTTAAGCTATTCTCTTTGAAGTCTTCATTTTAACTGGTAGATGTGGATGCGGGCGTTTTTTTGGAATCATGGTTGTTCTTATTCGCAGGCTGATTTTTGTTCCAATGTCGATTATGTGGGTTATGCTAATGGGCTGCCATTGGAATTTTTTGATGGGTTATTTTTTAATTTTCCTTTTGGGCTACTTAGTTCGCATCTCTTATGTTAAGTTTCCCTATTCATTTGGGGGTTTGGCTTGTGGTCCCCTTTGCTTCACTTTTTTTCTTTCTTCTATCAGTGTTGTGATGGCCCTATATTACTTAGGTGGTTGTGTGAAATTTATTTAATTGGGTTGCATGAGCATTATCTTTTTTATATTTTGGTTGGAGAAAAGGGGGAGGGTACCCAGAGCTTACTCTCCTCTTTGCCCTTTGGTCTCTATTATTCTAATAATTGCTATCCTTTTCCTTCTCTTCTATTTAGCTCCTCATATCTGTGCCATTTCTTAATTGTATCTGGTTTGTAGTTCTTGGTGGATCTGATAGACTTCAAAGAGTCTAGGTATCCGTAACACAATTGGCATCACTATTGGGTCATGATCTTAGGAGGTATTAGTACCTATCCCACTTTGGCTTTACCTATTATATATATTAGATCTGCATCCTTTCCTATGCAATTATCTATTTCTACGGATAGTATCAGTGTTAGTTTCTATTCTATGGAGTTTATTTTCTTTGTATGTTGCAAGAAATTATCTATTTGTGTTTGGTTCCTTGATAAAGTGTATTATAATTTCTATTATAGCCATGGTCTTACTTTAATTATAATTTTACTATTTACTTGTGCATTTCCCCACTTATTTCTCACTTTATTTTGCAAGATCCTTTTAGTGCTGATATTCTAGTTCCAAAATTTTTTGAAGGAGAGATGGTTCTTAAAGCGAATTAGATAATCTTTCCAATTTTTTAGGTGTTGGCTGCTTGCCACCCTATAATGTACCAAGCACTTTTTGTACCCTTGAATAGTAGGGACTTGAGCTCATCAATTTTACTTTAACTTTTTTTATAGCTCTTTTGAGCAGTAATTAGTTCAAAGTCCCTTTTAAGGACCTTGTAATTTTTATTTTAATCAATGTGTAGGCCCCTCTATTGCCACCCCCCCCCCCCCCCCCAAGAAAAAAGTTTTTTAATAAATACAAACTTTCAAGCTCCCGTGCTGTGGCGACTAGTTAGCAATTTTTAGGGTTTTTTTGGTTGCTCAAATTCTCTGCTCATCATGGAGGTTTTTTCTTTGACTTGCTGCTTTCATCGTAGATTGGTTTGTTTGGTAGATAGATTTAGGGTTAAGAATTTATGTCTTATCGATAATATTTGCATTTTAGTGTTGCTGGAACACTTCATTTCTGTTGCTAAATTGGATGAGTTCGTTCAAACTTTGGGCTTTAATCATGGTTTGGCTAATGTGTCTAATAAAATTTGGGTCTTATGGAAAGATCTGGTTGCTATTGAAGTTATTGGTGATTTTTCTCAAGTTTTGTGTTACAATATTGATTTTATGTAATTTAGATGTTATGCTTCTTTTATGTATACTTCTTCTTCTTGTATTATTAGAAAAGCTCTTTGGGAACAGCTTACTAATTTTTCATAGTTTAATTACTTTGTTGAGGTTAGCTGGTGGTGATTTTAATGCTATCTCCAATCCTACTAAAAGGCTGGGTGGTTTTAACCCTATCTATCAGTCTATAGGGGACTTCAATAATATGTTTTTGGACTGTAATCTTATTGACAATGGTTTTACTGGCAATTCTTTCACCTGGAATCGTGGTAATATAGGGCAACATTTGGATTGTGTGCTTTTTGGTGATGTTTGGATTAACTCTAATATTAATACCTTTGTAGAACACCTTAGTAGAACCTTCTCTGATCATTCTCCTCTTCTTATTTTTATTATGATGCGATAGGATGGTCCATCTCCCAATTTTAGATTTATAAATATGTGGTTATTAGATAAGTCTTTTTAGACATGGTCCATGATAATTGGCATACTCCTCTACATGCCGAAAATTTTATTATGGGCATGAATATGTTGTGGATCAAACTTAAAAGATTAAAGTATAAAATCAATTGGCTGAATAAGAAAGTTTTTAAAATATTTTCATGAAAATTTTAGCTACTGAGGATAGAGTTAATTCTATTGAGCTTAATTTCCAACTTGATCCCTCTCATGAGAATATTAGATTTCTTTAGGATGCCAACAACTCCCTTATTTAAGTTACATAGGAAAAAGTCTTTTGGAAATAAAAGGTTGCCTCCAAGTATCTCATTGAGGGGATGACAATACTAAGTGTTTTCATGCTCTAGTTAAGAAGAATACAACTAAAAATTTCATTCATAAAGTTTCTCTTCCTGATGGTTCTCAAATTGAGGATACAGGGGAAATTGCTAATTCTAGTGTGGTACATTTTACAAAATTATTCAATAAAAATTTTGATCCCACTCTTAATGACCATCCTAATTTCATTCCTAATATCATCAATGAGGATGATAACATGTCTCTTACCAAATTTCCTACCTTGGAGAAAGCTAGGGAGATTGTTCATACTATGAATTATGGCTCTGTGGTTGGGCCTGACAGTTTCACTACAAATATTTTTCAAATGGCTTGGGATATTATAAGTGGTGATTTATATGGTGTTCTCTTGGATTTTTTTGCTGGCAACATTATTCCTATGTTTTTTTTCTAGTACCTCCATTGAGCTTATTCCTAAGTAGATTGCTATTAATAATTAGGATGATCTTCATCCTATTATTCTTTGCTCCTTCTGTATTATGCTTATATCTAAAATTTTAATGAATCATTTATTTCCCTTACTTTTTAAAATAATTTCTCCTAATAAAATTGGCTTTGTCAAAGGGAGAGCTATTTCTGATAACATTTTACTTTCTCAAGAGCTCCTCCATGACCTTGAACTTAGGGTGAGAGGGGGAAACATTATTTTGAAATTAGTTATTGCTAAAGCTTATGATAACATCATCTAGAACTTTCTCTACAATATTCTACATTTGTTTGGCTTTAATCAGATTTTTATTAAGTTCATTAAAAACTTCATAGAAGGTTCTTTTTTTCTATTATGGTTAATGGTAAAAGTAACAATTTTTTTTAAGTCTTCTCTTGGGCAAAGACAAGGAGACCCTATTTCCCTTGCTCTATTTATTATTGTTGCTAGGTACTCATCGAGAGGCCATACTTGTCTTTATGAAAATCATATGAATTTTAAATATAGAGCTTTAGGTGGCTTTTCTATCTCTCATTTTTTTTTGTTGATGATGTCATTATTTTTACTCATGGATCTTTGAATATAATCAATATTCTTATGAGATTTTTTTTATAATTTTGAGATTTTAAGTGGTCTTTGTTTTAACAAAAGTAAGTTATTTTATTGCTTTTAACAAACTTCGCCAAGATTGTATTAATGCTATTAAAGGTCTTACTGGCTTTATGCAAGGCTTTTTACCTATTAAGTATCTTGGAGTTCCTCTTTACAAAAGTCGAAAGAAATATTTTCTTTTTGATGATATTATTACTTCTATGCAAAAAAGGCTTAACTCTTGGGAATTAAACTTTTTAAGTTTTTGTGGGAGATTGATTTTGATTTGGAGTACCTTATGCTCTTTACCTATATCTTTTAAAGTTTCAACCTACTCATGCTATTTGTAACAGGATTGAAAATTTTTTTCATAAGTTTTTTTTAGAAAAGTACCAGCAAAATCTCTAAAATCCTCAAGACTTCATGGAGTAATTGCTATGGGGTTTTTGAGGAAAGAGCTTGGGGTCTAAAAAGATTGATTTATCTTATGCATTTTTTATTAAACTGTCATTGAACTTACATGCTAAGCTTAGCCTTTGGATTAAGTTTATAACAGCCAAGTACTGTGTTGGTATGTATCCTAGTATATATTCTTATAATAAGGGTGATTATTGAGTTTGGAAGAGACTTTTCAACATTAATTGGGAAGTTCCTCTTATTAAATAGGATCTTAGTTGTGCTAATATATTCTTTTGGAAAGATCATTGGTTAGGTGATCTTTCTATTGATTATATACTTAATACCTGCTCTACAATGGTTATTAAGGTGAACTCCTTTATCATTGAGAATAGTTTGGATTATAATAAACTTGCAGAGGTTGTTTTTGAATTTGTTATTAGTTTAATTTTACAAACTCCTCCTAATATTGATGGTGATGATTTTTTATTATGTAAGTTGTCTTGTAATGGCATGTTTAGATTGAAGGATGCTTGGACTACTTTCACTAAAGTTTTTACCTTGATATGGCATAAAAGTATTCTTACCACTATTGTTATTTTTATTTGGAGAATTATGTATTGATATATTCATGCTGATGAGAACATATTAAAAAGTGGATTTGTCTTACCATCCAAATGCTAATGTTGCTACCTTGGGGAGAATATGCACCATGTATTTATTTTTTATCATATTGCTGTCAAAATTTGGACTTATTTTAATGTCTTTCTTCATCTTTGCTTTATTAATTTTAGAGGCCACATTAGGAATTTGATTCCCTCTCTTATCTTGTAGTAGCTTTGGCTTGCTAGAAATGACTCTTTATTTAACAATTTTTGCAAGAACCATCATCAGATTATTAGGAATATTAAAGATAAAGTTTTGATGCTTTACTCAGATAGCCTTTTGTCCATGAAAAACCTTAAAGGCAATTCTTTTATTATCAATGAGTTTGGTATGTCCCTTCAGGGTAAGCATGAAAATGATGATTCCAAATTATTTTATTGGCTCAAACCTCCCAATAATATGTTTAATTTCAATGCTGATGATTCAGCTAAAGATACTAGTTATGGTTGTTGTGGTATCATAGGGATGTTAATGGGAATACCATTATAGCTTATGCTGGTCCTTTATAAAGGTGCTCTATCTTTTTTGCTGAGCTTTTTGCTATTTTATATGGATTGAGATTGTGTCTTTCTATTGGCATTACTAATATTTGGATTGAGGTTGATGCTCTTTGCAATCTTTATTGCTTGAAAGATTAGTAGTCCAAAGTTATTCTATCTTCTTAGGGTGATTAAGTAGCTTTTGGCTCTTTTTAATTTTACTATGTCTCATGTTGATAGGGAAGGAAATGATTGAGCAGATTGGTTAGCTAATCATGGTTATAATCTAGAGTTTCTTACTAATTTCACATATATTAATTTGCCTACCATCTTGGAAGGCCTCATCCGATTAGACAAACTTAGTTTTCCATATGTCAAAACTTAAGCTCTTTTTTGAAGTTGATCCTTCCTTTTTCTCTTTTTGGGTTTATTGTATGATGGTTCTGGGATTGATTTGTCTTTTGATTTTCTTGCCTATTTTATTGCTTACCAGTATTTTAGTGGTTCTAACAATTATGATTTACTTATGTTATTAGATTGGGCTAGTTTTGATTGGGCTCTACCTGGCAGTGATTGTAACCTTTTGGATTATGACTTCATTCACATCTGCTACTCAACTTTTCCATCTCTATACCTGAGATGGAAGGGAGGTTGTCATTATGTGATGAGATTCATGTTTCAAGAGTAATAAAATCAGTGCTCGATTGGTCTTTGGCATTTATGGTTTAAGTCACATTTTTTTATCTGTTCTTCACCTTATCATTTCACTCATCTATCTATAATCAGATTACTGCAACCTTATTTGATGGGGTTTAGTTTTTTAAGCCCATTGCTTTTCTTGTGCTGGTTTGGTTGAGCAGTATTTTCTTCTCTATATGTCATTTAGTTTGGTTTCAAAACTTTCCAATTTTGGCTTGGTTTTGGATCATATTCGAGTGGTAGCTGGATAGTTATCTTGATGACATTCTTGATACTACACACTTGAGCTGGTATTTCCCTTTCGATTAGAATTTCGGATATTTATCTTGTTTCTACTTTTGCGGTTCTATTGTTTCAGTACAGCTTAGAGGGTTTTCTCGTGGATTTCTTGGGACTTCTCTTATTGATCTCTGCTATTTTTTAGCTGGTTATGATTCTGATACTATTATTACTTATCATAATTTCTGTGTCTTCTTAAGGTGGATTAATTTCCATTTGTTAATGATGAGTTTGTGAATGTATTTCCTTCTTTTATTCAATGCGTATTGTTGTATGCTATATAATCCCTCCATGGATTTGAGCGCCAGTCATTTTTCTATGCCTGGGAGTTCTGAGATGGGTTTCTTCTTGTGTTGGTGGTGTTTTATTTCTATTTTGCTCCTCTATTCTGTTGTTATTATACTTATTGTAGTGCACTTCATGTAGTCTTTTTTGTGGTGTTGCTCATTATATTATTGGTGCTATTTTGCCCATAGGTGTTTCTTTGGACTGAAGCCTGAATGGCTATAACTGTATAATTTTTGTCTATTTTTCTTACCTCTTTTAGAATCTAGTACGATTTTAAGAGGTGTTAGTTAACAACTTACTTAAAGTCCATTAATGGTGCATATCAAGCTAGAATTATGGCATTTTGTTGCTTGTTAAAATCTTTATCTTTGTAGGTGGCTGGTCTAGTAGGAATCTTAATTACAATCTCAAGTTTGACTTTGGGTATAAGAATTACTTTCGTTTTAATTACTTTTGTAGGTTTTCCATTTCCATCAAAGTAGATTTCATTTTGGGTTTGTGGTGGACCTTTTTTGGGAAGAGCATGTGATTGTCTAATATTTCATCTTCCATTTTTTTTGGTTTTGGCTTCTGGCCAACCTATAATATTCATAATTTTTTTTAATCTGTGCTTAGTGGGGACCTTTGGCTTTTATGTTTTCTTTTGACTTTTTTTGAAGCTCTTATGAGCATTAGTAAGATAAAGGCCCCTTTAAGGACTTTGTAATTTTTTTTTCTAATTAACGCTTTTGGCACCTTTGAGGATTCCCCCCCCCCCCCCCCCCCCCCCCCCCCCCCCCCCCCCCACAAAAAAAAAGTTTTTTAATTAATAAACCAACTTGTCCACCCGTGCTCTGGTGAAATGCTTGGAAATTTTAGGGTTTCTATGGTAGCTCAATTACTCTGCACATCGTGGAGGTTTTCAACCTTGATTTGTAGATTTTTCATCATAGGCTTGTTTCCTTTTAGTTGTGCCTATTGTAATTCATTTTTATTCATTTTATGTTGCTAGTTTTTTGCTTGATGACTACTCCATCGTCATTAAACCCTTGGATTGGTTGGAAACCTTCTGATACAACTAAAATAATGGGTTTATCTGGTATATTTGGTACTGGTAACTCGCAGTCTTTCAAAGATATGGTTGCTGGAGGTTGTTCTTCCTCTTCCCCAAAACTTGATTTAGTTCAAACTTCTTTTAAAGGCATTCCTTTTTTGATGTTTCATGAAAATGTGATTACATAGTTGGTTGCTCCCTTTGAGTTCATATTTCTTTGGAAATTTGTTTACGTCACCCAATTTTGGATACCATTTGGCCTTTTTTTTGTTAATATAAAACTTTCTGGAACTTTTTCTATTGGTTTGTTGGATCAACGTAATATAGCTATTCAACTTTCAAATGATTTAGATTATAGCTGTATATTTTCTTGAAGAGCTTATTAAATTAACTCCTATCAAATGTGATTGCACAAATGGACTCCTTTCTTTGATATTAAGGAAGAATTGTCTGTTCCTCTTGTGTGGGTTTTATTTCCTAACTTGAGGTTGCACATGTTTAGTTCTCATATTTTGTTTTCTCAAGTGTAAATTTTTGGTAGATTCTTACAAACGGACCAGGCTATATCTTCTATTTTTCATCCTTCAATGGCTCATATTTTGGTTGAAATGGATTTGTGTAAAAAGCATAGAAAGGATATATGGATGGGTCTTGAGAAAGGTGGGTACTTACAAAAACATGAATTTGAAAATTTTTCCATTTTTTGCAACAATTGTAGAATGCATGGGAATAGTATTTGGAATGCTTTAATTTGCATCCACACCTTCGCAAACAAAATGATTCTTCTAAAGAAACAAAGGAAAGTTTTTTTGTTCTTTCATCCTTACTTATTGCGAAAACTAATCCTGTGTAAGATATTAAGGCATCAATTGAGAGTAATCCTATTCTAAAGGAGCCAATGCAGGATCCTCAACCTATTATGAATGTTAACAAAAAATTTGGTGGCCTAGGTGATCTAGTTCATACCGAGACTCTAAATGGAATTCTCGTTAATACTATGGAAGTTTTGAAAATTGTAGTTTTCAAGGGAGTAGAAAAATCTTCTTATTTTTCTATTCTATATAATCAATGACTAGTTTCCAATGTTGTCAATAATTTAGATAACCAAATGGCTGTTATTTATTCTGAACATAAAAATACTTTATCCTCATTGCAACTATCTTATTGTACTAACAAAAATTTGACTGAATTTTATTTAGTTGTTAATAATAATGAAGGTGCAAATCAAGTTTTTACTGATCCCTCTTTGACTG
This sequence comes from Dendrobium chrysotoxum, assembly GCA_019925795.1. NCBI lineage: Eukaryota > Viridiplantae > Streptophyta > Magnoliopsida > Asparagales > Orchidaceae > Dendrobium > Dendrobium chrysotoxum. Next base: position 21,606,871 of record CM034297.1, read on the forward strand.
GCTGGCCAGGACAATGTTTAAGAGGGAGAACTTGTTCACAACAGCATGGAAGAAGGGGAGCTTGTTCAAGATAACACGAAGGAATGTGAATTTATTCGTCCAAATGAATTGGGTAATGCTAGTAAGGATTCTTCAACATTCATACATAAAACAAATAATCTTGATGTTGTTACTAAAACTATAACTAATGAAACTAGTATGTTTGACAATGATAATGGCTTTACTATAGTGCATGGCAAGAAGAACAGGAAAAATAAAAATTTGATTTTACAATCTCCTAGGAGTTCCCATTCTCAAACTTATAGTAAGTTGCAATTTAATGACTAAGTCTATTATTTGGAATGTAGGGGAAATGGTTTCCCTTCCACAAAAATTAGGGTTAAGAATTTAGATAATATCCATAATGTTTACATTTTATTTATGTTGTTAAGTTGGACGATACCACTTAGATTTTGTGTTTTAAGCATGGTTTGGCAAATTTGTCTAATAAAATTTCAGTCTTATGGAAATATCTAGTTGCAATTAAAGTTATTGGTAATTTCTCTCAAGTCATTTATTGCAATATTAAATTTATGTAGTTTAGATGTTATGCTTCTTTTGTGCATGCTTCTTCTTCTCTTATTATTAGAAAGGCTCTCTGGGAGTAGCTTACTAATTTTCTTGGTATAATTTGTTTACCGTGGTTGGTTGGTGGTGATTTCAACTCTATCTCCAATCCTACTAAATGACTTGGTGGTTCAAACCCTGTTCATCAATTAATGGTGGATTTCAATAAAATAATTTTGGATTGCAGTTTAGTTGAAATTGGCTTTACTAGCAATTCTTTCACATTGAATCGTGGTAATTTGTGGCAATATTTGGATCATGTGCTTTTTAATAATGTTTGGATTAATTTAAATAATAATACCTTTGTGGAATACCTCAGTAGAACTTTCTCTGACCATTTTCATCTCCTTATTGGTATTATGATGCACATGATGATCCTTCTCCCAATTTTAGATTTCAAAATATGTGGTTATTAGATAATTCTTTTTTATAAATGGCCCAGGACAATTGGCATTGTCCTCTGCATCCTGATAACCCCATTATGGGAATGAATACATTGTGGTTCAATCTTAAAAGATTAAAATATAAAATCAATTGGTGGAATAAGAACATTTTCAAAAATATTTTCTCTGACGTTTTAGTTGCTAAGGATAAAGTTAGCATTATTGAGCATAATAGCCAACTTGATCTCTCTAATGAGAATTTTAAGCTTCTTCACGATGATAAAAAATCCCTTCTAAAGTTATAAGCTCAGGAGGAAGTCTTTTGAAAAAAAAAAATAAGCTACCTCTAAGCATCTCATTGAAGGGAATAATAATACTGAGTACTTTCATAACCTAATCAAGAAGAATATAGCTAAAAATTTCATCCATAAAATTTCTCTCTCTAATGGCTCTCAAATTGAGGATACGAGGGAAATGGCCAGAAGAAATCCTTTCTCTTTGATGATCTTATTACTTCTGTGCAAAAAAGGCTTAACTCTTGAGAATTTAATTTTTTAAGTTTTGTTTTGAGATTGATACATATTACGAGTGCCTTATGCTCTTTACTTATTTATACCTTTCAAACTATTCAACCTACTTATGCAATTTGTAACACGCTTGAAAATATATTTAATAAGTTCTTTAGGAATGGTACCAATAACAATTATAAAATCCTCTGGACTTCTTCGAGTAATTACTTTACAGTTTTGGAGGAAGGTGCATTGGAGTGTAAAAAAATGATTGATTTATCTTAAGCATTTTCTACCAAGCTGTGGTTCAACTTTCGTGCTAAGCTTAGCCTTTGGGCTAAGTTCATGACGGTCATGTACTGTGTTGATAAGCATCCTACTATGTGTTATTTTAATAAGGGTGATTCTAGAGTTTGGAAGAGACTTTGTAATATTAAATGGGAAGCAAAACCTCATATTAAATAAGGTATTCTTTATGCTAATATTTTCTTTTAGTAAGACCATTTGTTATGTGATCTTTCTATTAATTAAATGCTTAATACCTTCTCTACTGCTGCTGTTAAGGTGAACCTTTTTATTACTGAGAATAGTTGGGATTATAATAAACTTGCTAAGGTTATTCCTGAGTCTGTTATTACACATACTTTACAAATTCCTCTTAATATTGATTCTGATTATTATTTATTATGTAACTTGTATAATAATGACATCATCAGATTGAAGGATGCTTGGAATGCTTTCAGAGCTAGGAATACTGTCACTAAAGTTTTTTCCATGATGTGGCATAAAAATATTCCAAATACTATTGCTACTTTTATTTGGAGAATTATGCAAAGATATGTGCATACTGATGAGAACTTGTTAAAAAGAGGCTATGTTTTTACCATCCAAATGCCAATGTTGCTACCATGTGGAGAGCATGCAATATGTGTTTATCTCTTGCCCTATTGTTGTTGAAATTTGGACTCTTTTTGATGATATGTTTAGACTGAATCACTTCAGTGGTAATATTAGCATCAATTCCATGCTTAATCTTTAGTTTATTAACTCTAAAGTCCACATAAGGAATGTTATTCCCTCTCTTATTTTGTGGTACCTTTGGCTTGCATGAAATAATTGTTTATTTAACAATATTTACATGAAACACCTTCAGATTATTAGGAATATTAAAGACAAAGTTTTCATGCTTTACTCTGCAAATCTTCTGTCCAAGAAAAACATTAAAGGCTATTCGTTAGTGGTTCAAGAGTTTAGTATTTCCCTTTAGGTTAATCATGTCAATGATGACCCTAAGCAATTTTATTGGCTCAAACCTCCTCATAATACTTTTAAACTTAGTATGGATGGCTCAGTTAAAGATACTTATCATGGTTGTGGTGTTATTATCAGGGATATTCATGGGCATACCATTATGGCTTATGCTAGACCTTTACAAAGGTGCCCTATCTTTTTTGTTGCATCTTAGATTTCAGAATAATGTTTTTATATCATGTGAGTTTTTGATGATACCAAAATATTATTGTATTGATTACTATTTTTCCTAACATATATTGGATATATTTTGTTTGTGTTGTTTGTGTGTAGTAACATTTTCTAGAAATCATTCTCCAGATGGCCAAAGACTTCATGACAGATTAGACTAGGAGTTCATGTTATGAAGTTTGTAAATTTTCTATTTTTTTCTTGAGTCTAAGAGAGAGTGTGATTGTAATTGGGTAACCGTGCACACACACACTGGGGGAGTGAGTAATTTTTTTCTAACTAATCATACTATACAATTCATAGATCATACCAAATAATTTATCATGTAGTTCCTTCAAAATGAAGTTAATCAAATCATGCCTGAAAATTTTTGTACTATTCGTACTGTATGAAATGGGTTTGTACAGACGACTCATAGAGTACAAAAATGGATGCATACCAGATCATCCCAGATGAACTTGCTATTTTTGATCTATTTGTACTATATGATATAGGTTCGTACCATACAATATAGGTTCGTATAGATGACTCATAGAGTACGAAATGGTGTTGTCCACTTTTATACCAAGGAAAATATGATTTATTTTAGTTGTTTGTACTGTACAATGTCTGTTCGTATAGATGACTAATAGAGTATGAAATGGGATTCATACATGATCGTACCAGACGAATGAGTTAAGTTTTCAACTTTTCATATTGTACAATGTCAGTTCATATAGATGTCCGTAGAGTATGAAATGGGGTTCATACATGGATTTTTATACTATTTGTACTTACGATCGTCCATCGTATGATACGATCTGGGTATGTAAAATTTGAAATTTTTAGTTTTCTGGATGGTTTTTCCTTGTCTTTCATATATAAGTGTAAAAAAATTGACTATCTAATAATTCTTCTGTAAATTCTCTCTTGGGAGTGATAGAGAGTGTATTTTGGGAGAGTGTTTAGGAGTGAGAATTGAGAGATCCTGCAAGTGTAATTTATGAAGGGTTCATAAGGTTGCCCGAAGGTAAGGATCTCCTTGTATGTACTTTAAATCTTTGTCCTACCTCTTTGAAGACTCTTAAGAGAAGATCTTTGGAAGAGATCTGGTACTCTGCCATCACTAGGAAGGTGAAAAAGGATGAGTTGGTACTCTACCATCACTAGGAGGGTGAGAAAGGATTTTGGGTTCTTTGCCTTCACCAGGAGGGTGAAAAAGGATGAGTTGGAATGTTTCCATCACTTGGAGGGTGTAAGAGGAATTAGTTCTCTGTCGCACCGGGTTGGTGGAAGAGAGTTTGTAAAGGCTTCTCCGCCTTGCTGTGGGGAAAAAAGGAGAGACACTATTAAGTACTGCAATACCTAGAGAAGGAGTCTCTAGAGAGTGGACGTAGGTGTTGTTGGACCAAACCACTATAAAATTTGGTGTCTTCTGTTCTTTACTTTCTTTTATCGCACTTTTATTTTCTATACTTTTTATTTTCTATGGTTGGGAATGTATTTTGCTAAAATCATATCTAGTCTGAAACTGCGACATGCGCCAAGAGCGGTGGTGAATTGTTATTTTAAAAAATAATTCCTAAACACGAGTTCTAGGTTTTAAGGATTTTTCAGATTTTTTCTATTTTAAAATAGAAACTTAACTAGTCAAATGAAGAAGCTAATGGTTCATACATAATTACAATAGTGGTGATACAATTTTAAACCTCATAATGAAAGGCTAGAATCAAAATTTTCACCAAGCAGTTAACATAGAAAATAAATGCAAGAGAAGTAAAATGAGAAAAAAGGAAAAAACACACTAGAAATTTGTATAGTGGTTCAGTCACTTGACCTACATCCACTCCCCGGAGTCCTCCACTCTGAGAGTTATACTACTAAAAGTTGACTCTCATTCTGCCCCCACAGCAAGGCAAAGAAGCCTTTATAAAAATCACTTTCACCTTCCTCGGTGTGGCAGAGTGCTAGATGCTATGTCACCCTCATGGTGACGGCAGTGGACCTTCTCCTTTTTCTCCCTCCTGGAGAAGGTAGATAACCTCGAGGATGTTGACCTTGAAGCCTCTCTCCCTAGAGAGCTTTCACAAGACTCACCAAGGCCACAGGAAGAGCAAGCGTACAGCTAGCTCACAGTAACATTGTGATCCCCTCACACTCCTTCTCCCTCATACTCAAGCTCACTTTCTCCATCCTCTCACAAACCTTCGATCTCTACAAAATCTCGCTCTCAAGAGTTCCTTCAATTCTCACGCTCCTCTTCATCACACACAATCAGAAGAACTTCAACAACTACTTTTTTTTCTGAATAAGAAAATCTCCTTTTGAAATTAGACTTTAGAAAACCCTAATAATTCAATTTAGATGATGATGTTCATACATTATGATCCAATATCATACAGTATGATCAATTCAAAATTAGTTTCATCAAGTACGAAGGTAGATGAATAGTTCAAAAGTTTTATGAACATCGTACAGTATGATCGAGAAATCATACTGGACAATCATTTTAATTTTTACTATTCGTACGGGAAAATTTATGGGACAACCAAACTTTGTCTCTATAAATCGTCCTGCATTGTACACATCATACATTATGATTAGTTCAATTCAGGTTATCATCTTGTACGATATAAATATCATCCTAGATGAATAGTAAAGAAAATCGTGGTTTCATCTTGTACGATCAATGGGATGACCAAAAATAAACTATATTATTCATACAATATGATTTATATCATACAATATGATTGACAGTAATTAAGAAACTAAGATTTAATTGTCTAATTATAGGTGATAATTTTGACAAGATTTTAAATGATCATACAGTATGATTAGGATCTTACAATATGATTAGTTCAAAAAATAAAATTTAAAATCTTACATAAACTATGTTGGTGGCTAGGGTTTTTAGATGGAAATAAATCATACAGTATGATCATGATCGTACAGTACGATTAGTTCACAAACTAATCATTCAAAATTAGCTGTTAAGCTTGAGTTTTAATAATAGATCGTACAGTACAATTTTCTTTAAAAAAATTAACTTCAAAAAAAATAGGAAACTCTCCCCCTGTGTGTGTGTGTGTGTGCATGGTCACCCCATTTGTATACACTCTTTTGTGGTAGACTCAAAAAAATGAAAAATTAAAGAAAGTACAACATACGAATTCTTTTATATCCTATTCTACCTAGTCTTGAGTCTCCAGTAGTCTTGAGCGATGTGTGTCTTACCTGAAATATTAGTGCTCACAGATAAAAATAAACACTTATAATTTTTAAGGAATAACATAGTAATTCAGTCAATATTATTTGTCATCATCAAAATCAAGTGCTAGGGATCCTAGATTACAATAATCTCCCCCTTTTTGATGATGTCTAATAATGTTATCTGATAGGCAAGATAAGTGTTATTTCTTCCTAAGCTCCCCCTCACTAGATGATGGATTTAAATAATGGGAAGATTTATAACAAATTTTATTTTTTAATTTTTAAATTTTTTTCCTTTTGTTTTTTCAAAATTTTTAAAACATAAATGGGGATTACTGAAATTAAAAAAAAAAACACAACATAAAAAAATACGCAAATTTATTTTAAAAAACATCATACATAGAAATTTCTCCCCCTTTGGACATCAACAAAAAGAGGGGTACACACAGAACAGGGAATTAAAAAAGGTACAAGAAAAAGAAATACATGACAAACAAGCAAAAATAATGTAGTAGTTGGGATACTAATCAGGTGGTGGTGGTGGTGGAGGTGGCTGATTGTGTTGATGATTGGATGAGAATTATTGATCTATTGAGGTGAACCGTTTTTCAAACCATCACATATCATCATCATGCTATCGTTGTTATTGGTCAATGTGGTAGTCTAGTCGAGTTTTAAGTCGATCAAGCCTGTGAACAATGTCATCCTGGGTGAAGGCAGGGTAGGCAATTCAAGGTGGTGGTATTAGTGGTGGTTGAGGTCCTTCTACAGGAGCAGCTTCCCCTTCTTCATCAAAATTTGGATCAGTATGCTCTTGCCCCTGATGGAAGAGAATATAGAATGAGGTGTATGAGTAGAAGATAGGATGATTATCCGATGGAATAGGATTCCCCTTCTTCCTAAGGCAATGTTTTATTTTTGTTGGGCACTGGGATATCAAATAGCGGACAGGTTTTGAATGTAATCTATGATCCTTTGAGCTTCATCAAACTTGGTGGCTGACATGATTAAATAAGTGACTATAGGAAGAAGTGGGGTAATATGTATGGGATCTTAAACTTTTAGTATAATGGATGTTCAAAGAACGTGTTAGATAATACGGACATTCTTAGATTGAGTTTAGACAAGTGGTAGGTGTTGGTTTTTGGGTACATTCCTAATTAGCATATTAACTGAGGTCCAATCAAAGTCATTGGTGAGGAGAGATTTAGGATGAGGTCCTTCGGTAGAGAGGCCATTGTGTTTAGCTAGATCGGATATAGTAATCTCTATATTTCATTTGCATATATAGGAGGTCAAGGTTATGTATTCAAATTTTATTATAAGATTTGCTAAAATTCATAGAGGAGTTCGGAGTGAAAAGGGAAAGCCAGGGTAAGAAGAATTTGAAGAGTAGTAGAGGCAAAAAGATTCATAACCTCAAATTATAAAGCGGCTTGGTTAAGCATGCATGACAGAGTGATCTATGCCTCTTTGAACTTGTTGTTGGCTTTTTCATCAGTGGCAGAGAGAAAATGGTCATCGAATTGCCAAGAGGAGGAAGAGCTCCCCTCGATCAGTCAACCATGTTTGCTTCCACCGGCCATTGGACAGAAATTAAAGGGATGAGAGATTGAGAAAACTTGAGAGTGAATTGAACCAAAGAAACCCTTCAATTTATAGATTTTCTAGATGATCGTACAGTATGATAGGGATTTGTACAGTGTGATCAAGCAATTATTAGTCTGGATGACTTGTCAAAAAAATGGTGAAATCGTACAGTACGATCGGGATCGTACTGGATGATCTTAAGAGATTTCATTCATCCCGAGTCATTAGTATGACCTTTGACAAAAAGTATCATACAGTATGAACAGGTGTTCGTACAGTACGAAGAGTAATTATGATCGTACCGGCCGAGTTTAAATTCGTCTCTATCTATTTTGACATGTGGATCGTACTGTATGAAGAGAGAAATCATATAGTATGATGATCAGTAATGTGTATCATACGGTATGAGTAATAGTTCATACAGTATGATGCATATATTAGAAAGCAATCTAGACCGTTGATGGAGTTAAGGGCTATGATTTGTGTATTTGTGATGATCATACAATACGATTGTGTTTTGTACAGTATGATATACAAAAATAATTCAAGGTTTTGGTGTCACTAAGATGTGTTTGAGATGATCAGGAAACCCTTTTTTTTAATTTTCTATCAAAATAAAAAACACATAAAAAAATGAGTACAAACACATAAGTTCAAAAACATTTTTTTTTTGATTAAGCATGAACATCTATGACACCCAATTTTGTCTTCAACGTGCTAAATGTGTCATAAGCTAATGGTTTTTTGAAAGTATTAGCCAGTTGATCTCCAGTAGCAATATGGTGTAGTTATATTTCTCCCATGGCTATAGGATCTCTTATGAAGTGATGCCTAATATCTATATACTTTGTGCGTGAGTGTTGAATTGAATTTTAGATATACAAATTACACTATTATTATCAAATATAATTGGGATGGTTCCTACAGGTAGTCTAAGATCTAAAAGCTATTAGTTTAACCACAAAACTTGAGCAGTACAGCTTCATACTATATATTCAGCTTCAGCTATTGAAAGTGCTACCGAATTTTGATTTCTACTAGACCATGAAATTAAGGATTGTCCTATGAATTTACAGGTACTAGACGTGCCTTTTTTATCTACCCTATATTCTGTAAAATTAGAATTTGAATAACCTAGGATTTCAAATGTAGTGCTTTGTCTAGGATACCAAATTCCTAAGTTAGGAGTGCCTAACTGATATCTAAGGATTCTTTTGACAGGAGTCATGTGGGATTCTTTTGGGCGAGCTTGACATCTAGCATAGAGACATACACTAAACATTATATCTGGTCTAGTGGTAGTTAAATAGAGACGTTATCTAATTATTCCCCTATACTTCTTCTAATCAATTGACTTTATATTTGGATCTTTATTTTAACTGAATGGTAGAACTCATGGGAGTATTTATGGCCTTAGCATTATCCATTTCATACTTTTTAGAATATCCTTGATGTACTTGGATTGGCTATGGAATGTTCCATCTACCATCTATTTTACACGAAATCCAAGGAAGTAATTAAGTTCTCCCATCATGCTCATTTCAAACTTAGCACTCATTATTTTTGAAAATTCATTACATAAGGTTTTCTCTGAAGATCCAAACAAGATGTCATGTACATAAATCTAAACAATAATTATCTCATATTCAAACCTTTTGAAGAAGAGGGTCGTGTCTAGACTACCCTTGATAAATCCTCTATCTAGTAAGAATGTGCTAAGTCTTTCATACTAGGCTTTAGGTACTTGCTTTAACCCATACAGTTCCTTTTTTCAATTTAAATACACGATTTGGGAATTATGAGTTTTCAAATCTGGTGGGTTACTCAACATAAACATCTTTGATTACCCCATTTAGGAAATGACTCTTAACATTCATTTGATATAGTTTAAAACCCTTGAAGGAAGCAGAGGCTAAGAGTACCCATATGTCTTCTAGTCTAGCTACTGGGGAAAAGGTTTCCTCAAAATCTATTCCCTTAATCTGGTTATACCCCTTAGCTACCAATCTAGCCTTATTCCTCACTGCTATCCCAGAGTCATTCATCTTATTTTTAAAGACCCACTTTGTTCCAACCACACTTTATTCCTTAGGTCTCTTGACTAATTCCCAAACATCATTCCAAACAAATTAGTTTAGCTCTTCTTGTATTGTTAGGATCCAAAATTCATCTCTTAAGGCTTGATCTATATTGGTGGGTTCAATTATGGAGATAAATGCAGAATGACTAACTTCCTTCCTAAGTTCATGCCTAGTTTTTACACCTTTTGATGGGTCTCCTAGGATCAACTCTCTAGGATGACTAGAATAATATCTTTAATCTCTAGGAAATTGCTCCTGAGGTTCTACTCGATCTTCTATGGCAATGGTTTTTACCCCCTAAATGACCTTGACTTCTTCTTCTTTGGGATTAGGTTTAGAGGCCTTATCTGATTCATCAAATACCACATGGGTAGACTATTCTACTACAAGTGTTCTCTTATTAAAGATTCTATAGGCTTTACCTACAGATGAATAGCCTAAGAAGATGTCTTCATCAAATTTAGGATCAAATTTTCCTAAGGGTGACTTACCATTAATTAAGATAAAATATTTTCCTCCAATAATGTGTAAGTGAGAGAGATTAGGTGTCCTACCCTTAAGGAGTTCATAGGGTGTCTTATTAAGTTTGGGTCTAACATTCACCCTATTGAAAACATAACAAGCAGTATTCACTACTTCTACCCAAAAATATCTTGGAAGAGTGTATTCAGCTAACATTGCCCTAGTAGCTTCAATCAAGGTTCTATTCTTTCTCTCACCTATTTCATTTTATTGAGGGGTCCTAGGGGCAGAGAAGTTATGTTTTATTCTTGCCTCTTGATAGAGTGATTCAAACCTATTATTAAAAAATTCTCCATCGTGATCACTGTGGATTGTTGAGATTTCACATCCTAATTTCCTTTGAATCCAAGTGGAGAAGGTTCTAAATTCTTCAAATGATTCATTCTTGTGTGCTAAAAATTTTACCCAAAGTAAATCTAGAGTAGTCATCCACTATTACAAATCCATAAGATTTCCCTCCTAGGCTAATTGTACTAACAGGTCCAAATAGGTCCATGTAAAGAATTTCTAGTGGCCTAGTGGTGTTGATATCCTTGATTGAATGAAATGATGATTTCACTTATTTTCCTAGTTGGAAGGCATCACATATGTGGCCTTTAGTGAAGTCTAACTTAGGTATGCCTCTAACTAAGTCTTTCTGAGTGATATACCTAAGTGTTTTCATGCTAGCATGGCATAGGTCTCCTATGCCATAGCCAAGAGTCATCAACTTCTATTTTTAAACATAAAGGATTTAAATTTTAAATGTAATTAAGATCTAACATATATACATTGTTTATCCATTTTCCTTCTAGCATAAGTTTATCATTTAAGCTAATCAGGCATTTATTAATAAGAAACTTTATGTCAAAACTCTTGTCACACAGTTGATTGATGCTTAACAGATTGTTCTTTAAACCATCAACTAAAAGAACATTTTCAATTATAAAATTTTTAGAATTTCTAATGATACCTAAGCCCATCACTTTCCTTGTGGTATTGTCTCCTAAAGTCACCTTGCCATCTGACCTGGCATCCAGTGTCATGAACTGCTTCACATCTCTAATCATATCTCTTGAGCAGCCATTATCCAGGTACCACATGCTCTCACTAGGTCTTTTGTCAAAGCACCCCTACAATGTTAATCAAAGATTAGTTTTGGGAACCCAAGTGAGTTTGGGTTCCTCCATATTCTTCAATGAATGAGATGTATGCATGTTATGCTGTGATGAATGTAGCTTAGGTCTCCACACTAGATGTGTCCTGTGGTGAATTGTGCAAGTGCGGGTTATGTGACCTAGCATGCCACAAGAGTAACACCTAATACCGAGAAATGGGTTCACTAACCTATGTGGGTGATGGTGCCTTTTCCTAAGTTTGCGTGATGCATGCAATGTAAAGGGATTGTCCCATTGGACACATGAGGGTAATGGTTTATTGATTTCCAATGCAATCACCTTTTCACTTAAGTATTCATTTACACTTTCATAGCTTAATACTTCTCATTTCAATGTATGCTTATTGCTATTTAGTTGAAATGCAAGTTCTTCTAATTTCATAAATGCATTTTCTAGTTCAACATTTAATGATTTCAAGGAATCTTGTGCAACAGTTAATTCAACATGCTTCTTGTTTAATGTATCAAATTCATCAAGTAAGAACATGTGATCTCTATCCAAATTTGAATATTCTTTAACTAAACTAGCATGCTCTTTTTGTAAAGAATTAAAATTAGTGTTAAGACTAGCATGCATTTTTTGAAGCTTTCTATATGAGTCATGATCGTTTTCAGAAATAACTAATAGTTCATCGTAAGAGAGTTAACATACCTCACCAGGATCTAATTATTCAATGTTATCGTTAGTCATAAGACCCAAATTCCTTACCTCCTTCTTTACTTCTTCTTTTGATGATTCTGAAGCGTAGTCGACCCAAAAAGCTTTTTATGTTTTTAATTTGCCCTTCTTATACTTTGACTTCTCCTCGCCCTTCTCCTTGCTTTAGTGAGTCTTTATGTTAGGGCAGTCTGCTCGGAGATGACCTAGTTCCTTCACTCAAAGCAAATTATGTTAGATGCAACCTTAGTATTCTTTGAGCTTTTATCTTTATTCCAGTTGTTTTGATGACGCCATTGTTTCTTTTTAGAAAATTCATGAACTGACGAGTCATCAAGGCTATGTCATCATTTTCCTCTACTATATAGCTATCACTTTCTAAATTGTTCACTTTTGTAGCCACAGTTCACTCCTTCTTCTTTTCTCCTACATCACTTTGCCTTTGACTCAGTCCTTGCTCGTACGCAATGAGCGACCCAAGCAAATTATCAATTGAATGAATATTTAAATCTTTGGACACAGTTATTACAACTATTTTTGCATCGTAAAAACTAGGTAAGCATCTCAAAATTTTATTAACTTTTTTAGAATTAGATAACTCTCTTCCTAGAACATGCAAGAATGTAACTATCTGGGTGAATATAGTGTAAATTTCAGATACAATCTCACTAGGTTTTATGTGTAATAGTTCATAATCAGGTAGTAGTATGTTTAGCCTAGACTATTTAACTTCACTAGTTTCTTCGTACGTGATGCACAATCTATCCCAGATCTCCTTTCCAGTACTATAAGTAGACACTCACATATAATCTTCTGATTTCAATGGACAAAAGAAATAATTCAAATATTTTGCATTTAATTGTGCGAGTTCCCTATCCTCATTACTCCATTCATTAAATGATAAAATAGTTTTAATGCCATTCATGAAATGAAAAGGTGTAGAGTAACCTTCTTGAACCAACATCCATATGCGAGAGTCTATAGATTATAAAAATGTAGACATACAAATTTTCCTAAAGTCAAATGGTATATTTTCAAACAAGGGTGGACGGGTTATTGAATAACCCACCGCAGTGTTACAGTTACCAAATTATGCCATAGATCGTGTGTTTCTAGGTTTTATAAAACACTATTTTGAAACCCCACTTTGATACCAATTGAAAGTGCGAGATGCGCCAAGAGGGGGGTGAATTGGTATTTTAAAAAATAAATCCTAAACATGAGTTCTAGTTTTTACGAATTTTTTATTATTTTTTTATTTTTAAAATAGAAACTTAACTAGTCAAATACGGAAGATAATGATTCGTACACAATTATAATAGTGGTGATACAATTTCAAATCCCATAATAAAAGCTATATCAGATTTTCCACCAAGCAGTTAACATAGAAAATAGATGTAAGAAAAGTAAAATGTAGAAAATGGAAAAAGCACATCAAAAATTTTTATAGTGGTTCAATCACTTGACCTACATACACTCTCCAGAGTCCTCCACTCCGAGAGTTGTACTACTAAAATTTGACTCTCCTTCTGCTCCCACATTAAGGCGGGGAAGCCTTTACAAAACTAAGTTTCACCTTCCCTAGTGTGGCAGAGTGCCAAACGCTATGTAAGCCTCCTGGTGATGGCAGCGGACCATCTCCTTTTTCTCCCTACTAGAGAAGGTAGAAAACCTCTAGGATGTTGACCTTGAAGCCTCTCTCCCTAGAGAACTTCCACAAGACTCACCAAGGCCACAGGAGGAGCAAACATGCAGCTAGCTCGGAGTAACCGTGTGATCCCCTCACACTCCTTCTCCCTCACACTCAAGCTAACCTTCTCCTTCCTCTCATAAACCCTGGATCTCTCCAAAAGGTCCCTCTCAAGAGTTCCTTCAATTCTCATGCTTCTCTTCTTCACACACAATCACAAGAACTTCAATAACTACTTTTTTTTTCTGAATAAGAAAATCTCCTGTTAAATTAGGCTTTAGAAAACCCTAATGATTCAATTTAGATGATACTATTCGTACTGTATGATCCAATGTCATACAGTATAATTAATTGAAAATTAGTTCCGTCCAGTATGAAGGGAGACAAACAGTTCACAAGTTTTACGAACATCGAACAGTACGATCGAGAAATCATACTGGACGATCATTTTCATATAAGATGATTTATGGGATGATCAAAATTTATCTCTGTAAATCATCTTGCACTGTACACTTTGTATAGTATGATTAGTTCAATTCAGGGTTGCAAATCTGGTTTTGATGATGACAAACATATCTCTATTGTGTTTTGCTTGGCTAACCTGTTTCAGGCGTAAAAGAACACAAGCAACTCAAGCCAACTCAAGATCGGGTCCAAGTGTCTCCAATGTACTATTTTCCTTTTTCTTGAGTCAACTGTAATATAACTTATCCCCTAACTAAGTAACCTTACACACACACACTCAGGGGGAGAGCTTGAGTGAATTAGAGTTTCTGTTCAAATTTTTGTTCAGATCATCCTGGACGATAGTCACATCATCCTGGACGATCAAGTAAAAAATAGAAACCCTAATTAGGGCAACTAAGTTAAGAGGGTCTGATTAAGAAGATCGTCCTGGACGATCTTTTGATCGTACGGGACGATATGCTCCAATCAAAAATTCTCAGCCGCCAGATCAAGTTAGGCAAGTTTTTATTTTAAGATATTTGGTCTGATCGTACCGGACGATACGTGTATCGTCCTGGACGATTCAGTACAATCATGCCTAAATTAATCTGGTAATTTTTTGGTCATCCAACACAACTTTCTCTGGACGACCCGAACTGTCTTCCGGATGATATTCATTGATTTACACTAATCGTCCCGGTAGATCGCAGGATCGTACGGGATGATATGATCAATTTTTTCTATTGATCGTCCAGAAGAGCCAGATCGTCCAAGCTGAAACATTTGATTTTGAACTGATCGTACAGGACGATCTGTCGATTGTCCTGGACGATCTTGGCCGACCAGTTGAGATTTAGAGCAAATTTTAAGCCCTCCTATAAAAGAACTTTTTTTTGGAAGAA
The DNA here is from genome assembly GCA_019925795.1 of Dendrobium chrysotoxum. Lineage (NCBI taxonomy): Eukaryota > Viridiplantae > Streptophyta > Magnoliopsida > Asparagales > Orchidaceae > Dendrobium > Dendrobium chrysotoxum. Next base: position 21,622,086 of record CM034297.1, read on the forward strand.
GAAAGATCTTTTGCCACTTCCTTCCCAGAGAAACCCTAGAGAGAGAGAGAGTTTGGGAGAGAGAGAAAGGATCTTGTGAGGTGGAGTTAGTGAGGGATTCACTAAGGTTGCTCCAAGCACGGATCAGAGTCGTCTTCTCCGCTTCTCGTCCTTCGTATAGTTGGTGTTCGTTATGGGAGGATCATTCGCAAGAAGATCCGGGGTTCTCTGACGGCTTCAGGTGGAAGTAAAAGGAGTTTGAAGGTTCTCTGCCTGCTTCAGGAGGAAGCAAAAGGAGGTTAGGTTCTCTGCCTCACCTGGTGGTGGAAAGGAGGTTTTTTTGTACAGGCTTCTCCGCCTTGCTGTGGGAGAAAAAGGAGAGTCACTTTTTGTTTAGTGCAATACCCGGAGGGGAGGCTCCGGGGAGTGGACGTAGGTCAAGTTGACTGAACCACTATAAAATCTGGTTTGCTTTTCTGATTCTTACTTTTTTGATATTTACTGCATAGGTGAATATCTGTGATTGATCTTTTTGTTATTGTTTACTTGTTTTCGCTGCTAAGTATCAAAAAGATTTCTTTGTTGCTAGTGAAATTTTTAAATAACCAATTCACCCCCCCTCTTGGTTAGCCTCGGGACTAGTTCACTAGGGCTTAGCATCCCTATCAAACTTTCAAGTGGTATCAGAGCGGGATTCAAAATTTAAGTTTAAAAACATTTGAATTTGGTCCATGGCTAACTATAACAATCGTAATACTGCTGAAGGTTATTCTATTACAAGACCACAGTTGTTTGATAACATTCCTTTTAATTTTTTGGAAAACATGCATGTCTACTTTTCTTCAATCAATCGATTATCATATGTGGATGTTAGTTAAAGATAGTTATGAAGCACCACATAGACTTGTTAACGGTATTAAAACTTAACTCCCATTTACAGATTGTACTTTTGATGATCGTAATTTAGCATAGTTAAATGCAAAATGTTTGAACTATTTCTTTTGTGCTTTAAAATTTGAAGACTATATGCGTGTTTCTACTTGTACAACGGGTAAAGAAATCTGGGATAGATTGTGTATAACATATGAAGGTACAACTGAAGTCAAACAGTCTAGGTTAAACATCTTGTTACATGATTATGAACTTTTTCGCATGAAACCTAGTGAGATGATTTCAGAAATATACACAAGGTTCGCTCAAATCGTTACCTCTTTGCATGCTCTAGGAAGAGAACTAACTAATTACGAAAGAGTGAACAAAATTCTTAGATGTTTGCCTTCTTCATACGATGCTAAGATTACTACAATCACGGAATCTAAAGATTTAAATACTTACTCTATTGACAGCTTACTTGGATCACTCATTGCTTACGAGCAAGGGGTGAACCAAAGACAGCTTGATGTAGGTGAACGAAAGAAGGAGAAGACAGTGGCACTAAAGGCCAAAGATTCAGATGCTAGCACTTCCGGGTCTGATAGCGATGATGTTGCCTTAATCACAAGGCAATTCAAGAGCTTTCTAAGGAAGAAGAATAAGAATTTTCAAATGTGGAACAAAGGTAAGACCAGTAGAAACTTTAAAGGTTCATCTGAATCTATTTGTTTTGAATGTAGGAAGCCTGGACACATAAAGGCGGATTGTCCTACACTTAAGGCTCACCCAAGCAAGGAAAAGCGTGAGCAGAAACCAAAGTTCAGAAAGGACAAGAAGTGGATACAAAAGGTGTTCTGGGCAGACTCTGCATCCGACTCCTCTGAGACTAAAGCTGAAGAGGAGGAAACAAATTTGTCTCTGATGGCTGATGATCACCCTGGTCAGTCAGACCAGGAAGAGGTATGTGAGCATACTTACGATCAATTACTTGAAGTATCTGAAAAAATTCATGCATCGTATAGGAAGCTTAAGAAAACCCATGCTAGTCTGAAACTGGATTATTTAACTTTGCAAAAAGAGCATTATGTTTTGATTAAGGTTCATTCCACTGTTGATAGTAATCACATGTCTTTACTTGATGAGTTTGATGAATTGAATAAAAAATACTCTGATTTAGTTACTGTGCATGATTCACTGAAAACCACTCATGTTGATTTGGAGAGAGCTTTTAAAGAATTAGATACATTGGCATGTGAAGTACACTACAAGAAAATAATGAAATACTGATGGAATTTCCAGTGGAAATATTTACGTCAGAATCAACGATAGAATTTTTGGCGAATGGAACGGTCAGTAATTTTATGGCGTATTTTCCGGCGGAAATACCGTCGGTACTTTTCCGGCGGTGAAACTGCCGGAAGTTCGACGGTTTTTTCAATATACCGACGCATATTTCGCCGGTAATATTTGGCGGCTATTCCAGTGGATTTACCGCCGGTTAATTAAAACCTGATGAAGTATTACCAGTGGATAATCTGCTGGTAAAACTTTCGGCGTATTTTTCGTCAGAAAATATGCGGGTAATCTTAATATATCGCCCCCGTGCCCTCTACTTCAGCTCATTCTGTTAGGTCTCCGCTACCGACGACGTGCGCCAGCCCTTGTTCTCCATCGATGATGTTCCTCCCTCCCTCGATCGAGCTCGTTCGATGACGATCTTGCCGTCGAATTCCATCGACGACCTCCCTCCCTAGCTCGCTAGGTCCCTCGGTCGCTCGCTCGCGTGATATCCTTTGTCGACGACTCACAGCCGTGGCTTTGTAGGTAACTTTCTCCCCTTCACACGCTCCATTTCCTCCCACCAGTTCACCCTAATTTGATGAAGTTTTATGCTTGGACGCAGTTCCACTTCGCTCCGTTGACGTTGGTCGCGCACGCCGGGAGCTCGGTTGCTGTTTAGGTAACTTTCTCCGTTTCGCATATTTTTTTTTGTTAGGTTTAGTCATGGATGTTCTCACTAGACATTTGCAAGAGGATGTACATTTGTGTATGCTTTTTGTTGATGATATTCTTCTTGTTGATAAGAATAGAGAGGGAGTTAAAGGTAAACTTGATTTATGTAGGCCAACCTTAGAGTCTAAAACCTTTCATTTGAGTAAATGTGATGCACAAGATTGTGCGAATTATAGAGGAACTAAGTTAATGTGTCATACTCTAAAATTGTGAGAGTGAGTTATGGAGCGTAGGTTGTGGTGTGATGCTAATGTTTCTCAAAATTAATTTGGATTCATGCCAGATAGGTCTACCTTAGAGTCTAAAGATTTTCGCATGAGTAGATCTAAAATAGAATATATGGAGTGCAATTTTAGTCGTAATAGAGCAAGTGAGGGGATTGTCACATTGGATGATCAAGTCATTAATACGAATACACATTTTAGATATCTTGGATCTATTATTCAGAGTGATGGTGAAATAGATGGGGATATTATCAGCAGAATTTATGATGGTTGGATGGTTAAAGTGGAAGAATGCATCGGGTTTATTGTGTGATAGAAAAGTACCCCTCAAACTTAAGGGAAAATTCTATTGTCCAGATAGCGATACCGATCGGTACTACTATCGGTACCGAGTGGTACCGCACTCAATACCGAGTGGTACCGCGCTCGATACTAAGCTCGGTACCGCGCGCCTAATGATGTGAAAAGGACTTGTAATGCTTTATGGTGCCGAATGTTGGCCAATAAAAGAGTAGCATATTTCTAAGTTAAGCGTTGCAGAAATGAGGATGCTCAGGTGGATGAGTGGTTGTACCTTTAGTATCAAATGTAGATCATCTTCATTCTCTCTATATTTCTCCATCTAACCTATATAGGACTACCTTGCTATCTCTTTACAAATGGTATGTAACTATTTTGGCAAGTAATCATAACTTATATCCTTATTGTTAATATTATATGTAGGCTATATATTATGGATATCAGAACTCAAAGAAGTTGGATGTATAATCGATTGGCGCAAGGACGGAAGATATTAACTGATGAGTTCATTAGAGGGGTGCATATTTTTATTCAGATAGCTTCTCAACTACCCAGCTTCATCTCTGATGGGAAGTTTCGTTGCCCATATTCTAAACACAAAAATCAGGTGCACCTTAGCCCAGATGACATAACTGTTGATCTATATCGTCGAGGTTTTATGCCAGATTACTGGTATTGGACTTCTCATGGTGAGCATGAACCTTATTTGGATTCTCGATGCTGCCCATCGACAAGTGCTACTAGAGATGATGAAGAGCATATCATACCTAATCTTGAGGACTTAATTCATGATGCAAGTGGAGCACAATTTGAGCAATATACAGAAGAGTCACCTAATAAAGAAGCACAAAATTTTTATGATTTATTGCATGCTTCCCAACAACCAATATGGACAGGTTGCACCACTCACTCAGAGTTATCCATTGCTCTTAAAGATGTTAAGTATCAAGGCAGAATATAATGTCCCCCGTGATTATTTTAATCAATTTATTGGACTGCTTAAAGAAACCAATCCAGCAGATAACATAATTCCCACAGATTTATATCAGACTAAGAAGTTGGTTTCGAAGCTTGGTTTGACATACAAAAAGATAAATTATTGTGTCAATGGTTGCATGTTATTCTACAAAGATTTTCAATCAGAGATTGCATGCCATCATTACAACGCACTGAGATTTAAACCAAAATCTATCACGAAAAGAAAGCTGAAGGATGTAGCAACCAGCAGATTATTTTACTTACCCATAATTCCTAGACTGCAACGATTACATGCATCAATGAGATCTGCTGAACATATGAGATGGCTTAAAGAATATATCTCACAGGAAGGGTTTATTACACATCCATCAGAAGCAGATGCCTGGAAACATTTTGATCGTGCATATCCCACATTTGCCTCAAAATCAAGAAATATAAGATTAGGTTTATGCGTAGATGGTTTCACTCCATTTAGTCAGTCTGCTTCACCTTATTCATGTTGGCCCGTCATACTCACACCATATAATCTTCCACCAGAGATGTGTATGACTACTCCTTATATGTTTCTAACGCTTATCATTCCAGGGCCACATAATCCAAAAGCAAAGATCGATATTTTCTTACAACCGTTAATTGATGATTTAAATCTATTATGAGAAGAGAGAATAAGTACATATGACATCTCCACCAAACAGAACTTTATTATGAGGGCAGCATTACTTTGGACAATTGGTGATTTTCCCGCATACGGTATGCTCTCAGGTTGGAACACTTCTGAAAAATTAGCTTGTCCAGTTTTCATGGAAAATACAAAGTTATTCACTTTAAAGCACAGAGGAAAGAACACTTGGTTTGACTGTCATCGCATGTTCTTACCTACAGATCTTCCTTTCAGGCAAAATAAGGAATGTTTTGTCAAGAATAAAATGGTAATGTCACTACCTCCTCCTAGATTAACTAGTGAAGAAATATTTAAAAGAGTCAGCTCCAGCCCCACAGTAGTGGAATCTCCATCATTAGCTGATTACTAGTTGCCAGGATATGGTGTCAACCACAATTGGACTAAGAAAAGTATTTTTTAGACATTACCATATTGGAGGACGAACTTGATCAGACATAACTTAGATGTGATGCATATAGAGAAAAATGTCTTTGATAATATATTCAATACACTTATGGATATCAAAGATAAATCTAAAGACAACATAAAAGCAAGGATGGACTTAAAGGAGATTTGTAGGAGAAAAGCATTAAAATTGAGGGATGGTGGAAGTGGAAAATATTTCAAACCAAAAGCTCCTTTCACTTTGACTTTAGAGCAGAGGCGTGCTGTGTGTGAATGGGTGAAGAGTTTACGTGTACCTGATGGATATTCTTCAAATTTAAGCAGATGTGTTGACATTAGAACTGGGAGATTATTTGGTATGAAGAGTCATGACTGTCATATCTTCATGCAATGTCTGTTGCCAACTGCCTTTAGTTATCTGTCGGATCAAATTTTGAAGCCCTTGATCGAGCTGAGTATCTTCTTCAAAAATTTATACTCTTTAAAATTAAATATAGAGCAACTGATTCTTATGGAGCAGCATATCCCATTTATTCTGCGTAAACTTGAGAAGATATTTCCTCCACTTTTCTTTGACTCTATAGAGCATCTGCCGTTACATTTACCATATGAAGCTAGAGTCGGTGGACCAGTTCAGTATCGGTGGATGTATCCTATTGAGATATACTTAAATAAACTTAAGAGGACTGCTAAGAACAAAGTGTATCCTGAAGGCTCAATATGCGAAGCATATTAAATGTACGAGACAACTTAGTTCTGCTCGTATTACTTTGAAACAAGGTCACAATCAAGTCAGAGCAATGCACCTGAAAAAGTGGGTCAATCCTCAAATTTATCTGTATTCAACGGCAGTGGTGAACCCGTAGGCGCTAGTACCATGCGCTATTTGACTGATAAAGAGATGCGAGTTGCCACTTTATATGTCTTACTTAACTGTGATGAAGTTGAGCCATATCTCGAGTAAGTTTGAATAAGTTTGCTCATAAATTTGTTACTCACACTTTCATTCAGTCTAAACCTTAATGTTTACAGGAGTTTCATTGATGGATTGAATACAACAGAACAAGTAGAAGTCCAGAAGATAGTGGAAACAAATTTTCCTATTTGGTTTAAAAATGCGGTACATATTTTGATAATTCATTTCAATTAATATATCTTTATTTAGTTATTAAGCATACTAATGACATACTTTATCTAATAACTAGGTCCACGCTGAAGGTAGTAATTTGTAATATCATGGATTACTTGATCTAGCATGGGGACCAAATAGAGCGGTAAAGTGTTATCAAAATTTCTTAGTTAATGGTTATAAATTTCAAACCAAATATTGGTGTGAAGATAGAAAAATAGATAATTTTGGTGTATGTGTTAGAGGGAATACCCATATAGGTGATTAGTCTGAGTATTACGGGGTATTAGAAGAAATATTATAGTTGGAATATCCGGGTGTTGGGAATAATGTGTATCTATTCAGTTGTGAGTGGTTTGATCCAGTAAAGAATAAAGGTACAAGAATACATCCATTGTATGGTATAACAGAAGTCAAACGGGGTAGAAAATATTTAAAGTATGACCCATTCATCATTGCTAGTGAGGCGCACCAAGTCTATTTTGCTAACTACCAGAGTAGAGTACGAGACAAACAAGATTGGCTCGTAGTTATGAAGACCAAACTCAGGGGAGTTATTGAAAAGATTACTTCAATACAACCAGCACATCAAGAAGAGTTTATGTCAAACATACTAGATGTTTCTAACGATGTGGATGATCAAATTATAACTACTGAGAGTTAGCTGTAGTTAGAGGAAGTGGATTTAAACATAGAGGACATTCATGACGAGTCTGACAGTGGTACAGAAGTTTCATCATATGAAAGTGAATCAACATAAGGTAAATGAATTTGGACTAAAATTAAAATTTTTGTATTTCTATTTACTTATTTATTGTGTTATTTTATATTTAAAAGTTTTTTGTACTTATATTTATTTAATTCCTGTGATATTTTATACATTTTTTGGCATAATATCGGTTATTAATATATTTCAATATTTGTGCAGATGGCTTCAGGTGATGACCGTCAGAGAGGACTGATCAAGAATATATTTGGTAGGCGCAGCAAGAAGGCTGTTATTAGCAGGCCTGCACGTACTAAGGGCACCTCTTCATCTCACCCTACTACTTAGAGTTAGCCTAGCCCACCTATACCTACTCCTGCAGCCAGTAGCCCACAGTTCTACTCACCAGACCACTCCTTTCTACCCCTATTACCCACCCCCACCTTATCATGGTGCACATCCTCCATATCCGCCATATGTCGCACCACCACCTCAGCCCGCTACAACACCACCTCAGCCCGCTACAGCCAGCCTTCCTACCCAGCTGCAGCAGAGGAGGTGACAGAGGGTCGCATGTTGATTGAACCTGATGGTGAAACATAAGTACTAATTTTATTTCAGTCATGTAAATAGAATTGAATTAGTTTTTTTGACTAACATATTGCTTTCAGGTTTCATCGGTCAAAAGATCCTACACATAAAATTCAGGACATAATACGGAGCAGATACGATGCTCCTTATATTTCTTGGAAGAAAGTCCCAAAAGAAGTACGAGACATGTGGTTTAGAGAGTTTGAGGTATGTTATTATATAAATTTTTTTTATTATATCTAATATATATAAGCTAAAAAAAATAATTATTCATTCTTGTATGTGTTTAATTGCAGAAAGATTTTTGTTGGCTTCCCCAACATAATGATAAAATATGAAAGAACTTTGAGAAGCATGGCTTGACTCGTATGTGAGACATGTTTACTGATATTAGAAAGTCAGGCCATCGACCTCTCTGGATTGGTTAGGGTGTATGGGCAGAGTTGAGCAGTGCTTGGGGAAGCCCAAATTATACCAGAAGAAGAGATCAAAATAGACAAAATAGAGCTTCTGATGTTGGGGGCTTGGGTAGTTCCCTTCATATAGGTGGTTCTGTTCCTCATACTGAGCACAGAAGATGTTTGGTAAGAAATTTTAAATTTTTTTAATAATTTACTTTAATTAGAATACTAATATATGTCTATTACAGAAACAAGTGCTGGGTAGAGAACTGACTCCTGTTGAATTGCATAGTCATACCCACAAGCGGCAGGAGGACCAGCAATGGATTGACGAGCGTGCTAGGAGACCCTATGTAAGTACATAAGGTAATTTTGGTGATATTATGTGTAAATAGCATAACTTTTTATTAACTTTCATAGGAGGACTATACACGGCTTCGAGAGAGTCAGGCTGCAGCAGGTGAAGGTTCTTCAGCTGGATCAATAGACTATTCTTACTACCGCACTAGGTTGCAAGCGGTAGGAGGAATGCAACATGGCAGAGTATATGGGTTAGGCTCACAGGCCTATGCATATGAAGGGCAGTCATCTAGTGGGGGTAGTTTTTCATCTAGTACCCAGGAATCTTTATATACCCAACAGATAGCTGCCCTCACAGTCAAGCTAGAATAGGTACGGAAAGCCCAAGCTGATTGGCAGATGTAAATGCAACAGCAGTAGATGCAGATACAGCAGCAGCAAGCTCAAATGTTAGAAGAAATGAGAAAGATGAGGGAGAAGATAAGTAGTGGTAGAAGTACAGCTGAGGATGATACTGAATCAGAGTAGACATTATTAATCTATTTAACTGATGTGGACATATATTTTTATGGGTTTTTTGGACAAATTTATCTATTTGCTGTTTGACCATGTTTAGTTATTTGTTTATGACACTTTTCTTATATATGTTTATTTATACATGTTTAAGTATTCCTTATCTGGTTGATGCACTTCTGGTTTGTGTAATTGTTGATTTTGTGGAATATATATGTTGTTGTAATTTTTTGTATGCAGGTTTAAATGTGGAAATCACTTTTGAAAGTGAGGAAGGTTTTTTTTTTCTACTACAGGTTTCCGATGGATTATCTGCTGGTAACTTTGACGGAAATATGATATGACGAACTTTCCGGCGGAATATGCGACGGAACTTCCGACGGATCTTTCGACGGTAATGTCCGACGGTAATACTAAACATCGCTTTTATTGCGACAGAATATCCGCCGGAACTTCCGGTGGAATATTTTCGCCTGTATTTCTAGCGGTTATTATGCCGGAACACTACCACAGAAAAGGCATCAGTTTGTCAAATATATCCGCTGGTTATCCGCCAGAACATCTCCCGGAAAGGTTTCCAGTGGAAAAAATGCGACGAAATGTTTTTTCCGACGCGCGTTTTACCGTCGGAGCAATTTTCGCCAGTAATCCGCTGAAAACCTATTATTTCCGTCACATTTTTTACTTTACCGGTGGATTTCGTCCGCCGGTAATAGTTGTTTTTCCTGTAGTGGTAGAAAGTAGCAATGGTGCTTTAAAATTTGAAATTGTAAGTTTAAAGAAAGAGAATGAATTTTTGAAAGTGAAAATCAGTGCTTTTGAAAAGAACAAAAAGTCACCTACTTTTAAACAGTTTTATGCACCGCCAGCTTTTTAAAAATCTGTTGCAAGTTCATCAAAGCATATTTCATATCCATCTAGGAAGAGGCACTATCACCCACGTAGATTAGTTAACCCTTTTCCTGGTGTTAGATGTTTTTCATGTGGCATGTTAAGACACATTTCCCAGACCTGCACTGTTCACCGTAGTACACATTGGGTGTGGAAGCCCAAACTGCCTGTTTCATAGTACAGCACGTATGCATTGCATTCTTCTTTTCATAATAAGGAACCCAAACCTGTTTGGGTTCCTAAGACTGACGTTTCATATTTTTGTAGGGCTGCTCTCACACAAGACCTCGTGAGAGCAGGTGGTACCTAGATAGCGGATGTTCTAGACACATGATTGGAGATGCAAATCAGTTCATTTCGCTGGAGGCGAGGGCTGGAGGTAAGGTTACACTGGGTGATAACACCACCAGGAGGGTGGTAGACTCAGGTATAATTGGTGATTCAAAAAATTTTATGATAGATAATGTTTTACTTGTAGATAGACTGAAACACAACTTGCCGAGCATCAGTCAACTTTATGATAAAGGATACAGCATCAAATTCCTACCCACTGGCTGCATTTTAAGCTTAAATGATAAAGTTGTTTTGTAGGGGCAAACAATCAACAACGTCTACAAGCTGGATGTAAGTAGCATTAAATCTGAGAATTAAATTCGCTTAAAAACTGCTGCTGATGAGTCTTGGTTGTGGCATAGGAGATTGTGTCATGCTAGTATGAAAACCCTTAGGAGAGTCACCCAAACGAACTTAGTTAGAGGTGTGCCCAAGCTTAAGTTCACTAAGGATCACTTGTGTGATGCCTGTTAGTTAGGAAAGCAAGTCCAGTCCTCTTTTCATTCTGTTAAGGATATTAGCACCTCTAGACCTTTAGAAGTTCTTCACATGGACCTCTTTGGACCCAGTAGCACTGCCAGCTTAGGGGAAAAAGTCTATAGATTTGTGATTGTAGATGACTACTCGAGGTTCACTTGGATTAAATTTTTGTCCCACAAATCTGAGTCATTTGATGAGTTTAAGTCCTTCTCCACTTGCATTCAGAGGAAGTTAGGTTATGAGATCCTGACTATTTATAGTGATCATGATGGAGAGTCTGAGAATGTGAAGTTTGAAAGCTTTTGTGAGGAGCAAGGGATTAGTCACAATTTTTCAGCTCCTAGGACCCCTCAGCAGAACGGGGTAGCTGAAAGGAAGAACAGGACCTTAGTGGAAGTCGTTAGAGCCATGCTTGCCGAGTATTCACTTCCAAAATACTTTTGGGCTGAAGCGGTGAACACTACCTGTTATATGCTGAATAGGGTGAATGTGAGATCTAAACTGAACTAAACACCTTATGAGATCGTTAAGGGTAGAACTCCAAACCTGTCCCACCTCCATGTCTTTGGCTGTAAGGTTTTTATTCTGAACAACGGGAAATCACCCTTAGGAAAGTTTAACCCCAAATCTGATGAAGGAGTGTTCTTAGGCTATTCTAGTGTGGGGAAATCCTTTAGGGTGTTTAATAAAAGGACTTTAGTGGTGGAAGGGACAACTCATGTTGTGTTTGATGAATCTGATCCTAAGGTGAATAGAATTGAGGAAGAAGAATAGGTAGAGGAAATTACCCAAGGGATTGGAAATGCAAATCTGGAGGAGAGGGTTGAATCTGAAACCACTTTGCCTAGAGATTGGAGATATTCTTCGAGTCATCCTAAAGAACTGATCTTAGGAGACCCTTCTGAAGGTGTTAGGACTAGGCATGGGCTTAGGAAGGAAGTAAACCATTTTGCCTTTATCTCAATGACTGAACCCACCAACATCAATCAAGCCCTTTCAGATGAGTTTTGGATCTTAGCTATGCAAGAAGAGTTGAATCAGTTTGTAAGGAATGATGTTTAGGAGTTAGTAGAAAGAGCTATAAATCAAAGTATTATGGGAACCAAGTGGGTCTTTAAGAATAAGATGAATGATTCTGGTGTGGTGGTGAGAAATAAGGTAAGATTGGTGGCTAAGGGGTATAATCAGATAGAAGGGATTGATTTTGAGGAGAATCTTGCCCATGTAGCTAGATTGGAAGCCATTAGAGTGCTGCTAGCCTTTGCCTGTTATAAGGGATTTAAGCTGTTTCAAATGGATGTCAAGAGTGCCTTTTTAAATGGGGTAATAAAAGAGGATTTTTTTGTAGAACACCCTCCAGGTTTAGAGAGTTCCCAATATCCAAATCATGTTTATAAATTAAAAAATACCTTGTATGGATTGAAATAGGCACCTAGAGCTTGGTATGAGAGGCTTAACACATTCCTGTTAGAAAGAGAGTTTATTAAGGGGAGCGTAGACACCACCCTTTTTCTGAGGAGAATAGGGGATGACTTACTCATTATCTAGATCTATGTTGATGATATAATTTTTGGATCTTCTGATAAATATTTATGTGATGAGTTTTCTAAAACAATGAGTAAGGAGTTTGAGATGAGTATGATGGGAGAATTGTCCTACTTTTTGGGGTTTAGTATAAGGCAATCGGATGATGGAACCATTCTCAATCAATCTAAATACACTAAGGACATTTTGAAAAATTATGAAATGGACAAAGCCAAGCCAATCAATACTCCGATGAGCTCCTCTGTTCAGTTAGATAAGGATTCAAGTGGAAAATCTGTTGATCAGAAGAAGTATAAAGGAATAATAGGATCACTGCTTTACCTGACTTCTAGCCAACCAGATATCATGTTTAGTGTCTGTCTTTGTGCCAGGTTTCAGGCTGATCCTAAAGAGTCCCACCTGATTGCTATTAAGAGAATTCTTAGATATCTTTTAGGGACCCCAAACCTAGGAATCTGGTACCCTAGGCACAACACTTCTTTTGAGATCATTGGATATTCTGATTCTGACTTTGCTGGGTGTAGGGTGGATAGAAAGAGCACTTCTGGAACTTGTCAATTCATAAGACAGTCGTTAGTCTCCTGCTCTAGTAGAAAATAGAACTCAGTTGCACTTTCCACTGCTGAAGCTGAGTACATTGCCTTAGGAAGTTGTGTGGCCCAAGTTCTTTAGTTAAAGCAATAAGTTTTGGATTTAGGCTTACCTGCTGGCACAATTTCTATTCTGTGTGATAATACTAGTGCCATCTGCATCTCTAAGAATCCAATCCAACATTCTAGGACCAAACACCTTGATATAAGGCATCACTTCATTAGGGATCATGTTACAAAAGGGGACATTGAGCTACATCATGTAGCAACTAAAAATCAGCTGGCTGACATATTCACTAAACCACTGGCCTTTGACTCATTCAGCATTTTGAGTACCAGATTAGGAGTGATTGATATAAATGCTTGATTCTGATGACTGCTAATTTTTGATTGTTCTAATTGTTATTCTGTTTTCTGTTAGTTAGTTTTTGATTTGATTATTTGCTTTCTGTTGGTTTTATTTTTTCTGCTGATTTCTATTTTAGCCTTGTTGTTAGTTTGATTTGAGCATTTACTTTGATGTGATTTTCTACCTATTTTTTATTCACTGGTTCGTCTCTTTTATTTACTATTTTATGCATTTTAAAATCAGATCACTGCTCACTACTTCTGCTAAACTAAATTTCTGACCAAGAGTTATACCTTGTTTTTATTTGGAAGCTGGTAAGCAGTGATTGATTCCACTGAATCTGTTAAAGGGAAGAAACATTGATGATTATTTCTCTTCCTCTAACTCCTTTACTGGTGTATTATTTCTTTTGGATAAAAATCTTCTTCAAAATTAAAATATTAGTTTTTTGAAATAGAGATTTGTTTTATCTTCCTACAGTAATTTACCTCATATGAATAGTATTTTCAAAGTCTTGACTCATTGTTATGATTTTCTAAACCAAGTGATTGCACATATCATACGACATATGGGTTTTGTTTTGTGAATTACTTTTCTTTATTGTGGAGAGCGTCTCCTATATCTGGAAGATAATTTCACATCTGAGACTCTTTAACAATTATGAATAGAAGAAAGCTTACAAAAGATGCACAGTGCACCAAATCAATTGAAAAAGAGGTATAAAATGAGCCCAAAGCTGAAAAGATGCGAAATGTCGCCAACAAAAAGATACACAAAGTGTATCAAGAATGAAAAGATGCACAAAGTGCCAAATAAATTGAAAAAGAGGCACAAAATGAGCCCAACCAAGCTTTCTTTCCTTTCCGATCGTTAAATGTATTTGAAAATCTGTGCGCCACTTAATATTTTCAAAAGCTTGTGTTTGAAAATCTTGATTTTTGATTTATTACTTTGTAACACTTTTATATCAGATATTTTTCTAGAACGAAGCTTGAAAGGATCTCTTTTCAAATCTAATCTCTTTTCTTCTGAATTGGATTTTTATTTTAAAAGAGATTTGCATCAATAAGGTGCCCGAGGTGGGAGTTACGAAAGTCAATTTTTCCAGCTTTCTCTGATTTTCAGTGTTGTCAATCTTCTCCTTATTGGTTTTTGAACCTAAAATCGAGGAGAAATTCTGATTTACTAGAGCAGCTTGATCCAAAAAAAAATGTTGCTTTTACGTATTTTTACTTCGAATTTTATTCGTGTTTGTTTTGTTTTTGTTTTTAGTTTTCATGGTTGTGTTTTTGCGATCCTGATCTGTCATCTCTATCCTCCATCTTTCTCTATTTTCTTCACATTGTCCTGGATGATACCCATATATTCCTGGATGATCCAAACATCATCCTGGATGATTCATTCAACACTGTCCCCAGTCTGATCCTACTACTAAAAAACTCCAATTATTGGTGATTGTTGCAAATCTGGTTTTGATGATGACAAACATGTTTCCAGTGTGTTTTTCTTGGCTAATCAGTTTCAGGCACAAAAGACTGCAAGCTACTCAAGCCAACTCAAGATCGGGTCCAAGTGTGTCAAATGTATGATTTTTTCTTTTATTGAGTCAATTGTAATGTAACTGATTCCCTAGCTAAGTAACCTTGCACACACACACTCAGGGAGAGAGATTGAGTGAATTAGAGTTTCTGTTAAAATTTTGTTCCGATCGTCCTGGACGATAGTATCATCGTCCTGGACGATCCAGTTAAAACAGAAACCCTAATTAGGGCGACTGAGTTAAGAGGGTCTGATTAAGCAGATCGTCCTGGACGATCTTTGGATCGTACGGGACGATATGCTCAAATCAGAAATTTCCAGCCGCCAGATTAAGTTAGGCAAGTTTTATTTTAAGTATTTTGGTCTGATCGTCCCAGACGATACGTGTATCGTCCTGGACGATGCACTACAATCATGCCTAAATTAGTCTGGTATTAAGGAAAGCAATTAATGTTTAATTGATACGATCACATCGTCCTGAACGATCGCAGGATCGTCCCGGACGATCGTGATCGTCTTGTGCATTTCAGCTGTACGTCCAGAACTATGTACAGGACGATTTGGGGCCTTTTTGAACTAATCGTACCGGACGATTACCCTATCGTACGGGACGATCAAGTCATTTTTTGGTCGTCCAGCACAGATTTCTCTGGACGACCCGAACTGTCTTCTGGACGATTTCCTTCAATTTGAACTAATCGTCCTGGACGATCGCAGGATCGTACGGGACGATATGAACAACTTTTTCTACTGATCGTCCAGAAGAGCCAGATCGTCCAGGCTGAAACCGCTGAATTTGAACTGATCGTACAGGACGATCTACCGATCGTCCTGGACGATCTTGGCCGACAAGTTGAGATTTAGGGCAAGTTTTAAGCCCTCCTTTAAAAGAACTTTTTCCTAGATTTGGAAAAAATCTTTTGCTGCCTTCCTTCCCTGAGAAATCCTAGAGAGAGAGAGAGTTGGGAGAGAGAGAAGAGATCTTGTGAGGGGGAGTTAGTGAGGGATTCACTAAGGTTGCTCCAAGCACGGATCAGAGTCGTCTTCTCCGCTCGTCGTCTGTCGTCTAGTCGGTGTTCTTCGTGGGAGGATCGTTCGCAAGAAGATCCGGGTTCTCTGCCCGCTTCAGAGGAAGCGAAAGGAGTTCGTGGGTTCTCTGCCCGCTTCAGGAGGAAGCGAAAGGAGTTCGTGGGTTCTCTGCCCGCTTCAGGAGGAAGCGAAAGGAGGTCGGGTTCTCTGCCTCACCGTGTGGTGAAAAGGAGGTGTTTTGTACAGGCTTCTCCGCCTTGCTGTGGGAGCAAAAGGAGAGTCACTTTCGTTTAGTGCAATACCCGGAGGGGAGGCTCCGGGGAGTGGACGTAGGTCAAGTTGACCGAACCACTATAAAATCTGGTTTGTTTTTCTGATTCAGTTTTGCATTTTACTTTTCAATATAAACTGCTTGGGTGAATATCGTTGGTTGATCTTTTCGTTATTGTTTACTTGTTTCGCTGCTAAGTATCGAAAAGATTTTTGTAGTTATCGTGAAATTTTTAAATAACCAATTCACCCCCCCCCTCTTGGTTAGCCTCGGACTAGTTCACTAGGGCTTAACATCCCTTTCGAACTTTCAAGTGGTATCAGAGCGGGATTCAAAATTTCTGTTTAAAAACTTTTGAATTTGATCCAATGGCTAACTGTAACAATCGTAATACTGCTGAAGGTTATTCTATAACTAGACCACCGTTGTTTGATAACATTCCATTTGATTTTTGGAAAACACGCATGTCTACTTTTCTTCAGTCTATTGATTATCGCATGTGGATGTTAGTTAAGGACGGATACGAACCACCTTTTCGAATGGTTAACAATGTGAAAACTGAATTGCCGTTTGCTGATTGGACGTTTGATGATCGAGATTTAGCACAGTTAAATGCCAAATGTTTGAACTGTTTCTTTTGTGCTTTAAAATATGAGGACTATATGCGTGTTTCTACTTGTACAACGGGAAAAGAGATTTGGGATAGATTATGTATAACATATGAAGGTACAACTGAAGTCAAACAGTCTAGGTTAAACATCTTGTTACATGATTACGAACTTTTTTGCATGAAACCTAGTGAGACTATTTCAGAAATGTACACAAGGTTCACTCAGATTGTTACCTCTTTGCATGCTTTAGGTAGAGAACTTACCAACTACGAAAGAGTGAACAAGATTCTTAGATGTTTGCCTGCTTCTTATGATGCTAAGATTACTGCTATTACTGAATCCAAAGATTTAAACACTTACTCTATTGACAGCTTACTTGGATCACTCATTGCTTACGAGCAAGGGGTGAACCAAAGGCAACTTGATGCAGGTGAACGCAAGAAGAGAAGACAGTGGCACTAAAGGCCAAAGATTCAGATGCTAGCACTTCCGGGTCTGATAGCGATGATGTTGCCTTAATCACAAGGCAATTCAAAAGCTTTCTAAGGAAGAAACATAAGAACCATCAGAAGTGGAACAAGGGTAAGTTCAATAAAAACTTTAAGGGTTCATCTGAATCGGTTTGTTTTGAATGCAGGAAGCCTGGACACATAAAGGCTGATTGTCCAACACTTAAAGCTCACTCAAGCAAGGAGAAGGGTGAGGAGAAACCAAAGTACAGAAAGGACAAGAAGCGGATTCAGAAGGCGTTCTGGGCAGACTCTGCATCCGACTCTTCTGAGACTGAAGCTGAAGAGGAGGAAACAAACTTGTGTCTGATGGCGGATGATCACCCTGGTCAGTCTGACCAGGAAGAGGTATGTGAGCTTACTTACGATCAGTTATTTGAAGTTTCTGAAAAGATTCATACATCATATAGGAAGCTTAAGAAAACCCATGCTAGTTTGAAACTAGATTATCTGACTTTGCAAAAAGAGCATGAAGTGTTGATTAAGGATCATTCCACCATTGATAGCAATCACATGTCTTTACTAGATGAGTTTGATGAACTGAATAAAAGCATTCTGATTTAATTGTTGAGCATAACTTGTTAAAAACAGCGCATGTTGAATTAGAACTTGCTTTTAAGAAAGTGAATGATTTGGCATCTGAGTTAGAAAGTACTGATAGTGCAAAAACGTTTGAAATTAGTTAAACAAACACATTGAGTTTTTGAAAGTGAAAATCAGTTCTTTGAAAATAACAAAACACCGCCTACTTTTGAACAATTTTATGCACCGCCACCTTTTAAAAATTCTGTTGCAAGTTCTTCAAAGCATGTTTCATACACTACTAGGAAGAGGCACTATCACTCACGACGTTTAGTTAATCCTTTTCCTGGTGTTAGATGTTTTTCATGTGGCATGTTAGGACACATATCACACACTTGTACTGTTCACCGTAGTACACATTGGGTGTGGAGACCCAAACTGCCTGTTGCACAGCACAGCACACATGCATCGCATTCTTCTTTTCATAAGAAGGAACCCAAACCTGTTTGGGTTCCTAAGACTGACATTTGATGATTTTGTAGGTGTGCTCTCACACAAGACCTCGTGAGAGCATGTGGTACCTGGACAGCGGATGTTCTAGACATATGACTGGAGATGCAAATCAGTTCATTTCGCTGGAGGCCAGAGCTGGAGGCAAGGTTACACTTGGAGATAACACCACCAGGAAGGTGGTAGGCACAGGTATAATTGGTGATTCAAAGAACTTTATGATTGATAATGTTTTGCTTGTAGATGGACTGAAACACAACCTGCTGAGCATCAGTCAACTCTGCGACAAGGGATACAGCATCAAATTCCTGCCCACTGGCTGCATTTTAAGCTTAAATGATGAAGTTGTTTTGCAGGGGCAAAGGATCAACAACGTCTACAAGCTGGATGTAAGTAGCATTAAATCTGATAATTCAATTTGCTTAAAAACTGCTGCTGATGAGTCTTGGTTATGGCATAGGAGATTGTGTCATGCCAGTATGAAAACCCTTAGGAGAGTCACCCAAAAGGACTTAGTTAGAGGTGTGCCCAAGCTTAAGTTCACTAAGGATCACCTGTGTGATGCCTGTCAGTTGGGGAAGCAAGTCCAGTCCTCTTTTCACTCTGTTAAGGACATTAGCACCTCTAGACCTTTAGAAGTTCTTCACATGGACCTCTTTGGACCCATTAGCACTGCCAGCTTAGGGGGGAGAGTCTATGGTTTTGTGATTGTTGATGATTATTCAAGGTTCACTTGGGTTAAGTTTTTGTCACACAAATCTGAGTCATTTGATGAGTTTAGATCTTTCTCTACTTGGATTCAGAAGAAGTTAGGATGTGAGATTATTACCATCCATAGTGATCACGGAGGGGAGTTTGAAAATGAAAGATTTGGAAGTTTTTGTGAGAATCATGGGATTAGTCACAATTTTTCAGCTCCTAGGACCCCTCAGCAGAACGGGGTAGCTGAAAGGAAGAACAGGACATTAGTGGAAGCCGCTAGAGCCATGCTTGCCGAGTATTCACTTCCTAAATACTTTTGGGCTGAAGCGGTGAACACTGCCTGTTATGTGCTGAATAGGGTAAATGTGAGAGTCAAGCTGAACAAGACACCTTATGAGATCATTAAGGGTAGAACTCCAAACCTGTCCCACCTCCATGTCTTTGGCTGTAAGGTTTTCATTCTAAATAACAGGAAGTCACCCTTAGGAAAATTTGACCCCAAATCTGATGAAGGAGTGTTCTTAGGATATTCAAGTGTGGGAAATCCTTTAGGGTGTTCAATAGGAGGACTTTGGTGGTGGAAGAAACAACCCATGTAGTGTTTGATGAATCTGATCCTAAGGAGTCTAGATCTGAAGTAGAAGATGAAGAGATTGTTGAGGTTACCCAAGGAGTTGGAAATACAAATTTGGAGGAAAGGGTAGAACCTCAAACCCCATTGCCTAGAGATTGGAGATATTCTTCGAGTCATCCTAAAGAACTGATCTTAGGAGACCCTTCTGAAGGTGTTAGGACTAGGCATGGACTTAGGAAGGAAGTAAACCATTCTGCCCTTTATCTCAATGACTGAACCCACCAACATCAATCAAGCCTTGTCGGATGAGTTTTGGATTTTAGCTATGTAGGAAGAATTGAATCAATTTGTAAGGAATGATGTTTGGGAGTTAGTAGAAAGACCTAGAAACCAAAGTATTGTGGGAACCAAGTGGTCTTTAAGAATAAGATGAATGATTCTGGTGTGGTGGTGAGAAATAAGGCAAGATTGGTGGCTAAGGGGTATAATCAGATAGAAGGGATAGATTTTGAGAAAACTTTTGCCCCTGTAGCTCGATTGGAAGCCATTAGAGTGCTACTAGCCTTTGCCTGTTATAAGGGATTTAAGCTGTTTCAAATGGATGTCAAGAGTGCCTTTTAAATGGGGTAATTAAAGAAGATGTTTTTGTAGAACAACCCCAGGTTTTGAGAGTTCCCAATATCCAAGTCATGTCTATAAATTAAAAAAGGCCTTATATGGATTGAAACAGGCACCCAGAGCTTGGTATGAGAGGCTTAGCACATTCCTGTTAGAAAGAGAGTTTGTTAAGGGGAGCGTAGACACCACCCTTTTTCTGAAGAGATTAGGAGATGGCTTACTCATTGTCCAGATCTATGTTGATGATATAATTTTTGGATCTTCTGTTAAATACTTATGTGAAGAGTTTTCTAAAACAATGAGTAAAGAGTTTGAGATGAGTATGATGGGAGAATTGTCCTACTTTTTGGGGTTTAGCATAAGGCAAATGGATGATGGAACTTTTCTCAATCAATCAAATATACTAAGGACATTTTGAAGAAATATGAAATGGACAAAGCCAAGCCAATCAATACTCCATGCCCTCCTCAGTTCAGTTAGATAAGGATTCAAATGGAAAATTCTGTTGATCAGAAGAAGTATAGAGGGATAATAGGTTCACTGCTTTACCTGACTGCTAGCCGACCCGATATCATGTTTAGTGTCTGTCTTTGTGCTAGGTTTCAGGCTGATCCTAAAGAGTCCCACCTGACTGCTGTTAAGAGAATTCTTAGATATCTTTTAGGGACCCCAAACCTAGGAATTTGGTATCCTAGGCACAGCACCTCTTTTGAGATCATTGGATATTCTGACATCTAACTTTGCGGGGTGTAGGGTGGATAGGAAGAGTACCTCTGGGACTTGTCAATTCATAGGACAGTCGTTAGTCTCCTGGTCCAGTAGAAAACAGAACCTCAGTTGCACTTTCCACTGCTGAAGCTGAGTACATTGCCTTAGGAAGTTGTGTGGCCCAAGTTCTGTGGTTGAAACAACAAGTCTTGGATTTAGGAGTACCCGTTGGCACAATTTCTGTTCTGTGTGATAATACCAGTGCCATCTGTATCTCTAAGAATCCAATCCAACATTCTAGGACCAAACACATTGACATTAGGCATCACTTCATTAGGGACCATGTTACAAAAGGGACATTGAGCTACATCATGTAGCAACTGAAAATCAGCTGGCTGACATATTCACTAAACCACTGGCCTTTGACTCATTCAGCATTTTGAGAACCAGATTAGGAAGTGATTGATATAAATGCTTGATTCTGATGACTGCTGATTTATTATCTTTCTGATGGTATTCTGATTTCTGTTAGGTAGGTTTAGTTTTTCTTTTGATTTCTGATTTCTGTTAGTTAGTTTTTGGCTTTGATTATTTACTTTCAGTTGATTTTATGTCTTTTGCTGATTTCTGTTTTAGCCTTATTGTTAGTTTGATTTGAGTATTTACTTGATATGATTTTATACCTATGTTTTTTTTTTTATTATTCACTAGCTCATATCTTGCACTTACTGTTTTATGTTTTTAAATCTGATCACCGCTCACTACTTCTGATGATCTGAATTTCTGACTGGGAGTTTTTACCTTGTTTTGATTTGGAAGCTGGTAAGCAGTGATTGATTCCATTGAATCTGTTAAAGGGAAGAAACATTGATGATTGTTTCTCTTCCTCTAACTCCTTTACTGGTGTATGGTTTCTTTTGGATAAAAATCTTCTTCAAAATTAAAATGTTAGTTTTTGAAATAGAGATTATTTTATCTTCCTACAGTAATCTGCCTCATATCAATAGTGTTTTCAAAGTCTTGAGTCATTAGTTTGATTTTCTAAAACCAAGTGATTGCATTTATCATATGATGTGTGTTTTTTTTGTTTTGTGAATCATTCTTCCCTACTGTGGAGAGTCATCTCCTATGTCTGGAAGATAGATTCACAGCTGAGACTCTTTAATGATTATGAAAAGGAGAAAGCTTACAAAAGATGCGCAGTGCGCCAACCAAATTGAAAAAGAGGCATAAAATGAGCCCAAAACTGAAAAGATGCGAAAATGCCAAAATACACAAAGTGTATCAAAAATCAAAAGATGCGCAGTGCGCCAAATAAATTGAAAAAAAAGAGGCACAAAATGAGCCCAACCTAAGCTTTTTTCTCTTTCAGATCTTTAAATGTCTTAAAAAAAAAAAACTCTGTGTGTCACTTAATACGTTCAAAAGCTTGAGTTTGAAAATCTTGATTTCTGATTTTTTACTTTGTAACACTATTATATCAGATATTTTCTGGAACGAGGCTTGAAAGGATCTCTTTTCAAATCTAATGTCTTTTCTTCTGAATCGGATTTTTTTTGAAAGAGGTTTACATCGATAAGGTGCCCGGGGTCGGAGTTACGAAAGTCGATTTTTTCAACCTTTTGGATTTCAGCGTTGTCAATCGTTCTCTTATTGGTTTTTGAATCTAAAAATCAAGGAAAAATTCTGATTTACTCGAGCAGATTGATCAAAAAAAAAAAAAAAAAAAAAAACTTTGCTTTTTCATGTTTTTTTTTCTTCTGTGAGTTTCTTTTTGTTTTGTGTGGCATTTGATTTACATAATTGTGTTTTTGGAATCCTGATTGGTCTTCTTCATCATCCATCTTGTTCTGTTTTTTCACATCGTCCTGGACGATCCACATATCGTCCTGGACGATCCACTCCGTCCTGTGACGATCTAAACATCGTCCTGGACGATTCGTTCAGAATCGCCCCTTCCCTGCTCCAGCTGCTGAAAAAATTCCAATTATTGGTGATCGTCCCGGACGATACTCACATCGTCCTGGACGATATGATCATATCCTTCTGATTGATCAAACGGCTGAGATTGCACATTATTGCCCATCGTCCTGGACGATCCCCTTATCGTCCTGGACGATCCACCTGTCAAGCCGCTGGACGATTTAAATTCGGCCCATCCGACATATTTATTGTAAATCGTCCTGGACGATCCACCTAATCGTCCGGGACGATACCTTTTCGTCAACGGTCGTCCAGCTGACTCCTCGGGACGATCGCCTGTGTCTAATCGTCCTGGACGATATCTGATCGTCCTGGACGATCGGACGCCTTTTTGACCAATCGTACAGGACGACATAAATGCCCAGATCGTCCCGGACGATGTCTCGATGTCGGGGACGATCCGTCCGTTTTCTTTATAAACAGCAGATTTCTTGAGTTTTTCACAACGGTTTTCTCCACTCGACCTCTCCTCCTTACTCTCTCAAATCCTCATGGCTGGTGGCAAGCGTTCTCGTCAGAAGGGTGCCAGTTCCTCCCGGGGCCGGTTGATCCTCGCTTCCCTAATGCAGCCGATCAGGCTGCTTTGAGCGATACTGCGAGGTGGGGATCATGCTTCAAAATAGTCAATCCCCGTAACTCACATATCCTGTCTTGATCTATTCGCCCACACCTCCCTCACCTTCACTTCATCCTCACCCTCGCTTTTCCCTTTAGTTCCGAACTTCTTCGTGTTTCTTCGCGAACCTAAGGATTACGCCGACTATTCCACTCTCCGCTCCTATGTAAATCAGCGCCCGTTGAACTCACCTATCAGGACTTTCACTCCATTCTCAACTTGTCTATAACTGGCGACAAAACTCCACACGACTTACCACGACCCAGACTATGATTGGAGTGTCGCCAATCACTTCCTCCGCAATACAAATGCCCCTTACCATGACAATTGCACTTCCACACTTCTGAAAGACGCCAGGACTATCCACATGTTCTTCGTTCCTCCGTCATTCCAAAGGCGGGGGATCGAATTCACATCACCCCCTCCTGTCCTTGACTACCTACTACATCATGGCCCGTAGGGAATTCAATGCCACCGATCTCATATCCGATACATTGAGCACTTACCACCATTCGAGATTCCGGTCATCGCCGTCGCCCAAATCTAGCCTTAGGACATCTCATTCCTATGCTCTTGAAACCAAAGTATGACCTTCAATATCCTGCAGCCCCAGATGTTCCTACTTACTTCCTCACCAACAATGCCTTCCACATGTCCTTCACAGCACCCGACCTCATCCGGAGCCCGCCCGGATGTTGAGGAAGAGAAGAAGCGGCCATTCCCGCTCCTGCGGCAGACCGAGGCACCTGCTCCCCTTCGCATTGCCTCTCCCTTGACCACCTGGTGCAGCGTTTTGCCAGTGGGAGGCACGGTTCACGGACTATGTTGCGCTAGCAGCAACAGCAGCATGACCAGGACATGGCCTGGTTTGGAGCTCAATTTCAGGCCATTCACCATTACCTCAATCTCCCCACCGCCTCCTCCTTCCGATCAGGATCCATCTTGTTTTAGTTTCTGCTTTTGTAGTTGTTCCATGTTATGTTTTATTTCAGTGTTCTGTTTTTTTTACCTCCTCCTTTTTGTGATGTCAAAAGGGGGAGTCAGTTGTAGTCGTGTCTGTTTCTATTTTCTGAGTCATGTTTTCTGTATTGTTTGAGCTGTTAAATGAAAATTTAAAAATGTGTGTTTTGTTTGATTTCTTAGTTTATTTGATTTTCATCTTAGTTTCATTTTATTTTCAGACTACTTTACAAATGTTTGCCATCATAAAAAAGGGGGAGATTGTTGCAAATCTGGTTTTGATGATGACAAACATGTTTCCAGTGTGTTTTTCTTGGCTAATCAGTTTCAGGCACAAAAGACCGCAAGCTACTCAAGCCAACTCAAGATCGGGTCCAAGTGTGTCAAATGTATGATTTTTTTTTTATTGAGTCAATTGTAATGTAACTGATTCCCTAGCTAAGTAACCTTGCACACACACACTCAGGGAGAGAGATTGAGTGAATTAGAGTTTCTGTTAAATTTTGTTCCGATCGTCCTGGACGATACGTATAGTACATCGTCCTGGACGATCCAGTTAAAACAGAAACCCTAATTAGGGCGACTGAGTTAAGAGGGTCTGATTAAGCAGATCGTCCTGGACGATCTTTGGATCGTACGGGACGATATGCCTCAAATCAGAAATTTCCAGCCGCCAGATTAAGTTAGGCAAGTTTTATTTTAAGTATTTGGTCTGATCGTCCCGGTGATACGTGTATCGTCTGGACGATGCACTACAATCATGCCTAAATTAGTCTGGTAATTAAGGAAAGCAATTAATGTTTAATTGATACGATCACATCGTCCTGAACGATCGCAGGATCGTCCCGGACGATCGTGATCGTCTTGTGCATTTCAGCTGTACGTCCAGAACTATGTACAGGACGATTTGGGGCCTTTTTGAACTAATCGTACGGACGATTACCCTATCGTACGGGACGATCAAGTCATTTTTTGGTCGTCCAGCACAGATTTCTGGACGACCCGAACTGTCTTCTGGACGATTTCCTTCAATTTGAACTAATCGTCCTGGACGATCGCAGGATCGTACGGGACGATATGAACAACTTTTTCTACTGATCGTCCAGAAGAGCCAGATCGTCCAGGCTGAAACAGCTGAATTTGAACTGATCGTACAGGACGATCTACCGATCGTCCTGGACGACCTTGGCCGACAAGTTGAGATTTAGGGCAAGTTTTAAGCCCTCCTTTAAAAGAACTTTTTCCTAGATTTGGAAAAATCTTTTGCTGCCTTCCTTCCCTGAGAAATCCTAGAGAGAGAGAGAGTTGGGGGAGAGAGAGAAGAGATCTTGTGAGGGGGAGTTAGTGAGGGATTCACTAAGGTTGCTCCAAGCATGGATCAGAGTCGTCTTCTCCGCTCGTCGTCTGTCGTCTAGTCGGTGTTCTTCGTGGGAGGATCGTTCGCAAGAAGATCCGGGTTCTCTGCCCGCTTCAGGAGGAAGCGAAAGGAGTTCATGGGTTCTCTGCCCGCTTCAGGGAGGAAGCGAAAGGAGTTCGTGGGTTCTCTGCCCACTTCAGGAGGAAGCGAAAGGAGGTCGGGTTCTCTGCCTCACCGTGTGGTGAAAAGGAGGTGTTTTGTACAGGCTTCTCCGCCTTGCTGTGGGAGCAAAAGGAGAGTCACTTTCGTTAGTGCAATACCCGGAAGGGAGGCTCCGGGGAGTGGACGTAGGTCAAGTTGACCGAACCACTATAAAATCTGGTTTGCTTTTCTGATTCAGTTTTGCATTTTACTTTTCAATATAAAAACTGCTTGGGTGAATATCATTGGTTGATCTGTTTCGTTTATTGTTTACTTGTTTCCGCTGCTAAGTATCGAAAAGATTTTGTAGTTATCGTGAAATTTTTAAATATCAATTCACCCCCCCCTCTTGGTTAGCCTCGGGACTAGTTCACTAGGGCTTAACATCCCTTTCGAACTTTCAGTGATCATCCTGGCCGATACCTACATCATCCTGGACGATATGATCCATTCTTCCTGATCTGATCAAACGGCTGAGATTGCACCAATTATTAACTATCATCCCGGATGATCCACCTCATCGTCTAGACGATCCACGTGGTCAGCCGCTAGACGATTGGAATTCGGCCCGTC
>CM034297.1:22249129-22496776 GCA_019925795.1 Dendrobium chrysotoxum
AAAATAGCAATATGAATTTTATTTAAGAATTCAAAGCTTGATATAAAAGGAGGTAGGGATTAGAATTTCAAATGGGACTGGTTCAAGGTTGAACACTTATTTCTGAATCAAAGGAGAAAGGGTATTAGGTGTCTTGAGATTCTGAGTTATTTCAGAAATATCTCAGCCTATCCTAAGTGTTGGGCTTGAGTTTGATGGAAGGAGATTTAAGTTTAAATGATCAATTTTATTAGAAAATGGAAATTAGATTCCCGAAGGTTGAGGTCTTAAGATTGAAAATCTGCCTCAGAACCTAAGTCTAAACTGGGTACTGAAAATTAGTGATCTGGAACCTAGCTAATGCAATGTAGGATCTGGGCTTACCCCGACCTGGATTGGGGAGCTAGCTAAACCACCTAAACGCTTCAAAACTATGTATCTAGTCTTTAAATACAATAGTGGGTAAGGATATTATTTAAGATTGGTTTAAGGAGCTGGGGTCGACATCTAGAGCAAATTCCTAATTAACCCCTTGACTAATGTTGGGTGAAATGCTTAAGCTAGGAATGCAATTAAAGATTAAACTCAATTTTTTATTTGTTGCTAATGCAATACGTGCTAGTTGACTCGATTGAAATGCTTAAATCAAAATGAAGAAGTTTTAAAATCAGGCTTAAAAATAGATTTTTGCCTAGAAGATTGCATAGATCCCCTTGACAGAACTACACCGTCATAGGCCAGGTGGTCTGCCAGAACCCATAGGCGGAGAGGTGCCTAACAAGTGGAAAGAAGATGAAACAAAAATACATATGAAAAACCCCCAGCGATCCTGGGCTTACTTCTTAAAATGTTAGAGTTATTATATGAGCTTAAATGTTTTAATTTTGTTTAAGTAGAAATAGTTTAATCGTGTCCTCACGAGCCTCCGATCGGGTTTCAAGCTAAATCAAAATATGACATGCAAGAATTGCCAAAAAAACTATGAAAAATTGGCAAATCCTAATCGCAATCAACATCAACTATCAATCAAATAATTAAATTAATTAAATTAATGCTCAAACTAAAAGTCCATGTGGCAAGTGCCACTTAATATGATAACCCAGGGTCTGTAGGAAAAGTAAACTAGCCAGGTACCACTGACTATAACCTAGATTCTACTCTTAAAATATAAGTGACTTTGAGATTTGGGAATCTTCTCGTTCTTCACTTTGTTGTCCTTCCACGAGCTCCTTGGATCATCGGGTTTGGATATCCAAATAAAAAGAAACTCCCCCTCGAAAGGGGTGTTATCTTTCCTCTCTGGATATTTAAAGTCATCCTAATTTAGATCTCCAAATGGATAGAAATTCTCCTCTAAGGGATGTCCTTTCTCTTTGGATTTTAAATTGGATGTTTAATATCTCAATCTCAAAGCACTTAAAACATTTACAACTCAAATTCAAATTAAATTACATCAATCAAAAATGAAAATCTAGGCTCGATCCTGCATGGTTATCCTAATAATAAATAATTGTATTCGACATTCCAAGCAATTATAATTAATCTCAAACAGTTATTAAAAATAAAATTTAAAAAGCTCAAATCACAGTCATGCTTGGCCATGCTCGGCCATGCTCTTTTAATTTTAAAGGGGGTCTTAGTATTCTGGAGTGCCTATATAAAATATTATCAGTTTAAAGCTTTATTAATTGCACCATTAATTTAATTGCCCTGTGCGAGCATGGCCACCTGCATAAGGTTGAATTAGTACAAATCATCCCTAACCTAGGGGTAGATCTAATGCATAATCAAATCAACACAGAGTGTAGTAAATAAATAAATAATCAATCAATTTTACTACTAGCGAATGGCATACAGTAAAAGCTCAAAAACCCGACACATAGCAGAAAAGTAAACAACGGCCTAGCCTAAGACTAGAGTTGGTTGTCCTAGTAAACCATCTAAAGTGTGTGTAGGAGGTTGTGTGGCTTTGATATGTATTATGTAGTGCAGTTGATTGAAGTTGCTTGATGTTCTAGTTGGTTGAAAGGCTTAAGGGATTTATGTTTGAGTTTAAATATTAATGGTTCAAAATTGATTTTAAAATATATTTTAAAGGATTATTTATTACCATCTTTGTTTCACACCGAGGCTGTGAAGTTTATTTCACCTTCCTTGAGGTTAAATTAATAGCCTCGTAGGCCTCGTTACCCAGCGATAATCATCTAATCAAGTATTTAAATTGATTAAGGGTTTGAGAGTTGATAAATTTTATTCAAATTAATTGGTTACTGGTTTTAATGTTATATTGATGTTTTCTGGAATTTTAGAAGATTTATTGAATTTTAAAATTTTTTAGATTATTTTAATTATTTAATTAAGGGGTTAAAAATTGAATTTTTGATTAAGCTTAAATTCTAGAATGTTAAAAATTTTATAAAATACTAAACCTTAATATGATCAGTTAGACTATAAGTACACTGGATTTGGATTTTTTTACATTTTATTATGAAGGTTTAAAGTTTTGACTTGAATTTGAACTAGGTTTGACAAAAAGTTGACTTTTTAAGTTTGATTGATTTCTAGAAATTTAACATTTTTTATAAATATTAAACCTTAATATGAGTTAAATGCCTTTGAGTTTGACTGATTTGGAGTTTATTGGAATTATTTATGAATTTTCAAAGTTTTGACAATTTATTTGAATTATTTAATTAGTTTAACTAAAAGGCTTTTGATGATTTGAATCCAAATTGATTCCAAACTTTTTGAAATCACCTCTAAAGTTCAAAAATGATCTAAGGAGGGATTATCAAGTGTTTGAGAATTTTTTGAAATTTTTAACTATTTTTAATTAATTAAATTAATTAAATATTAAATTTCACTTAAGAATAAGTTATTCTTAAAATTGATGTCAAATCTAGTTGATTTTATTTTTCGTTGATTAAGAATTCAATTCTGATCAGTTAGTTGTATTATTTGTAATTTTTGGATTTAAATTTGATTTATTACATTTTCTAGAAGTTTTAAAAGCTTAATTAAGGTTTAATCTTGATTAAGTTAATTAAGGGGCTTAATAACTTCAAAATTCAGTGAAAGTTTTTTCTAGGCCAAGAGTGTCACTAAGTTTGAATGGCTCAAGTTTCAGGTTAAGAGGATGTATATCCTAATTATTAAAATATTTCTATAAGTCCTCTAACTAAATCATTAATTATTATCCTTATTGATGTCACTAGGTTAATGGGTTTGAATCAAAGTTTATCTAACCCTTGTACATACATGAATGCATAAATAATTATCACAATCACATCCTGGAACTAGGAGAGCCCTAAGTGTGTGTGTGTGTATCCTAAGCATGCAAAATCAAGAGAAGACATAATTAATTAAAAGATTAATGAATAATTAACAAAATAATTGCTCATTAATCATCACTCTCCACAAATCTTATTCAATTATGCTCAAGCTATGTTTAAATTTTCAAAAGGATCCCTCAACATTAAAGGTTTATAATATATATAAGTTTTTAAAATAGTTTAAAATATATACTTATATATATACAAACCTATATATAAATATGTGTTTTAAATTTAAATACTTATAAGTATCATGAAAATAAGCTTAATATCCAAATGAGAGATCCTTTGATTTCCAAAGTTATTTTAAAATAAATTTTAATTTTAAAATATTTGATATAATATTTAATTAAATATTAATATCTTCAAATAATTCAAATTATGTAAAATAAATTAAAAATAAAATCTCAAGATTAATCTTAAATAAAATTATTTAAAATTTTAAAAATTTTGATATATTATTTAAAATTTCCTGAATTAATTTGAATTTAATTTGAATTTTTAAGGTTTAGGATAATTAAGTAGATTTAAAATGATTTAAAATTATTTATTATTTAAAATAGTTCTTAAATTGAGTTAGATTAATTCTTGAATGTTTACTGGAATTTTAAGATTATTTAAAATAATTTTATTTTAATTTTAAATCCATTTGACTTTAATTTTATTAATCATTGATAGAATATTTAAATATTTAATTAAACTCAAAATATGTAAAATATATTTTAATTTAATTTAATCTAAAATTAATTATTTAAAATAATTTCTAATTTATAATGATTTGAAAATTTAATATTAATTTTAAGATAAAAAATTTTAAAATTTATAAAATATTTCAATATATTTAAATGAATATCAATTGTAAACTATTTAATATTTAATATTTAAAATAATTTAAAATGGAATTAATATTTATTTTAAAATAAAGTATTTAATTTTATAAAAATTTTAATATATAATATATGTTTTTCTAATTTTTATTTAATTTTTAATAAATTTCTAAAGAAATATGTATTTAAAAAAGAATTTAAATAATTAAATATCATTTTTAAATGAAACGACGGCGGTAGGTCCACGTGGTAGCTGTTGATTGGTCACTCCAAACCACGGTGGCGGTGCCAAATCATTGGTAATGATTGGCACCGCCACCAATCATTATCATCTGATTCGACAAACTACGGGCCCCACACGCTTCTACTTATCCATGTCAATAATGATCCAGCGTCATTGGATCTCCCATTATTTAAAATCGATGGTTCAGATGGCGCTGAAAAGAGATCCGAACAGTGGAAGGTGCTGCACTGTCTGGACCGATCGCGGTAATGCTGGATCGCGACCGTTGAACATCAGATCAACGCTCATAATTACATTCAGTTCAAAATCTGGGTAAACTGAACCCTTAAATAGAAAATTAATTCATTCTATGAGATTAAGCCATCATCTTAATTAAAATATTAGACAGAGATTAAAAAACTAAATAGAATTAATGTGGAGTTTGTTTCATAGCTTGAAAAGCACTTAATCAAAAGCTAATTAGCCTAAGGCTTTTAAACTAGGGTTTGAGTTTTAAGAAGATTTAACCGATGGATTTGGAAAATTTTTTAATCTCTGAGCTTGTTGACTATCCACATATATTTTCCTTGTTGAAAGCGCAGTTTGAAAAGCCACGGATTGAGCTGGAGATGCCTTGGATAGAACTTGAATGGGGTGGCCGGAAGGTGGCCGCCGGCGGGCTTTGACCAGCTGAATTTAGCCGGGGAGATATAGAGGAAGAGGTAGGGAGCTCAAATGAAATGAGTCTCCCATCTCCAAAAGCTTGAGTGGAGAGATAAGATGAGGTTTCTCAATGAGCTTGATTTGGGCATTTTGCCCTATTCAAACATTCCTAGATTAAATGAGCAGCTAGGATATATTCAATAGGCTCCTAAGATGATGCCAGGTGTCCATAGATGGTTAGAATGGTAGGGGAAAGGACCAAGCAAGGACACCTATGTGAAAAGGTGGTCTTGTCCCCATGTGAGCACATGGGAATGATAGGAGCTATTGGATCATGATCCAAGGGCTTGGAATGGCCCTAAGAATGTTCTAGAAAGAGTCTTAACAACTAGTGTTAAAAGAAGTTTGAGTTAAATGGATTTAATCAAGGATTTGAATTGCTTGGAGGCTACATTGACCCTCCATTGATTGTTTGACCAGTCAATAGGTCAAGGTGGCTAATGTGGTATGCAAGGTGGCACCACACATTGGATGGAGTGAAGATTAAGCCATGAGGTTGGAGTTTGAGGTAATGTAAGGGGTTTTGAATGGGTTTGACCAAGTCAAAATGACTTGACTTGGTCAAATGAACCATGGCTTAATTTCAAAAGAGCTCAAGGGTATCCAAAGCATCAAATGAAGTGATTCTATAAAGTTCTAAGCAATAGGATTGAATTTGAAAGGTATGAGCATATGGGAAATAAGGTTTGACCATTGATTGAAATTTGACCAAGTCAAATTTGGTGTGACTTGACTTGCGATGGGTCTAGGATGACTCAAAGCATGCACTGGAATGGGTTTGAAGTTCTTGAAGACTTGATTAAATCATAAACTTTGACTTGATTCAAATGAGTCGATTTTGACCAAGCTTGAGTTTTAGCTAACTTGGTCAACTTTGACCAAAACTTGATCTATGTAAGATTTGAAATGATTTAGATGTATTTGAGCCATGCACTTAAATGAGATTGAAGGATTTTGAGGTTTATCTTGAATGGGGTTTGATTGTATGTGATGGATGGATCTTCTGTTGACTGGATTTGACTAGATATAGGTCTGGTTGACTAAGTCAATTGGTGACTGGATCAGGGTATCCAATCCAACACAAATCATCAAGGGTACATTTGAATGAAGTTTGAATGCATTTAAAGCTTGATTCAAAATGAAGAAGCTTAAGGGTTTAAACTGGTCAACCTAGGTTGACTTGGTCAACCAGGTTGACCTAGGAGTCGAGTTTGGGTTGGAATTATTTGATATGATGCTTGGGTTCTGGTGGAGGTGATCTCAGGGTCCGGAATGGTCATTTGGATCAAATGACCTATTTAGACTCTTAATGGGCCTAATGGGTCAAGTAGGTTGACTTGGTCAACCAGGTTGACCCAGGGTCAGGGGTTGGGTCTAGCAAGTTTGAAATGACTATCTGAGACTACTGGGGGTGATCCCAACGTCTAATAGTGTTATTAAGGTTAAATGGGCCTAAAGGGCCCATTAAGAGCATTTGGGTCAACCTTGGTTGACTTAGTCGACCAGGTTGACCCAGGGTCTAGAATTAGGCTTGATAGATTTGGTTTAAAATTTGAAAGATGCTGGAAGTGGTTGCATTTGATTTGGAGCTCATTTGATCTAAAATGAGTGTTTACACCCCTAAGGGGTATTTTAGCCATTTTGATCCCTAGTTAACTGAGGGTTAAAATGAGTCCAATAAAATGCAGTTTAATATTCAAGAGGTCAAGATTAAGGGTCTGGATGTAATTGGAAGCTTTGGAGAAAGCTCCAAGGTCAGGATCCACTGGGTGATAGGTCCAGTGGCATAGCCTGTAAATATTTGAAGGTTTTATAGCCTTTGGAAATTAATTCAATTTCTAGTGTTAGAGACATCAGAATGAGCTCAAATTTAGAGGGATACCTCTAGAGATATGTCCCATCAGTATGCAACTGACAAACTCTGAATCAAAGGTCATTTGACTAGGTTTTGAAGTGTTTGAAAAATCCCTAGAAAAGGATTTCAAGACTAAGGCATTTTGCCTTGGATTTTGATCTGGATTTCTAGTTTTAAGCTGGATGTTGAGTTTGATTGCTTGAATTTAAATTATCAATGGATGTTAAGAGTGCTTTCCTAAATGGGGTAATCAAAGAGGATGTCTATTTTGAACAACCCCCAAAATTTGAAAACTCACAATTTCCAAATCATGTATTTAAGTTGAAAAAGGCATTATATGGACCAAAGCAAGCACCAAGAGTCTGGTATGAAAGACTTAGTACATTCCTACTAGATAGAGGTTTTTTTAAGGGTAGTGTGGACACCACCTTATTCTTGAAAAAGATAGGAGATGAGATACTCATTGTTCAGATCTATGTAGATGACATCTTGTTCGGATCTTCAGAGAAAATCTTATGTGATGAATTTTCATAAACAATGAGTGATGAGTTTGAAATGAGTGTGATGAGAGAACTTAATTACTTCCTTGGGTTTAGTGTATGACAGATAGAAGTGGAACATTTCTTAGCCAATCTAATTACATCAAATATATTCTTAAAAAGTATGAAATAGAAAATGCTAAGGCCATGAATACTCCCATGAGCTCTAACATTCAATTAGATAAAGATTCAAATGGAAAGTCAGTAGATCAGAAGAAGTATATGGGAATAATTGGATCACTTCTCTACTTAACTGCCAGTAGACCGGATATAATGTTTAATGTTTGTCTCTGTGCTTGATTTCAAGCGGATCCAAAAGAATCTCACATGACTGCTGTCAAAAGAATTCTAGATATCTACTAGGCACCCTAAACTTAGGAATTTGGTATCCTAGACACAGCACTACATTTGAAATCTTAGGGTACTCAGATTCAGATTTTACAGGATGTAGGGTAGATAGAAAAAGCACCTCTGGTACCTATCAATTCATTGGACAATCATTAGTTTCATGATCCAGTAGAAAATAAATTCGGTAGCCCTCTCAATGGCTGAAGCAGAATACATAGCGGTAGGAAGCTATGTTGTACAAGTCCTTTGGTTAAAATAATAACTTTTAAATCTTAGACTACCTGTAGGAACCATCCAATAATGTGTGACAACACTAGTGCAATTTACATATCTAAAAATCCAATTCAGCACTCACGAATAAAGAATATAGACATTATACATCACTTCATATGAGATCATGTAGCCAAAGGAGATATTGAACTGCACCACATTGCTACTGGAGATCAATTGGCTGACATTTTCACAAAACCATTAGCTTATAACACCTTTAGTACCTTGAGAATAAAATTAGGTGTCATAGACATTCAAGCTTAAAATAAAAAAATAATAATAATAAAAAATAATAAAAAAATGTGTTTGTGTGTTTAGTTTTTTTTAATTTAAAAAAAAGGGACTTTCCTGATCCTCTCACATTCACCTTGCTGATGCCTAAACCTTGAATTTCTCTGCACATTGTACTGTACAATTAGGTATCGTACTTTATGATTAGGTATCGTACTATACAATCATCCCAAAATATAGAAATCACAGCCTTCCACTCCATCCATGGTCCAGATCTACCCTGTCTTGTACATATCATACTATATGAATAACCACTCGTACTGTATGATACACATTATCAGTCATCATATTATATGAACCACACATCGTACGGTATGATCCACATGTCAATATGGATTGGAATGAATTTAAACTCGGCCGGTACAAAAATAATTGCCCTTCATACTGTACGAACACTTGTTCGTACTGTCCGATCAATTTTGTCAAAATTCGTTCAAACGACTTCTCGGGACGAACGCCTCTCACTCATATTCGTCCAGTACGATTCCGATCGTACGGTACGATTTGACTCTCTTTTTTTTGAAAAGACATCCAGACAAAATAACTGCACATATCGTATTGTACGATTCTTCATCGTACTGTACGATATTTTAAAAATTCTATAAATTGGAGGCATTCTCTAGTTAAGCTCACTCAATCCTCTTCCAATTCCTCAATCTCTTCATCCACTTCCTCATCAATGTCTGGTGGAAGCAAGCGAGGCCAAATGATCGTGGGGAGCTCTTCCTACTCTCGACGGTTCGACGACCGCTTTCTATCTGTTGCCGATGAGAAAGCATACAACAAATTAAAAGAAGCCAAAATCACCTCGTCTAGCATGTTAAATCAAGTGGCTCTGAACTTCGAGGTGATGAATCTTTTCGCCTCCACCACTATTTAATTTCTGTTGACTCTCGCATTTCCCGTCCACTCCGAACTTCTTTTTGAATTTCTTGCAAATCTAAAAATCGACCTAGAGTGTACCACCTTTACCTCATATGTCTGCAAACAACATGTTGTTATCACTGTAAATGACATAGTTGAATACATTGGCCTATCCACTAAAGGCCCTCATCCCCAATCTATGCTCACAAATGATTATGATTGGACCTCAGTTAACATGACACTTCAAAATATACCATCCAATCAACACCTATCCCTTGTCCAAACACTAAATCAAAATGCACGCGTTATTCAACATGTTCTTTGCACATCCATAATACACAAAGCTGGAGACCGCATACATATTACCTCACTTCTATCTGTGGTCACTTACTTAATAATGTCGGGCACCAAATTCAATGAAGCTCAAATGATTTTTGATTATATTCATACCTTGTCTGCTTTCCGATATCCAAGTGCCCGAAGAAAACTAAATCTTGCTTTAGGACATGTCGTAGGCTACATCTTAGATACAAAATATCAACTTTATTATCCTCTACCTCCATATGATCTTCCTATCTTCTATTCAGATGCCTCTTTTCGTATCCTATTCCATCGGGGGCCGCTCACGCTGATCCTATTTTGATGAAGAAGAGGCTGCTGCTCCTGTCGACGTACCTCCACCACCACCAATACACCCGCCTGGACCTACCTATCATGCCTACCCTCACGATGACATTATTAAATACCTTGATTGGTTGGAAACTAAGATAGATTCTCACATTGCTCAACAACATCAATAGTATGAAAGTGACATGAAATGGTTTGGGGAACGCTTCACCTCCAACGATCACCAGTTCGCATCCCTCCATCAGTACTTTCAAGTGGTTCCATGACCTCCACTACCACCTCCAGATCAGGATCCTGAATTTTGAATATTTTTAGTTTGCTTGTGTTGTATTTTCTTTTAATAGTTCCTTGTCTTTGTAGTTGTTTTTTATTCTTGTTTGTACTTGTTGTTCTTCCCTTTTTGGTGCTATCAAAAGGGGGAGACATTTTTGTGTTGTTCTGTCCTTAATATTAATGATATCTGTTGTTTATATGTTACTCTTATTATATTTACTCTGTTTGTTATAAATAACAAAAAAAAATTTCTCTCCTCTGATTTTAAAATAAATTATCCTTTTGAGGGGGAGCTAAGGAAGACATAACAAATGTGGCCATCAGAAAATATTATTTGACACCATCAAAAAGGGGGAGATTATTGAAATCTAGGATCCCAAGCACTTAATTTTGATGGTGATAACTAATACTTATTGAATTTATATAGACTTCCTTAAATGTTTATCTATGTTTATGAGCACTAACATTTCAGGTTAGATACACACTGCTCAAGATTGCTGGAGACTCAAACTGGGTAGAATAGGGTATTCAAAAACCTATATTTTTATTTTCTTTATTTTTATTTTCTTGAGTCTGCCACAAAAGCATGTATGTAAAAGGTGCAACCATGCACACACACAGAGGGAGATTTTTTTTAAGTCAAAAACTTTTAAAAAAATTGATCGTACTGTACGATTACGATGGGTAATTAATACTCAGGCTAACGGCTAATTCTGATTGATTAGTTCTGTGAACTAATCGTACGGTACGATTGTCATCGTACTGTACGATGAGGTTCAATTAAAAAATCCTAGCCGCCAGAATAAGTTTGGTAAGTTTATAATTTTGATTTTCTGAACAATTTAATCTGTATGATCTAGATCGTACTGTATGATTATTTGAATACTTACCAAAATTATCTCCCGTAATCAAGAAATAAAACTTTGGTTTCTTAATTAAATTAGATCATACTGTACGATGTTATATCGTACCGTATGATAGTCAGAGATGATTTCATTCGCCCCTTTGATCGTACCAGATGAAACCAACATTTTTTGTTCTATTCATCCTGAATGATATTCATATCATACTGGATAATGTCCTGAAAATGAACTAATCGTATTATACGAATAGTGCAGTGTTGGACGATAGTCAAAGACGAATTTGCTCATCCCAGATATCATCTCACAGATCATCCTGTACTAACAGTTGAAAACAACATGATCATCCTGTACGATATGCGATCGTACAGTATGATATTCATAGAATTCGAGAACTATTCATCTGTGCTCATACTGGACGAAGCTATCTTTGAACTGATCGTACTGTATGATGTTATATCGTACTGTACGAACAGAGATGAAAAACTTAAAATTTTTAGGATTTTCTGAAGCCTGATTTAAAAAGAACTTCAATTTTTCAATTGGTGGTTGTTGATCTGTCTTGTTGTTATGAGAGGCATTGAGAGAGGAAGGGACTCTTAAGAGAGAAGTTTTCTTTAGAGAGATCCAGGGCTTGTGAGAGGAAGGTAAAGGTGAGCTTGAGCATGAGGGAGAAGGAGTGCGAGGGGATCACACGGTGGCTCCAACCTAACTGTATGCTTTGCTCCTCTTATGACTTTGGGGAGTCTTGGGAAAGTTCTCTAGGGAAGAGAGGCTTCAAGATCAACATCATCAAGGTACTCTGCCGTCTCTAGGTGGGAGAAAAAGGAGAAGGTCCGCTGCCGTCACCAGGAGGGTGACATAGCGCTTGGTATTCCGCCACACCGGGGGAGGTGAAAGTGAGTCTTGTAAAGGCTTCTCCGCCTTACCGTGGGAGCAAAAGGAGAGTCAACTTTTAATAGTGCAAATCCCGTAGTGGAGGACTCCGGGAGTGGACGTAAGTCAAGTGACCGAACCACTATAAAAATCTCTGGTGTGCTTTTTCCATTTTTATCGCTCCTTACTTTTCACTCATTTTCTTTACAGTTTTAATTGCTTGGTGAAAAATTCTGCTCTTGATCTTGTATTGTGAAATTCATAAATTATGTCACCAATATCGTTGTTGTGAATGAACTACTAGCTTCTGCATTCAAATTGTTAAGTTTCTATTTTAAAAATACAAAAAAAAATTAGAACTCCTGTTTATGTTTAAATTTTTAAAATACTAATTCACCCCCCCCCCCCCCACCTCTTGGCCCATCTTGTACTTTCAGAAGAGTCACCCAAAAGGACTTAGTTAGAGGTGTCCCCAAGCTTAAGTTCAATAAGGACCACCTGTGTGATGCCTGTCAATTAGGGAAGCAAGTCCACTCCTCTTTTCACTCAATTAAGGACATCAACACCTCTAGACCTTTAGAAGTCCTTCACATGGATTTGTTTGGACCCATTTGTGTTATAAATCTGGATTCAAAAAGTATAGTTTTGATGATAACAAACATGTTTGTGTTCTATTTTGCTTGGCTAACCCATTTCAGGTACAAAAGATCAAATGCAATTCATGCCAACTCAAGATTGGGTCCAAGTGTGTCTAAATGTAATTTTTTCCCTTTCTTGAGTCAAATGTAATGTAATTGATCCCCTAGCTTAGTAACCTTGCACACACACACTCAGGGGGAGAGTTTTAGTGAATTAGAGTTTCTGTTTAATTTTTATTCTGATCGTCCCGGATGATATTCACATCATCCTAGACGATCCAGTGAAAATAGAAACCCTAATTAGGGTGACCAAGTTAAGTCTATCTGATTAAGCTGATTGTTCTAGATGATCCATTGATCGTACGGGACGATAGGCTAAAATCAAAAATTCTCAGTCACCAGATCAAGTTAGGCAAGTTTTATTTTTAGACATTTGATCTGATCGTCCCAGACGATACGTGTATCATCCTAGACGATCCATTACAAATAAGCCTAAATTAGTCTGGTGATTAAGGAAGTAATTAAGGCCTAAATATTCGATTATATCATCCCGGACGATCGCAGGATCGTACGGACAATGTGTTAAAAATCCTGACATCCAGTGCCTTTCACCTGTACGTCTAGAGCTATTTGCAGGATGATAATCTCGATTTTGAACTAATCGTACGGGACGATACCCATATCGTACTGGACAATCAAGTTATTTTGAAATCGTCTTGCATGTTTCACCTGTACGTCCAGAGAGGTGCTCAGGATGATTTTGGCACTTTTTAAACTAATCATACAAGATGATAGATATATCATCCTGGACGATCAAGTCATTTCGAGATTGTCCAACACAAGTTCCTCTGGACGACTATAGCGGTCTTCTAGATAAAATTCCTGATTTATACTAATCATCCAGGATGATCGCAGAATCGTACGAGATGATTTGAACAACTTTTTTCTACGAATTGTCCAGAAGAGCCTGATTGTCCAGGCTGAAACAGGTGATTTTGAACTGATCGTACAGGACGATCCAGCGATCATCCTAGGCGATATTGCCCGACCAGTTGAGATTTAGGGCAAATTTTGAGCCCTCCTTTAAAAGATCTTTTTCTTCCAACAAGAAAAATCTTTTGCCACTTTCCTTTCCAGAGAAACCTTCAGAGAGAGAGAGAGAGAGGATCTTGTGAGGGGGAGTTTGTGAGGGATTCATAAAGATTGCTCCAGGCAAGGATCAGAGTCGTCTTCTTCATTCATTGTCTCTCATCTTGTCGGTGTTTTCTGTGGGAGGATCGTTCGTAAGAAAATTCGGGTTCTCTTCCTGCTTCAAGAGGAAGTGAAAGGAGTTCAGGTTCTCTGCCTGCTTCAGGAGGAAGCGAAAGGAGTCTGGGTTCTCTGCCCGTTTCAGGAGGAAGCAAAAGAAGTTCAGGTTCTTTGCCTCACCGGGTTGGTGGAAAGGAGTTTTTATATAGGCTTCTCTGCCTTGCTGTGGGAGCAAAAGGAGAGTCACTTTTATGTTAGTGCAATACCTGAAGGGGAGGCTCCGAGTAGTGGACGTAGGTCAAGTTGATTGAACCACTATAAAATCTAGTGTGTTCTTTCTGATTATTTTCATCACTTTACTTTTTTATTATTATCTGCTTGGGTGAAATCTGTGGTTGATCTTTTTAGTTTTGTGTTTTCTTATTTCTGCTACAAATTATCGAAAAGATTTTTTCTGTTGCTCATGAATTTTTTAAATAACCAATTCACCCCCACCCCTCTTGGTTAGCCTCAGGACTAGTTCATCAGGGCTTAACATCCCTATCGAGCTTTCAATTTGTATTTCCAGCTTAGGGGGGAAAGTCTATGGATTTGTGATTATTGATGATTACTCGAGGTTCACTTGGATTAAATTTCTGTCACATAAATCTGAGTCATTTGATGAATTTAAGTCTTTCTCCACTTGGATTCAGAGAAGTTAGGTTATGAGATCTTGACTGTTCATAGAGATCATGGTGGAGAGTTTGAAAATGTGAGGTTTGGAACATTCTGTAAGGGGCAAGAGATTAGCCATAATTTTTCAGCTCCTAGGACCCCTCAGCAGAACGGGGTAGCTGAAAGGAAGAACAGGACCTTAGTGGAAGCTGTGAGAGCCATGCTTGCTGAGTATTCACTTCTAAAATACTTTTGGGTTAAAGCGGTGAACACTGTCTGTTATGTGCTAAATAGGGTGAATGTTAGATCAAATCTGAATAAGACACCTTATAAGATCATTAAGGGTAGAACTCTAAACCTGTCCCACCTTCATGTCATTGGCTGTAAGGTTTTCATTCTGAATAATGGGAAATCATCCTTAGGAAAATTTGACCCCAAATCTGATGAAGGAGTGTTCTTAGGCTATTCTAGTGAGGGGAAATCCTTTAGGGTGTTTAATAAGAGGACTTTGGTGGTGGAGGAGACAACTCATGTGGTGTTTGATGAATCTGATCCTAAGGGCTACAATCAAATTTAAGGGATTAATTTTGAGGAGACTTTTACCCCTGTAACTAGATTGGAAGCTATTAGAGTACTACTAGCATTTGCCTGTTATAAAGGATTTAAGCTATTTCAAATGGATGTCATGAGTGCCTTTTTAAATGGGGTAATAAAAGAGGATGTCTTTGTAGAGTAACCCCTAAGTTTTGAGAGTTTTCAATATCCAAATCATGTTTATAAATTAAAAAAGGCCTTTTATGGCTTAAAACAGGCACCCAGAGCTTGATATGAGAGGCTTAGCACATTCCTACTAGAAAGAGAGTTTGTTAAGGGGAGCATAGACACCACCCTTTTCCTTAGGAAAGTAGGAGATGATCTACTCATTGTCTAGATTTATGTTGATGATATACTTTTTGGATCTTCTGATAAAAATTTATGTGATGATTTTTCTAAGACAATGAGTAAGGAGTTCGAGATGAGTATGATGGCAAAATTATCCTATTTTTTTAGGGTTTAGCATTAGGTAAATGGATGATGGAACCTTTCTGAATCAATCAAAATACATTAAGGACATCTTGAAGAAATATAAAATGGACAAAGCCAAGCCAATCAATACTCCCATGACTTCCGATGTTCAGTTAGATAAGGATTCAGATGGAAAATCTGTTGATCAAAAGAAGTTTAGGGGAATAATTGGATCACTGCTTTACTTGACTGAAAGTTCGAAAGGGATGTTAAGCCCTAGTGAACTAGTCCCGAGGCTAACCAAGAGGGGGGGTCAATTGATTATTTAAAAATTTCACGATAACAATGAAAATCTTTTCGATACTTAGCAGCGAAACAAGTAAACAAGAACGAAAAGATCAATCATAGATATTCACCCAAGCAGTTTAGATTGAAAAGTAAAGTGCAAAACTGAATCATAAAAGCAAACCAGATTTTATAGTGGTTCGGTCAACTTGACCTACGTCCACTCCCCGGAGCCTCCCCTCCGGGTATTGCACTAAACAAAAAGTGTCTCTCCTTTTGCTCCCACAGCAAGGTAGAGAAGCCTGTACAAACACCTCCTTTTTACCACACGGTGAGACAGAGAACCCGACCTCCTTTTACTTCCTCCAGAAGCAGGCAGAGAACCTTCGAACTCCTTTTTCTTCCACCTGAAGCGGGCAGAGAACCCCGGATCTTCTTGCGAACGATCCTCCCACGACGAACACCGACTAGACGAAAGACGCCGAGCGGAGAAGACGACTCTGATCCGTGCTTGGAGCAACCTTAGTGAATCCCTCACTAACTCCCCCTCACAAGATCTTCTCTCTCTCTCCCAACTCTCTCTCTCTCTAGGGTTTCTCAGGGAAGGAAGGTAGCAAAAGATTTTTCTTGTTTTTAGAAAAAGTTCTTTTATAGGAGGGCTTAAAATTTACCCTAAATCTCAACTGGTCGGCCAAGATCGTCCGATTGTCCTGTACGATCAGTTTAAATTCAACTGTTTCAGCCTGGACGATCAGGCTCTTCTGGATGATCAGTAGAAAAAATTGTTCATATCATCCCGTACGATACTGCGATCGTCCGAGACGATTAGTGCAAATCAAGAAAAATCATCCAGATGATAATTTGGGTCATCCAGAGAAATCTGTGCTAGACGACAAAAAAATAACTTGATCATCCAGGACGATAGGGACATCATCCTGTACGATTAGTTCAAAAAGGCCCTAAATTGTCCTGTACATAG
The DNA here is from genome assembly GCA_019925795.1 of Dendrobium chrysotoxum. Taxonomy (NCBI): domain Eukaryota; kingdom Viridiplantae; phylum Streptophyta; class Magnoliopsida; order Asparagales; family Orchidaceae; genus Dendrobium; species Dendrobium chrysotoxum. Next base: position 22,265,826 of record CM034297.1, read on the forward strand.
TTATGGACGTACAGCTTAAATGCACTAGACGATCAAGATCGTCCAGGACGATATGATCGTATCAACCAAAAATAAATTGCTTTCCTTAATTACTAGATTAAATTAGGCATGATTGTACTGAATCGTCCGGGACGATCAGACCAAGTATCTAAAAATAAGAACTTGCCTAACTTGATCTGGCGGCTGAGAATTTCTGATTTGGGCATATCGTCCTGTACGATCTAGAGATCGTCCAGGATGATCTGCTTAATCAAACCCTCTTAACTTAGTCGCCCTAATTAGGGTTTCTGTTTTGGCTGGATCGTCCAGGATGATGTGAAAATTGTCTGGGACGATCTGAACAAAAAATGAACAGAAACTCTAATTCACTCAAGCTCTCCCCCTGAGTGTGTGTCTGCAAGGTTACTTAGCTAGGGGATCAGTTACATTACAATTGACTCAATAAAAAGAAAATCATACATTTGACACACTTGGACCCGATCTTGAGTTAGCTTGATTTGCTTGTGATCTTCTGTGCCTGAAACGGGTTAGCCAAGCAAAATACACTGGAAACATGTTTGTCATCATCAAAACCAGATTTGCAACAATCTCCCCCTTTTTGATGATGGCAAATATTTGTAGAGTAGTTTGAAAATAAAAGTAAACTAGGAGATACAAACACAAATATATATTTTTTAAAATTTTCATTTAACAACTAAATCAATACATGAAACATGACTCATAACAAAAATAGAAACGATTACAACTGACTCCCCCTTTTGACATCACAAAAAGAAGGAGGGGAAACAGAAACGGAAACACAAGTACAAATCATAAAATAGAACAACTACAAAACAGAAAACTAAAACTAAGGCGGATCCTGATCGAAGAAGGAGGTGGCGGTAGTGGATTGAAGTAGTGGTGAATGGCCAGAAAGTGGGCTCCAATCACGCGATGTCCTGATCATGCTGCTGTTGCTGCTCCGCAGCATAGTTAGTGAAGTGTTGGATGTCCTCGGCGTGCTGCTGCTCCTGGGCAACCACGTAGGAGTCAAATCTGGCCTCCCACTGATCGAAACGCTGCACCAGGTGGTCAAAGGGTGAGGCAATGTGAAGGGGAGCAGGTGCCTCTAGTGCAGCAGGGACTGGAATGGCCACTTCCTCTTCGTCCTCAACATCCGGGGCGGGCTCCGGATGTAGTCGGGTGCTGTGAAGGACGTGAATGAGTTGTTTGTGAAGAAGGAAGGAGGGACATCAGGAGGGAAAGGATACTGAAGGTCATATTTTGTCTCTAAGGCATAGTGAATAAGATGACCTAAAGCTAGATTTGGGCGACGCCTGTGACCCGGATCTCTAATGGTGGTTAGGTGTTCGATGTAGCGGATAATCAGATCAGAGGCATTAAATTCTCGACGGGCCATGATGTAGTAGGTGGTCAAGGACAGTAGCGGGGTAATGTGAATTCGATCCCCCGCCTTTGGAATGACGGAGGAACGAAGGACTTGCTGAATGGTCCATGCGTCCTTGAGAAGGGAAGTGCAGGTGTTGTCATGATAGGGTGCGTTGGTATTGCGAAGGAAGTGATTGGCGACACTCCAATCATAGTCAGGATCAGTGATAAGTGTGTGAAGTTTGTCGCCAGTGACAGATAGGTTGAGAATATTGTGAAAATCGTGGGTCGTGAGTTCCACGGGGTGTTGATTGATGTATGATCGAAGAGTGGAATAGTCCGCGAAATGCGCAAGTTGGCAAAGAAGATTTGAAGGAGTTCAAGATTAAAGGGAAAGGCTAAGGTCAGAATGAAGGTGAGAGAGGTGTATGCGAACAGATCCAGAATGGGATAAGTGAGAGTGCAGGGATTTACAATTTTAGAGTGTGTGATCCCCACATTACGTAGCATTTGAAAGCAGCCTGATCGGTGGCATTCAGGAAGCGAGGATCAACATGTCCCTGGGAGGAACTGGCACCCTTTTGACGAGACCTTTTGCCACCAGCCATTAGGAATCCACAGGGTAAGAAGTAGAAGGAGAGTGGAAGAAGAAAGGTGTGGAAAAATCTGAAGAAAAACTGCTATTTATATAGAAAATGGCCTGATCGTCCCGTACGATCGCGATATCATCCGGGACGATCTGGTCATTTATGACGTCCTGAACGATTGGTCAAAAAGGCGGTCCGATCATCCAGGACGATCAGATATCGTCCAGGACGATTAGACACAGGCGATCGTCCCGAGGGGTCAGGCTGGACGACCGTTGATGAAAAGTATCGTTCAGGACGATTAGGTGGATCATCCGGGACGATATGCAATAAATATGTCGGACGGGCCTGAATTCCAATCGTCCAGCAGCTGACACGTGGATCATCCGGGACGATGAGGTAGATTGTCCAGGACGATGGACAATAATCGGTGCAATGTCAGTCGTTTGATCAGATCAGGAAGATATGGATCATATCGTCCAGGATGATGTAAGGATCGTCCAGGACAATCACCAATAATTGGGATTTTTCAGCAGTAGGAGCAGTGTGGGGACGATTTTGAACGAATCGTCCAGGACGATGTTTGTATCGTCCAGGACGAAGTGGATCATCCAGGACGATCGTGGTATCGTCCAGGACGATGTGAAGCAAAATAGAAAGAGATGAAGGATGAAGATGACCGATCAGGATCCCAAAAATACAACCATGAAATCAAAATAACACAAAAACGAATAAAACTTACAGCAAAAACACATAAAAGCAACGTTTTTTTTTTTGCTCGAGTAAATCAGAATTTTTTCCTTAATTTTAGATTCAAAAACCAATAACAGGAAGATTGACAGCGCTCAAATCCAGAAAAGGTTGGAAATAATCAACTTTCGTAAGTCCGACCCCGGGCACCTTATCGATGCAAACCTCTTTCAAAACAAAAATCTGATTCAGAAGAAAAGACATTAGATTCGAAAAGAGATCCTTTCAAGCCTCGTTCCAGAAAAATATCTGATATAATAGTGTTACAAAGTAAAAAATCAAAAATCAGGATTTTCAAACTCAAGCTTTTGAAAATATTAAGTGGCGCACAGATTTCTCTAAGACATTTAACAATCTGAAGGGAAGAAAGCTTGGTTTGGGCACATTTTGTGCCTCTTTTTCACATTGGTTGGCGCTTTACGCATCTTTTGATTTTTGATACACTTTGTGTATCCAATTTGATAATTTCGCATCTTTTCAGTTTTGGGCTCATTTTATACCTCTTTTTCAAATTATCTGGCGCACTGCGCATCTTTTATAAGCTTTCTCCTTTTCATAATCATTAAGGAGTCTCAACTGTGAGATTATCTTCCAGACATAGGAGATGACTCTCCACAGTAAGGAAGACAGATTCACAAAATAAAAGCCATACAACATATGATAAATGCAATCACTTGCTTTAGAAAATCAAACTACTGACTCAAGACTTTGAAAAACACTATTGATATGAGGCAGATTACTTTAGAAAGATAAAATAATCTCTATTTTAAAAACTAACATTTTAATTTTGAAGAGGATTTTTATTCAAAAGAAACCATACACCAGTAAAGAAGTTAGAGGAAGAGAAACAATCATCAATGTTTCTTCCCTTTAACTGACTCAGTGGAATCAATCACTGCTTACCAGCTTCCAAACCAAAATAAGGTAAAAACTCCTAGTCAAAAGTTCAGACTTTCAGAAGTAGTGAGCGATGATCAGATTTTGAAAAACATAAAACAGTAAGTGCAAGATCTGAACCAGTGAATAAAAACAGGTAGAAAATCACATCAAAGTAAATACTCAAATCAAACTAACAGTAAGGCTAAAACAGAAATCAGCAGAAGAAATAAAATCAACTGAAAGCAAATAATCAAACCAAAACTAACTAACAGAAATCAGAAATCAAAATACCAAAACTAACTAACAGAAATCAGAATACCAATCAGAACAATCATAAATCAGGAGTCATCAGAATCAAGCATTTATATCAATCACTCCTAATATGGTTCTCAAAATGCTGAATGAGTCAAAGGCCAGTGGTTTAGTGAATATGTCAGCCAGCTAATTTTCAGTTGCTACGTGATGTAGCTCAATGTCCCCTTTTGTAATATGGTCCCTGATGAAGTGATGCCTAATATCAATGTGTTTGGTCCTAGAATGTTGGATTGGATTCTTAGAGAAACAGATGGCACTAGAATTATCACACAGAACAGAAATTGTGCCAACAGGTACTCCTAAATCCAAGACTTGTTTCTTCAACCAAAGAACTTGGGCCACACAACTTCCTAAGGTAATGTACTCAGCTTCAGCAGTGGAAAGTGCAACTGAGTTCTATTTTTTACTGGACCAGGAGACTAACGACTGTCCTATGAATTGACAAGTCCCAGAAGTACTCTTCCTATCCACCCTACACCCCGCAAAGTCAGAATCAGAATATCTAATGATCTCAAAAGAGGTGTTGTGCCTAGGGTACCAAATTCCTAGGTTTGGGGTCCCTAAAAGATATCTAAGAATTCTCTTAACAGTAGTCAGGTGGGACTCTTTAGGATCAGCCTGAACCCTAGCACAAAGACAGACACTAAACATGATATGAGGTCGGCTAGCAGTCAGGTAAAGCAATGAACCTATTATCCCTCTATACTTCTTCTGATCAACAGATTTTCCATTTGAATCCTTATCTAACTGAACTGAGGAGGGCATGGGAGTATTGATTGGCTTGGCTTTGTCCATTTCATATTTCTTCAAAATGTCCTTAGTGTATTTTGATTGATTGAGAAAGGTTCCATCATCTGTTTGCCTTATGCTAAACCCCAAAAAGTAGGACAATTCTCCCATCATACTCATCTCAAACTCCTTACTCATTATTTTAGAAAACTCTTCACATAAATATTTATCAGAAGATCCAAAACTTATATCATCAATATAGATCTGGACAATGAGTAAGTCATCCCCTAATCTCCTCAGAAAAAGGGTCGTGTCTACGCTCCCCTTAACAAACTCTCTTTCTAACAGGAATGTGCTAAGCCTCTCATACCAAGCTCTGGGTGCCTGTTTCAATCCATATAAGGCCTTTTTAATTTGTAGACATAACTTGGATATTGAGAACTCTCAAAACTTGGGGGTTGTTCTACAAAAATATCTTCTTTAATTACCCCATTTAAAAAGGCACTCTTGACATCCATTTGAAACAGCTTAAATCCCTTGTAACAGGCAAAGGCTAGTAGCACTCTAATGGCTTCCAATATAGCTACAGGGGCAAAAGACTCCTCAAAATCAATCCCTTCTATCTGATTATACCCCTTAGCCACCAATCTTGCCTTATTTCTCACCACCACACCAGAATCATTCATCTTATTCTTAAATACCAACTTGGTTCCCACAATACTTTGATTTTTAGGTCTTTCTACTAACTCCCAAACATCATTCCTTACAAATTGATTCAATTCTTCCTGCATAGCTAAAATTCAAAACTCATCCGATAAGGCTTGATTGATGTTGGTGGGTTCAGTCATTGAGATAAAGGCAGAATGGTTTACTTCCTTCCTAAGTCCATGCCTAGTCCTAACACCTTCAGAAGGGTCTCCTAAGATCAGTTCTTTAGGATGACTCGAAGAATATCTCCAATCTCTAGGCAATGAGGTTTGAGGTTCTACCCTTTCCTCCAAATTTGTATTTCCAACTCCTTGGGTAACCTCAACAATCTCTTCATCTTCTACTTCAGATCTAGACTCCTTAGGATCAGATTCATCAAACACTACATGGGTTGTTTCTTCCACCACCAGAGTCCTCCTATTGAACACCCTAAAGGATTTCCCCACACTTGAATATCCTAAGAACACTCCTTCATCAGATTTGGGGTCAAATTTTCCTAAGGGTGATTTCCCGTTGTTCAGAATGAAAACCTTACAGCCAAAGACATAGAGGTGGGACAGATTTGGAGTTCTACCCTTAATGATCTCATAAGGTGTCTTGTTCAGTTTGACTCTCACATTCACCCTATTCAGCACATAACAGGCAGTGTTCACCGCTTCAGCCCAAAAGTATTTTGGAAGTGAATACTCGGCAAGCATGGCTCTAGCAGCTTCCACTAAGGTCCTGTTCTTCCTTTCAGCTACCCCGTTCTGCTGAGGGGTCCTAGGAGCTGAAAAATTGTGACTAATCCCATAATTCTCACAAAAACTTCCAAATCTTTCATTTTCAAACACCCCTCCGTAATCACTATGGATGGTAATAATCTCACATCCTAACTTCTTCTGAATCCAAGTAGAGAAAGATCTAAACTCATCAAATAACTCAGATTTATGTGACAAAAACTTAACCCAAGTGAACCTCGAATAATTATCTACAATCACAAAACCATAGACTCTCCCCCCTAAGCTAGCAGTGCTAATGGGTCCAAAGAGGTCCATGTGAAGAACTTCTAAAGGTCTAGAGGTGCTAATGTCCTTAATAGAGTGAAAAGAGGACTGGACTTGCTTCCCTAACTGACAGGCATCACATAGGTTATCCTTAGTGAACTTAAGCATGGGCACACCTCTAACTAAGTCCTTTTGGGTGACTCTCCTAAGGGTTTTCATACTGGCATGACACAATCTCCTATGCCATAACCAAGACTCATCAGCAGCAGTTTTTAAGCAAATTGAATTATCAGATTTAATGCAACTTACATCCAGCTTGTAGATGTTGTTGATCCTTTGCCCCTGCAAAACAACTTCATCATTTAAGCTTAAAATGCAGCCAGTGGGCAGAAATTTGATGTTGTATCCCTTGTCACAGAGTTGACTGATGCTCAGCAAGTTGTGTTTCAGTCAATCTACAAGCAAAACATTATCAATCATAAAATTCTTTGAATCACCAATTATACCTGAGCCTACCACCTTCCTGGTGGTGTTATCTCCAAGTGTAACCTTGCCTCCAGCTCTGGCCTCCAGCGAAATGAACTGATTTGCATCTCCAGTCATATGTCTAGAACATCCGCTGTCCAGGTAGCACATGCTCTCACGAGGTCTTGTGTGAGAGCACACCTACAAAAGTATCAAACGTTAGTCTTAGGAACCCAAATAGGTTTGGGTTCCTTCTTATGAAAAGAAGAATGCAACGCATGCGTGCTGTGCTGTGAAACAGGAAGTTTGGGTTTCCACACCCAATGTGTACTACGGTGAACAGTGCAGGTGTGGGAAATATGTCCTAACATGCCACATGAAAAACATCTAACACCAGGAAAAGGGTTAACTAATCTACGTGGGTGATAATGCCTCTTCCTAGATGTATATAAAACATGCTTTGAAGAACTTACAACAGATTTTTCAAAAGGTGGCAGTGTATAAAACTGTTCAAAAGTAGGCGGTGTTTTGTTCTTTTCATAAGCACTGATTTTTACTTTCAAAAACTCAATATGTTTATTTAAACTTGAAATTTCAAAGGTTCTTGCACTTCATTACTTTCTAACTCACATGCCATATCATTCACTTTCTTAAAAGAAACTTCTAATTCAACATGCGACATTTTTAACAAATCATGCTCAACAGTTAAATTAGAATATTTTTTGTTCAAATCATCGAATTCATCAAGCAAAGACATGTGATTGGAAAAAAGTGTGGACTGATCTTTAACTACAGAATCATGCTCTTTTTGCAAAGTCAAGTAATCTAATTTCAAACTAGTATGAGTTTTCTTAAGCTTCCTATACGATGTATGAATTTTTTCAGAAACTTCAAATAGTTGATCGTAAGTAACCTCACATACCTCTTCCTGGTCCGACTGACCAGGGTGATCATCAGCCATCAGACACAAGTTTGTTTCTCCCTCTTCAGCTTCAGTCTCAGAAGAGTCGGATGTAGAGTCTGCCCAGAATGCATTATGAATCCGCTTCTTGTCCTTTCTGAACTTTGGTTTCTCCTCACCCTTCTCCTTGCTTGGGTGAGCTTTAAGTGTAGGACAATCAGCCTTAATGTGTCCAGGCTTCCTGCATTCAGAACAAACAGATTCAGATGAACCCTTAAAATTTTTATTGGACTTACCCTTGTTCCACTTCTAATAGTTCTTATGTTTCTTCCTTAGAAAGCTTTTGAATTGCCTTATGATTAAGGAAACATCATCACTATCAGACCCGGAAGTGCTAGCATCTGAATCTTTGGCCTTTAGTGCCACTGTCTTCTCTTTCTTGCGTTCACCTGCATCAAGTTGCCTTTGGTTCACCCCTTGCTCGTAAGCAATGAGTGATCCAAGTAAGCTGTCAATAGAGTAAGTATTTAAATCTTTAGATTCAGTAATAGCAGTAATTTTAGCATCATAAGAAGCAGGCAAACATCTAAGAATTTTGTTCACTCTTTTGTAGTTAGTAAGTTCTCTACCTAGAGCATGCAAAGAGGTAACAATCTGAGTGAACCTTGTGTACATTTCTGAAATAGTCTCACTAGGTTTCATGCAAAAAAGTTCATAATCATGTAACAAGATGTTTAACCTAGACTGTTTGACTTCAGTTGTACCTTCGTATGTTATACATAGTCTATCCCAGATTTCCTTTCCCGTTGTACAAGTAGAAACACGCATATAGTCTTCAGATTTTAAAGCACAAAAGAAACAGTTCAAGCATTTTGTATTTAACTGTGCTAAATCATGATCATCAAACGTCCAATCAGCAAAAGGCAGTTCAGTTTTCACATTGTTAATTAATCTAAAAGGTGGTTCGTATCCATCCTTAACTAACATCCACATGCGATAATCAATAGATTGCAGAAAAGTAGACATGCGTATTTTCCAAAAATCAAAAGGAATATTGTCAAACAATGGTGGTCTTGTAATGGAATAGCCTTTAGCAGTATTACGATTGTTACAGTTAGCCAAGGATCAAATTCAAAAGTTTTTAAACCTAAATTTTGAATCCCTCTCTGATACCACTTGAGAGTTCGATAGGGATGTTAATTCCTAGTGAACTAGTCCCGAGGCTAACCAAGAGGGGGGTGAATTGGTTATTTAAAAATTTCACGATAACAATGAAAATCTTTTCGATACTTAACAGCGGAAACAAGTAAACAAGAATGAAAAGATCAATCATAGATATTCACCCAAGCAGTTTAGATTGAAAAGTAAAGTGCAAAACTGAATCAGAAAAGCAAACACGATTTTATAGTGGTTCGGTCAACTTGACATACGTCCACTCCCCGGAGCCTCTCCTCCGGGTATTGCACTAAACAAAAAGTGTCTCTCCTTTTGCTCCCACAGCAAGGCGGAGAAGCCTGTACAAACACCTCCTTTTCACCACACGGTGAGGCAGAGAACCCGACCTCCTTTTACTTCCTCCAGAAGCAGGCAGAGAACCTTCAAACTCCTTTTGCTTCCACCTGAAGCTGGCAGAGAACCCCAGATCTTCTTGCGAACAATCCTCCCACGAGGAACACCGACTAGACGAAAGATGACGAGCGGAGAAGACGACTCTGATCCATGCTTGGAGCAACCTTTGTGAATCCCTCACTAACTCCCCCTCACAAGATCTTCTCTCTCTCTCTCCCAACTCTCTCTCTCTAGGGTTTCTCAGGGAAGGAAGGTAGCAAAAAATTTTTCTTATTTTTAAAAAAAGTTCTTTTATAGGAGGGCTTAAAATTTGCCCTAAATCTTAACTGGTCGGCCAAGATCGTCCAGGACGATCGGTAGATCATCCTGTACGATCAGTTCAAATTTAGCTGTTTCAGCCTGGACGATCAGGCTCTTCTGGATGATCAGTAGAAAAAATTGTTCATATCGTCCCGTACGATCCTGCGATCGTCCGGGACGATTAGTGCAAATCAAGGAAAATCATCCAGATGACAGTTCGGGTCGTCCAGAAAAATCTGTGCTGGACAACCAAAAAATGACTTGATCGTCCAGGATGATAGGGACATCGTCCTGTACGATTAGTTCAAAAAGGCCCTAAATCATCCTATACATAGTTCTGGACGTACAACTTAAATGCAATAAACAATCAAGATCGTCCGGGACGATCCTGCGATCGTCCAGGACGATATGATCGTATCAACCAAAAATAAATTGCTTTCCTTAATTACCAGATTAAATTAGGCATGATTGTACTGAATCGTCCGGGACGATCAGACCAAGTATCTAAAAATAAGAACTTGCCTAACTTGATCTGGCGGCTGAGAATTTCTGATTTGGGCATATCGTCCCGTACGATCCAGAGATCGTCCAAGACGATCTGCTTAATCAGACCCTCTTAACTTAGTCGCCCTAATTAGGGTTTCTGTTTTGGCTGGATCGTCCAGGACGATGTGAAAATCGTCCGGGATGATCTGAATAAAAAATGAACAGAAACTCTAATTCACTCAAGCTCTCCCCCTGAGTGTGTGTGTGCAAGGTTACTTAGCTAGGGGATCAGTTACATTACAATTGACTCAATAAAAGGAAAATCATACATTTGACACACTTGGACCCGATCTTGAGTTAGCTTGATTTGCTTGTGATCTTTTGTGCCTGAAACGGGTTAGCCAAGCAAAACACACTGGAAACATGTTTGTCATCATCAAAACTAGATTTGCAACATTGACTACTAGCCGACCTGATATTACGTTTTGTGTTTATCTTTGTACTAGGTTTCAAGTTGATCCTATAGAGTCTCACCTGACTGCTGTTAAAAGAATTCTTAGATATCTTTTAGGGACCCCAAACCTAGGACTCTGGTACCCTAGACATAATACTTTTTTTGAGATTATTGAATATTCTGATTCTGACTTTATAGGGTGTAGAGTGGATTGAAAGAGCACTTCTGGAACTTGTCAATTTATAGGATAATTTTTAATCTCCTGGTCTAGTAGAAAACAGAACTCAGTTACACTTTCCACTACTGAAGCTGAGTACATTACCTTAAGAAGTTGTGTGGCCCAAGTCTTTTGGTTAAAGCAATAAGTTTTGGATTTAAGATTACTTGTTGGCACAATTTCAGTTCTATGTGATAACACTAGTGCCATCTGCATTTTTAAGAATCCCATCCAATATTCTAGAACCAAACACACTGATATAAGGCATCACTTCATTAGGGACCATGTTACAAAATGGGACATTGAGCTACATCATGTAGCAACTGAAAATCAACTAGCTGACATCTTTACTAAACCACTGGTCTTTGACGCATTTAGTATTTTGAGGACCAGAATGGGTGTGATTGACATAAATGCATGATTCTAATGACTAATGATTTCTTAGTGTTTTCTGTTTTTCTTTTGCTTCTATTAGTCTTTTGATTTGATTATCTATTTTCTATTTTATTTTCATTCACTGCTGATTTCCTTTTATTATCAGGTGTTTTTTTTATTTGAGTATTTATTTTGATGTGAATTGCTACTTGTTCTTGATTTACTATTTTATTCCTTTTAAAATCAGATCACTACTCACTACTAATAAACTGGATTTATGACTGAGAGATTTGCCTTATTTTGTTTAGAAGCTTGTAAGCAGTGATTGACTCCTCTGAATCTGTTAAAGGGAAGAAACGTTGATGATTGTTTCTCTTCCTCTAACTGCCTTTAATGGTGTATTTTTTCTTTTGGATAAAAATCTTCTTCAAAATTAAAAAATTAGTTTTTGAAATAGAGATTTATTTTATCTTCCTATAGTAATCTACCTCATATAAATAGTATTTTCAAAGTTTTGGATCATTGTTATGTTTTCTTAATCAAGTAATTGTAACTATCATATGATGTATGGTTTTTGTTCTGTGAATTACTCCTTATTATAAAGAGTGCATTTTGTACTCTTTTATGTCTGCAAGGTAATTTCATAACTGAGTTTATTTAACAGTTATGAAAGGAAGCAAGCTTACAAAAGATGCGCAGTACGCCAAATAAATTGAAAAAGAGGAACAAAATCAGCCCAAAGCTGAAAAGATGTGAAATGTCGCTAAATTGAAAAATACACAAAGTTTATTAAAAATCAAAAGATGCGTAGTGCGCCAAACAAATTGAAAAAGAGGCACAAAATCAGCCCAAACCAAGCTTTCTTCCCTTTCAGATCTTTAAATGTCTTAGAAAAATCCATGCGCCACTTAATATTTTCAAAAGCTTGAGATTGAAAATCATGATTTCTGATTCCTTACTTTGTAATACTATTTTATCATATATTTTCTGGAATGAGGCTTGAAAGGATCTCTTCTCGAATCAAAAAAAATTTTCTTCTTTTGAATTCGATTTTTGTTTGAAAGGAATTTGAACCTGTAAGGTGTCCAAGGTAGGAGTTAAGAAAGTTAATTTTCCAACTTTTTTGGATTTCAGTGTTGTTGATCTTCTTCTTATTAGTTTTTGGATTAAAAATCAAGGAAAAATTCTGATTTACTGGAGCTGATAAAAAAAAAGGCTTCTTTATTAGATTATTTATTTTACTTTGTTTATGATGTTTTAGTTTGCTGTTGTTTTTTCCTTTTCTCTTCCTCCTTTTTGTGATGTTAAAAGGGGTAGTTATTTTTGTGTTGTAGTAGTTTTATTTGTTGTTTTTATTGTAGTGGTGTCCTTTGTTGTATTGAATGTCACTAGTTATTAATTATTAGTAAAATTTATCGTCTCTCGCCTGTGCTTTAATTACTATAATTCGATAAATTTGAAACTACTGAATAAATCTTTACTATCATCAAAAAGGGGGAGATTGTTACAAATCTGGGTTTCACTATGATTTTGATGATTGCAAACATTTCTATTTCGGGTTGATTGTCTAATCTTTCAGGTCCGCAGGATCAATAGCATGTTTAAGCCAGCCCAAGATTGAGTCAGTCTGTTTTGTAATTCAGGTCCAATGTACTATTTTCATCTTTACTGAGTCAAATGTAATGTAATTGATCCCCTAGCTAAGTAACCTTACACAGACACACTCAGGGGGAGAGTTTTAGTGAATTAGAGTTTCTGTTCATTTTTTGTTTTGATCGTCCTAGATGATATTCACATTGTCCTGAATGATCCAGTGAAAATAGAAATCCTAATTAGGGCGACCAAGTTAAGTCTTTCTAATTAAGCAGATCGTCCATAATGATCCATCGATCATACAGGACAATTAGCTCAAATCAAAAATTCTCAACCGCCAGATCAAGTTAGGTAAGATTTTATTTTTAGAGATTTGGTCTGATCATCCTGGACGATACGTGTATCATCCTGGACTATCCTTGACAATCATGCCTAAATTAGTCTGGTGATAAAGGAAAATAATTAATATTTAATTGATACGATCATATCATCCTAGACGATCGTAATATCATACAGGACGATGCATGAAAAATCATGACCGTCCAGTGCCTTTCACCTGTACGTCCAGAGCTGCGTGCAGGATGATTCTCAGCTTTTTGAACTAATCATACAGGATGATAGACATATCATCTAGAACAATCAAGTTATTTTAGTATCGTCTAGCATATTCTGACCTATACGTCCAGAGCTATGTGCAGGATGATTTTGTCATTTTTGAACTAATCGTATAGGCTAATAGGTGTATCATGCTGGACGATCAAGTCTTTTTGAGATCATCCAGCCCAAGTTCCCCTGGATGACCAGAGCTATCTTCTGGACGAAATTCTCGATTTACACTAATCGTCCCGGATAATAGCAGAATCGTACGGGATGATCAGAACAAATTTTTCTTCTAATCGTCCAGAGAAACTAGATCGTCTAGGTTGAAATATGAGATTTTACACTAATCGTACAGGATGATCTTGCGATCCTCCTGGCCGATCTTTAATGACTAGTTGAGATTTAGGGCAATTTTTTAGCCCAGCTATTTAAGATCTTTTTCTTTAAACAAGAAAAATCTTTTGCCACTTACCTTACCAGAGAAAACTTAGAGAGAGAGAGAGAGAGCTTGGGAGAGAGAGAGAGGATATTGTGAGGGGGAGTTTGTGAGGGATTCACAAAGGTTGCTCCAAGCAAGGATCAGAGTCGTCTTCTCCAGTCTTCGTCTCTTGTCTTGCTAGTTGTTCTTGGTGGGATCGTTCACAAGAAGATCTAGGTTCTCTGCCTGCTTCAGGAGGAAGCAAAAGGAGTTCACGTTCTCTGCCTGCTTCAGGAGGAAGCAAAAGGAGTTCAGGTTCTCTGCCTCACCAGGATGGTGGAAAGGAGTTCTTGTACAGGCTTCTCCACCTTGCTGTGGGAGCAAAAGGAGAGTCACTTTGTGTTAGTGCAATACCCGGAGGGGAGGATCCGGGGAGTAGACGTAGGTCAAGTTGACTGAACCACTATAAAATCTGGTGTATTCTTTTCAATTACTTTTCACACTTATTTTCTATTAGTGATTGTGTGATTGTTCTTATTATTCTATTATCGTTAAACATCTGCACAACATCGCATGACTGTAAAAGTTTTAAAACATTCAAAAAGATTTTTGTAATCGTTATTTTGCTCTTGAATTTTTAAAACTACCAATTCACCCCCCCCCCCCTTTGGTTAGCCTTGGGACTAGTTCATAAGGGCTTAACATCCCTATTGAACTTTCAATAACATGGTCCTAATGAAGTGATGCCTTATATCAATGTGTTTGGTTCTAGAATGTTGGATTAGATTCTTAGAAATACAAATGGCACTGGTTTTTATCACATAGAACTAAAATTGTGCCAACAGGTAATCTTAAATCTAAAATTTGTTGCTTTAACTAAAGGACTTGGGCCACACAACTTCCTAAGGCAATGTACTCAGCTTCAGCAGTGGAGAGTGCAACTGAGTTTTATTTTCTACTGGACCAAGAGACTAAAGATTGTTCTATGAAATGACAAGTTTCAGAAGTGCTTTTTTTATCCACCCTACATCCTGTAAAATTAGAATCAGAATATCTAATAATCTCAAAAGAAGTGCTATGCCTAGGATACCAGATTCCTATGTTTAGGGTCCCTAAGAGATATCTAAAAATTCTCTTAACAGCAGTCAGGTGGGACTCTTTAGGATCAGCTTGAAACCTAGCACAAAGACAACCACTAAACATGATATCAGGTCGGCTAGCAGTCAAGTAATGTAGTGATCCTATAATTTCTCTATACTTCTTCTGATCAACAGATTTTCCATTTGAATCCTTATCTAACTGAACAGATGAACTCATGGGAGTGTTGATTGGCTTGGCTTTATCCATTTCATATTTCTTCAAAATATCCTTAGTAGATTTTGGTTGATTCAGAAAGATTCCATCATCCATCTGTCTTATACTAAACCTCAAAAAGTAGGATAATTCTCTCATCATATTCATCTCAAACCCCTTACTCATTATTTTAAAAAAATCATCACATAAGTTTTTATCAGAAGATCCAAAAAGTATATCATCAACATAGATCTGGACAATGAGTAAATCATCTTTTACTTTCCTCAGAAAAAGGGTGGTGTCTATGCTCCCCTTAACAAACTCTCTTTCTAATAGGAATATGCTAAGCCTCTCATACCAAGCTCTGGGTAACTATTTTAATCCACATAAGCCTTTTTTTAATTTGTAAACATGATTAGGATATTGGAAACTCTCAAAGCCTGGGGATTGCTTTACAAAGACATCCTCCTTTATTACCCCATTCAAAAAGACACTCTTGACATCCATTTAAAAAAGCTTAAATCCCTTATAATAGGCAAAGGCTAGTAGCACTCTAATGACTTCCAATCTAGCTATAGGGGGCAAAGGCCTCCTCAAAATTAATTCCTTCTATTTGGTTGTACCCCTTAGCCACCAATCTTGTCTTATTCCTAACCACCACACCAGAATCATTCATCTTATTCTTAAAAACCCATTTGGTTCCCATAATACTTTAATTCATAGGTCTTTCTACTAAATCCCAAATATCATTCCTTACAAATTGGTTCAATTCTTCTTGCATAGCTAAGATCCAAAATTCATCAAAAAGGTCTTGATTGATGTTGATGGGTTCAGCCATTGAGATAAACGAAGAATGGTTTACTTCCTTCATAAGTCCATGCCTAGTTGTAACACCTTCAGAAGGGTCTCCAAAGATCATATCTTTAGGATGACTCGAATAATATCTCCAATCTCTAGGCAAAGTGTTTTGAGGTTCTACCCTTTCCTCCAGATTTGCATTTTCAACTCCTTGGGTAATCTCTCCTATATCTTCTTCTTCCTCAACTCTAGTCTCCTTAGGATCAGATTCATCAAACACCACATGAGTTGTCTCCTCCACCACTAAAGTCCTCTTATTAAACACCCTAAAGGATTTCCCCACACTAGAATAGCCTAAGAACACTCCTTCATCAAATTTGGGGTAAAATTTTCCTAAGGATGATTTCCCATTATTCAGAATGAAAACCTTACAACCAAAGACATGGAGGTGGGACAGGTTTGGAGTTCTACCCTTAATGATCTCATAGGGTATCTTATTCAGATTGGATTTAACATTTATCCTATTCAACACATAATAGGCTGTGTTCACTTCTTCTGCCCAAAAGTATTTTGGAAGTAAATACTAAGAAAGTATGGCTCTAGCGGCTTCCACCAAGTTCCGCTTCTATCTTTCAGCTACCCCATTCTACTAAGGGGTCTTAGGAGATGAAAATTTGTGGCTAATCCCTTGATCCTCATAGAAGGTTCCAAATTTCTCATTTTCAAACTCCCCACCATAATAATTATGTATGGTCACAATCTCACAGCCTAACTTCTTTTGAATCCAAGTGCAGAAAGATTTAAATTCATCAAATGACTCAAATTTATGTGATAAAAATCTAATCCAAGTGAACCTCAAGTAATCATCAACAATCACAAATCCATTGACTTTCCCCACTAAGCTGGCAGTGCTAATGGGTCCAAAGAGATCCATATGAAAGACTTCTAAAAAACTAGAGGTGCTGATGTCCTTAATGGAGTGGAAAGAGGATTGGACTTGCTTCCCTAATTGATAGGCATCACACAGGTGGTCCTTAGTGAACTTAAGCTTGGGGACACCTAAGTCTTTTAGGGTGACTCTTCTAAGGGTTTTCATATTGGCATGACATAATCTCCTATGCCACAACCAAGACTCATCAGAAGTAATTTTTAAGCAAAATAAAGCAACACATTCAATATTATTTAAATCAAGTATGTAGACATTGTTGATATTGTTGCCCTGCAAAACAGTGTTATTATTTAAACTTATGATACAAGTATTTACCAGGAACTTGATGCTGAACCATTTATCACAGAGCTGATTGAAGTTAAGCAAGTTGTTCTTCAATCCATCTACAAGCAAAATATTTTCAATCAAAAGGTTCTTGGAGTTTTAGATTATACCTGCACCTACCACTTTTCTAGTGGTATTATCTCTAAGGGTGACCTTGCCTCCAGCCCTAGCCTCCAACGAAATGAATTGATTTGCATCCCTAATCATATATCTTGAACATCCGCTATCTAAGTACCACATGCTCTCACGAGATCTTGTGTGAGAGCAATCCTACAAAATCATCAAATATCAGATTTAGGAACCCAAACAGGTTTGGGTTCCTTCTTATGAAAAGAAGAATGTAATGCATGTGTGCTGTGCTGTGAAACATGAAATTTGGGCTTCCATACCTAATGTGTACTACGGTGAATAGTGCAAGTGACTCAACAGGTTGAGTTTCACTAAATTATGTAGGTTCACAAAATCGATATGAAAAATCTAGGGATTGGGCTTGACGCTTTTCATTTCACCAACTGACTTGTGTTAAAATGTCAAAGCCTGGATTAAATTTTGAAATTAAAACTATAGTTAAATTTAAGGTTGAAATGAAATTTGAATTGAATGTGGATTTAAGATTGAATTTGAATATGAGGTTGGAACTGAAAAGATCTTCTTCAAACTTTGAAACTCAACACATTGATTTTTATTCAGATGTGTAGGTTTTCAAAAGTAACCTGAAGATCTTAAGAAATTAAGCTTGACTCTTTTCATCCCACCAAGTGATTTGGGGTGAAATTTCAAAACCCAGATTTGACAAAAGAGTTTGAATTTGCATTGCATATGCTCAACTACAACAGAATGTTATAGAAGACACATGGCAACGACGATCGAAATTAATTTGAAATATTTTCCTTCGCTTTTGAAACTCAAAATGTTGAGTTTTATTTTAAAGATGATGGTTAACAAAAATTAAGAGAAAATCTAGAGACCTTGAATTGACACTTTCACTGCATTGACTAGCTTAGAGTGAAATGTCAAAATCTAGATTTGATTAAGGGTTTAAATTTAGGTTTTGAGATTGAGGGATTTTCTGTAAATTGTGAAACTTAGCATGCAGAGATTTACTTGAGCATGCGAGTTTGCAACATATAAAGGAGGATTTTGAAAAGCTTGGCTTAACTCTTTTGCTCTACCAATAAACTTGGAGGCAAAATGTCAAAGCCAGACTTTGACAGAGGTTTCCTACACTCACCTCTATTTTCACATGTCTTAATTGAGTTGGCCTCATTCACCCAAGGGAGAGATGGGAAGAGGGACCAACGAAAGGAAAGGTAGTCAAAACTACCGATGCAATAAAATTTATATCGGTATTAAAGATGGAATTTTAATGCAGTGTTAGCCATGCTTTTACTTTTACCCAAATGTCCTTCAGCTCATTTTGTTCTTTTCACCTCTTTTTGTTCTTTCTATGTAGCTTTGATAATTAACTTGTTAGTTGGAAAATAATTCACTTGACATCAATCTTTGCATATATTCAGCTTAACAGAGTGTTTTTCCTTCCTTTATTGAGGTTGGTTATTTATGATGGTATTTGGACAATAAATGATGGTAAAAGTTTCTACATACTAATTCATTCTCCCAAAAAATTCTATATACTAATCCACTTGCTTCCTTTTTTTAGAAAAGATGTTAGCTTTTGAACCAAAGGATCGGCCTACATCACAAGATCGTATTGTTTGAAAGCTGCTACTCAAGGTATTAGTTTGTGATGCTAGCAGCCTTTTCAAAATGATAGAAATTCAATTCATCAATGGTTAGTTACTAAAGCTGGATTAGGGGCGTCTTTGTGCTTTGCATGCATATTTCAAACTTTCTTCAGTGGCATTGACAGGGTTGTCAAATACACCTTCCTTAACTTAGTTTCATTTATGTTCAGAGGACTTATTTGGTTTGAGTTAACAAGATAAGTATAATTGAAACTTAAAATGTATCGTTCAGTTCTCTGCCTCAACAAAAAAGAGCTGTAATTAGTTTTTGAACATTTATTTATGCTGTAATATTTGTTGGGGTTCAACATTGCTTTAATAGTTATTGGGGAATTTTAATTATTATATCTATTCATTTATTTTTTTATTGTTTTTGCAGATTGGCATTAGCAAGGTTAAAGATTGTTGTTATGTATTTCTATTTGATAGAGGTGATATGAGAAGGAAAGAAGAAATAATTTTGTAATTTTTTTATTTATTTGCATAGAAGTTATAAAAAAGGTGTTGAAGTTAACTAGATGTTTTAGTTGATTGTTTTGTAAACATTAAGATTTTATGATTGATGATTTCAAACACCTTATTTTGTATTTTAATTGATGGATGTAATTTAAAAAGTATATGAATGAATACAATTTTCATTTTCTTCTAGCAAATCCTCATTATTATATTTATGAATGAATATTTTTTTATTCAATGCTTTTTAGTTTTGTTACCTCATGATAATAAAATTAATGTTATTTCTTTATTATGAATTTTATGAATATAATTAATGAGAAATAATTTGATGTGACAATATCAAGGGGTGATTGATTGATCTTAAATGTTGTAGCTAAGGCACAATAATTGGATAAGCAATGAATTTTACTAAATATCACCAAAATTGATATCCATTAATATATATATCAACATTTCATAAATATAAAGGGCCGTGTGATTTATTTGATTGATCATTTTGCAACAAACTTTTATTTTGGTTGCTATTGAAAAAATGTTCTAAATAAAATTAATAATTAAAATCACTAAATAGCATACAAATAAATAATCATTAGCGTAAAAATAATCGTCACTAAAATGTAAAATTTTAGCAAATTATAGTAATTAGTGGTCACAAATTTAGAATCCAAAAAAAAAAAAAAGCTACGAAAAGCCTAAGCGACTAGGCTACTATGACCAATTTTTATGGTCATTAATAACCTTTTTTCTTGTAGTGTGATATATAAGGTCAATGGTTTATTGTAGTTTGATTAGAGGTTATAAATATTATTCAACCATGCCTTCTATAAGCGGAGGCTAGCATGGTGCATGAAAACTCTTAATTTGTTATTAAGATTTATTAATATATCCTAATCAAATAAGTGAATGACTTCCTAGAAGGAGTCATGCATCACATATGGAGATAAAGGTGTGATTTAATGTGTATTAAAGGTTTTAAATTTAATGCTAAAATGCCATATAAATGGAATCAAGTATTATGCATGAAAGCCTAATTTTTTAATTAAGATTAATTATCACATTTATTTGATAAAAATTAATTTTTATATTTTAATCAAATAAATTATCAAATTAATTTTATTCTTATATTTTAAATTTTGGTTGAATTTTTTTGGTTTTTATTGAATTATTTGGAATATTTTTTAATATTGAATTTTTATGAATTTTAATGAATTATAATTAAATTTTACTCAATAATTTTATTTAAATTGGATTTATTAACCTCTATATTTCATTTTATTTTATTTGAAGTTATCAAATATATAAATGATGTTTATTGTATTGATTCAATTATATTTATAATTAAGTATTTTAATGGATTATTTAACTTAATTAATTGTTAAACTAGGTTGGATAATTTGATTTTGATATCAAATTAACTCCAAACTTTATTAAATTGATATCATAGGTTAGGATTAACCAACATATCAATCTCTAAAAGTTACAAATTAATTTGATTTATATATTGATTTTGATGAATTTATTAAATTAAGGGTTTATTAAATAAAATTTTATTTTATTTTTCAATGTTTATAGGTTTGATTTAGAGTTGATTGAAGGTTATTTCATATTTTTGTGAATCTATTTTTATTTATTGTGAATTATAGAAGTGTTAACCAATTAAGGGTTGATTTTGATTAATTGTTATTTAAAGATCAATTAATATCAAATAAGGATAAATTTAATTTCTAGGGTGTGCAGTGTCACTAAGTTTAAGTGTTTAAAGTTTCATCCCACTGGGGATGTGTGTAAGGTTCCAATGGATTCTTCACCTTTGGGATCAACACAATCAACGTCTCCTTCCAATCAGGATACATCTTCCCACTAGTGAAGAATTGGTTTACTGCTCTCCACAATTCAACTTTAATTATACTCCAATAGCTCTTGATAAAAGAAGCTGTTATGCCATCTAAACCAGGAGACTTGTTGTTCCCCAAGCTATTCACAGCTTCTAGCATATCTTCTTGATTGAAATCAGCATTATGACTCTTCCAAATAACAATATCAATCCTTTGATGACACCCCACCTCAGGCCAACCCAAAAGGAAACACTCCCTGTATTTCCACTTTTGATTGAAGAAATTATAGAAAGTTTCCTCAATTCTATCTTGATCAACCACAAGACCCTCCGCACCATCTTTTATTTGGTTAATTTGCTTTCCATTTCTCCTAGCTGAAGCATAATCATGAAAAAATCTAGAATTAGTATCACCTTCTTGTATCCATCTAGTCTTGGCTCTTTGATTCCACCAGGTAGATAGTCGGGCTAACGTGACATTGAGCTCACGCACCTTACTCCTTAGCAGTAGCAACTCCTGATGATTGAGACCCTCTACACCACTTTCTTTAGTTTGCAACTCCATAATCTCATTCTGCAAATAATATTTCAACATAACAAGATCTTTAGACTTGTTCTTATTCCAATAATGCAAGGCTTTGAGGGATCTATTCAACTTTCTTCTAAGGACTTCAGCATCAGAACCAAAATCTTTTCTTCTCCATGCTTTAAGAACAATATTCCAAGCAGCCGGGTAGGTGGTGGCTAGAATGATTATGAATCGGTTGAAGTCATGTTTACCCAATTTAATCATTGAAGATCAAGTAGCTTTTGTTCCTGGTAGATCTATGTCGGATCACTGTTTATTGGCTCAAGAAGTCTTCAACAAATTCAGATATTCGAATTGCAAAAAGGGACTTATGGCAGTCAAAGTGGACATGGAGCAAGATTATGACAGCATGTGTTGGCCATCTTGCTAAAGCATTGGAATGGTATGGTTTTCCTCCTAGACTCATAATGCTCATTATGGAGTGTGTTCAAAAGGTTAGATTTTCTATTCTCATTAATGGTAGAAGAACGGGGTGGATTGATGCTAAATCTGGTTTTAGACAAGGATGCCCCTTATCCCCTTATTTGTATATTCTTTGTTCTCAATTGCTTTCTAATGCCATTTATCAAAGGGGTCTTGAGTTGGGCATCAAAATATCACCAAAATTTGATAAAATTACTCATTTGTTATATGTCGATGATGTTTTGGTTTTTTCTAATGCTACTATGAGATCAACACTTTGTTGAAGAACATCTTGAAAGATTTCAATGGATGGATGGGTCAAAAGGTTAATGCTATGAAATCTCAAATCTTATTTGGGAATTCAGTGAAGAAGAAGAAGTGCAAGAAGAAAATTGCCACTAAGTTGAGTTTCAAGATTGTTAAAGAAATGCATTACTTGGGCGTGAAAAATGGCATTGAGAAGACTTGTTAAGTCTGATTTCAAATTTATTTTAGATCATGCATTGGAAAGATTAAATGCATGGGGGAGCAGATGTATTTCTTTGGCTGGTAGGGTTCTTCTTATTAAAAGTTCATTTCTTTCCCTACCTATCTTTTTATCAATGCATTCTTTGGTTCCTAAAGCAATCTTGTATGAGTTGGATAGATTATGCATAGATTTTTTATGGCATAGAGATAAGGAGAAGAGAGGTTTACACTATGTTTGTTGGGAAAATCTATGTAAACCAAAGTTGCTCGATGGATTGGGCCTTCACTCTTCGGTTTCTAAGGTAAGACCTCTAAGGTCAAGAATTACTTGGAGATTCATCCAAAATCCTTACTCTTTATGTAACCGTGCTATTAGCTCCAAATATGGAGGTGAAGTATGGAATGGTATGGTTAGAAGAGGAAATTCTCCTGCTTGGAAAATTTTGCTTGATAAAGCTAAAAACTTAAAAGGTATTGTTAGATGGAAGCTAGCTAATGGTATCAAAGTGAGTATTTTTAATGATACTTGGATCTTTGATAAACATATTAACAAATGGCCTACCTTTGTTAATTATCAAGAGCTCATGAATGATTAATTCCATAAGCTCATTTCTGAAGATGGGAGCTGGAACAGCGTGGAGATGCAAAATTTGTTTAATGAGGAGTTGATTGCTGTAATCAAATCAATTAAGGTTTATCCTAAATTGAAGGAGGATCATTTAGAACTAATTAAACAACATTCGGGTAGATCAATTTCTGCCCTTTCTTTTGATTCCTGGATAGAAGCAACTGGAAGGCTGGGAGAAACGGAAGACTATCTCATTTATATGCTGAAAATTCTAAGGAAACTCAAATTGCTACCTAAGGTGGAGTTGTTTTGGTGGAGATTATGTAAGAATGCTTTGCCAACTAATTCCTTTTTAAATTATAGGAATTTGTTGCATTCTAACTTATGTCCTAATGGTTGTGATGCTGAGGAAAACCAAGAACATGTGGTTGTTTTCTGCAGCCAACTCATCCTGATTGTGTTTAAGCTGAGAGATTGGGGATTTCATGTTCCTATTTTTCATTATTTCCAAAATTGTATAAAGAAGTTAGATAGTTTGTCTATATCTAACCGTAACATAGCAATAATCTACTGTACAGCTATGTATTATTCTTGGAAGAGAAGAAACCAAATAAAGCTTGGGATTCCTACTTTATCGGTTAACTTTTTGGCTGCAAATGTGCTAACATCTATTATTCAGCCACTGAAGAGTCCTATTCTAGGAAACTGGGGTGCTAACCTCCGTTTAGAGTCTACTGACACTTGGCATCCTCCTCCCCTAGATTGGATTAAGATCAATGTGGATGCAACGTTGAAGGATTCTTATAATGCGGGTATTGGAGCTATCTTAAGAGATCATAAGGACCGGTTCCTTTCTGCTTTTGGTGAGAAGTTACTGTATTGGGACATCTCTACTTTGGAATTACAAGCTGTTTTGTTTGTTAAAAGACACTTACAAGGTGGATGTTACATTACAAGGGAGTCCCCTTTGAAGGAGACAATTACAATGTCATCAAATGGCTTCAACAATCTTTCAAGAAGACGAATTGGCAAATGCTGCAAAAATTGAATGAAGACTTTATTTTTCTTTATGAGTTTAATAATGTGATTTTCCATTTCATTTCTAGAAATTGTAATAAGGTAGCTGATTGTTGTGCTACCTTAGCTTTAGAAAGTAGCTTTTTTTTTATAGCTTTTCTGAAAATTGCATTCCTTCTCCATTGTTTGATTTGGTGAAGAAGGAGTGTGATTGCTTTCTCTAGTATTTTGTACTTCTTTACTTTCTAATGCAAATTGCATCTTTCAAAAAAAAAATTTGGGGATGTGTGTAGATCCCAAGATCTCTCCTAAGTTGACTAGACATGTCCTTAATTATTATCTTTAAGTGTTACTAAGCTTTAATGCTTTTCTTATAACTAACCCTTGTGTGTGTGTATATATATATATATATATATATATATATATATATATATATATAACATGTTCAAGCTTAATAGTGATGGGTCGGTTAAAGGGGAGAAGTGTGGCTGTGGTGGTATCATTAGAGATTCTAATGGTAATTTTATTGTTGCTTTTGCTAGTCCTCTTCCCGCTTGATCTGTTATTTACTCTAAACTTTATGCTATATTATTTGGATTAAATTATGTTTTTTCCCTTGGTCTGATTAATATTTGGATTGAAGTTGATGCTTTACACATGCTGTTTTACCTTAATGATAATGATGAGAAAATTTGTAGTCCTAATTTTTTTTATGTTATTACGGAAATTAAACCTCTTCTGATTTTCTTTAATGTGAAGTTGACTCATATTCATAGAGAAGGCAATGCTTGTGCCGACTGGATAGGTAATCATGATTCTGACCTCCAATTCTTTATTGAACTTTCTTATAATCAGCTCCCTTCCTTTGTTAAAGGCATTATTAGATTAGATAAACTTGGTTTTCCTTATGTTAGAAATTAATGTTTTATTTTGTTGGGTCTCTTTTTTGGCCTTTTTATTTTTTCTAATACTATGCTTAGTTTGGATGGTTGTTTCCAGGTGGTCTATACTTATAATGTTGTCTATCTAATTTTTCCCTTGCATTTCAACTTTTTTTGTAGCTCTTCTAAGCAGTAGGGAGCTGGATTCCTCCTTAAGGACCTTGTACTCTTTTTTGTTTTTAATGCATATGCTTGTAGGTGGGTTTGAACTATATATATATATATAAACAAGCAATAACTATCATGTAAACTAAATCTAAGAGAAATGGAGGCAATGAATTCCTAAATATTTAAGTTAAATAATAACTTAAATATTTAGAAATTCAATGGTTAAACAATCATGCATCAAATGGGCTTCATAATGCTAAATTATATCATTTATATGTTATCATTTAACTTGGCCAAGAATGAACATGGATAGTCAAATATATAGTAAGTAATCGAGGGAAGTTTAGAAACAATCAGAAGCAATTACTCACTAAATACTTAACACACACTATTGAGTTCATTTTCAAGTGCTTAAGCTCTATTTAATGATTCTATAGGGTACTTGAATGCATGAAATGATCTTAGAGTGTAATTATAGTGAATTTTCAAATTTAAAGATCAAATCATGACCTTTAAGCTTGAAAAATCATTTATAATTAAATTAGAGTTCAAATAAGGTTGAGAAAATTATGGTAGGTCAAACACATCTAAAAATCATCCCTACCAAATTGTAGCTCAAATGGATGAATATTTATTGTGTTATTAATAAAAAATGATAATCAATATAATTAAAATTACTCATTGTATAGTTGTTATACTTATTTAATTTTAATTTTAAATAAAAAGTAGGGATTATTTCGAATCCATAGCCCTTTGAATCATCAAAAATGGTTTAGAATGAAATTACTAGAATTATTTAAAGTTTTATTAAATTTTTGGATTTAAATAATCCTTTTAGTTAGATATTAAAATGGTGGTGGCAGCATGCCAATCATTGGCATGATTGCACGATGGCGTGCAATCGTTACAAGGAAGTTTGCCACACATCAGCTAGTAGCCACTTCACGTGGTTTCACTAAACCACGCAAGCATTAATCAAGGCTGCTAATCCGCATGGTTTTGATCATTGGCTCTGATCAAAGTTAGATGATAATCGGATCGACCAAATGTACTGTGCATTTCAGATAAGCTACAGAATGACAAAAGGGCCATTGATCAAGAGATTAATGGCTCAAATTTTGTATTGTATACATTAATGTTATTCAGAAACCCTAAGATGATAAATGACTCATTCTTAAAAATGCATGAACTAAACTTTAAAAAACTTTAGACAGAGCTGAAGCACTATTAAATGTACATTGCTGCAGTGATTTAGCAGTCTGAAATGCATTTTTCATGAAGTAATTTAAATATACATAGATTTAGCTAGGTTTTTATAGTTGCTTTGATTGGCTGGGTCTTAGTGGCCGATTAATGGCTATTTGGTTGTTGAGAAGTTAGAACAATCCTTATGAAAAACTCAAAGTTGGAGAAGGACTGGATCAAGAGCAAAGAGCTTTGGATAAAATATGGAGCAAGGAAGCTAAAGCTCAATGTCGACAGCTTGCAATCGATGGAGATTGACTTGGGGATTGTGTAAGGAGCCTAGGAGAGCTGAAACAAAACAAGCTTCTGGGTTGGAAGGCTAAGGGTTGAGAGGTAGCTTTGAATGAATACTTTTTTTTTCCTTTCTTGTGTAATTCAAACCCTAAGGCTTCATTTGATGGCTAAGATAGCTTAGGAGGGTGCCTTGATGAATACCAAGTTTCCATAGTTAGTTAGTAGACATAGCAAGAGGTCAGGCTAAGGATAATAACTTGGAAAGGTTAATTTGTCCTTTTGTGCACATGTGGTGATATAGATTACTTATGATAACCCACGGCTTAAGATCTTTTTAGGTGATTATTAGGAGTGTTCTAGAAGAGCCTTAAATAGCTGAAGTCATTTTTTATGAAGAAGAATGATGGATTTGTTATGATTTGACCATTTGTTGGTTATTTGACCTTTTGTTGACTATTTGACTAGTCAAAGGGTCAAACCTTACTGATGTGGAGCTTAGGGGAGTGTAGTGTGCTTATGTGGTGAAGCATGAGGGGTTTGAGGTTATGAATTTGAAGCTTGGATAAATGAATGTGCATGGATGTGGATTTGACCAAATCATATCGAGTTGACTTGGTCAAACTCACTATGATTTGACTCACCATTGATTTAGATATGTTCAAGCCATTAAATGGAGTGAGATTGAAGGATTGATGAGGTTTGGATAGCTTGATTTAGTTAAATGTTTTGAGTTGACCCAATATTGACTTGGTTTGACAAAGCATGGATCTAATTGACCATATTAACTGTTGACTAGATCAGGTTGCCCAGTCATGCCGAATTCACTAGAAGTGATGATCATAAAAGTTGGATGATGATCAAGATTCATTTGGAGTTTGATTGGATGTAGATGGTGTGTATGATAAATTAGGCTAGCCTAAGCTAACCCAACTAGGCCTGATATGTGAGTTAATGATTGAGAGACCTAATGATGGGTATTCTATCATATCAAGCTCCTAATAAAGTGGTTTGAGTCATGATTGAGGTCAAGGGATCGGTGCACTATGTTAGGCAATGTACTGAGCTGCCTGAATACAATGTCGGGCTATAATTGTCCAAATGATTGTAGCTTAGTGTATGTTGAAAGTAGAAGTGATAATTGATCAATGTAACCAGACATCCAGGAAATGATGAAGCTAGATTGAGTAAATGTAGGCTGATTATATATTTGATTGCTTCAAGTGTAGATTGATTAAAGTGTTGATTGATTATAGGGTGTATGGTTGATTAAAGTGTTGATTGAGTGTAGTGCATGGTTGCTAATTGAAGTGTAACTAAAGTGTTGTAGATTGGATGGTTGGCAGCTGGATAATTTTCAATCAAAGGGTCGTACATCAAATGACTGTGGTCATGGTAATGTGAGTCAAATGACCTCAGCTAAAAGTAGTCCAACAATATTCATGGGCCAGTAGCCTTTTTGCTGAAAGCATTTATAATTAAAATATTTGAGAAAATGCTCAGCAAACTTCTAGTCTGCAAGAAGAAGTTTCATAATTTCCTTTCTTAAATGAGCAGTCTGCTAGTGACAGCAAGAGACCAACACCCAAAGGTCATGGAAAAGAAATATGGGTTTGTTTTGTCCACTAATAGAGGGAAGAAATCGATGATATTAGAAGTTTAAAAATCTCCCCAACAGGAGCAACGCTAATATTTGCCACAACAACAACAACAAAAATAGCATCTACAATAACCATATTCAACTCTAGAGGATAGATGAGAGCAATAAGAGATATTCTTACAAAGAGTAAACCGACCACATTCCTTCAAAAGAGAGGCCATTTGCAAAGACTTCAAGAACATCCTAAAGAAGTTGGACTTCAAGCTCCCTGAACCAAAAAGGCCAGAGGATATGGACAAATTTGGGCAGCCTAATTTTTTTCCATATCATCAAATGCTTGGTCACAAGATTGATGTTTATGTCCCATGAAAAGAGTGGTTAGAAAGGAACATAAAGATGGGAATGGATGTGTTTCCCAAGGAGTACTTAGCAAATTCAGGGTAGGGACAATTAAATGCATATTTGGTGAGCCTATTGTTTCCTAGTCTTCCTCTAATTTTAGTGTTTATGGGGCTTTAGCCATAGCACGTTCCTTAAAAAATCCGTTAACAAGGCTTATATGTCATCCTTACATCATGGCCCTCAAAACTCTTACCTACTTGAAGATTGACACTCACAAGCTAACCTCAAATAAAATATTGTTAGGAGGTTTTAACGAGAAAGGCAAGAGGGCTTTGGGCTTAGTCACTCTCTTGATGGAAGTTAGGGATTTGAATATTGAAGCAAAATTTCAATTCATTGACTCTGAAACTTCTTTCAATGCCCTTTTAGGTAGACCCTAGCTTCATGAAAATAAAATGCTTCCCTCCTCTCTTCATCAGGGTATTGCATATATTCATGATGGAGTTGAACATTATATTATGGGGGGTTTGTAACAATTCCCTATTCATGAAGTTGGGATTTATAAGGATGTCGCCTACTACTTGCCTAAGAACTAATCAATCTTCTTTAGAGACCCCAATTTGGCCAAACTATAAAATAAAGAGGAAACAAAAGGGCAAAAATAAGAGGAAAAAGAGAATGAAAATTAATAAGAAGAGTATTCATGTCTCAAGCCCATCGTTTACTTGCCTCTTATCTCTTTTACACAACTGGGGGGAGGGGGTTAGAATAGCCCAACAATGTTGTGGGCGGGGTAGAGCATGCAAAATGAAATATTGTCAAAAAAATGAAAGATTATATTCAAGATTTGATGCTTGTAATACACATCGATTTAGAATTGAGCTCAGAGGATGAATCATGTGTATTTAAAAAGTATGAACAAGCTAAAAATTTGTGAATCCAAATTAAGGACCAATATTTGACATATCTCTGGAGCTATATAGTGATTAGGAAAGGGTTCATGTAGCAGGTAAAGATGAATCAAAATTGTCTGCCATTGAGAGGCTTAAAAAGTATGTTGATGCTATAATTCTAACCCCACTGTCTACAAATATGGTAGCTGGGTTAATTGTTAAAGTTTCTTCTAACTTTGCTAAGGAAGAATGTAAACCCATTAGGTTCCTCCCTTCTTCCAACACGAGCTCTAAAAAAGATGTAACCCATGAGGTTACTTTATGAATGAAATCATAGAACTGCCTCTTCATAGGTATCCCATTCGTGTGAAAATTTAATTAAGCAAGGTCTGACACCATCTACTTGGACTAGGGAAAGAGCCAAAAAACTTGAGAATTTGTGGAATAGAAAATATATCAAGCAAAAATCAAGAGTGTGTGTTGGATTTAATACCATTAGTGTAACAAATAATAATGAAAATTTCTTAGTAATTTCTAATAATCTAAAGCCTAATGGTTTCTCTCAGACGATATTAATTCTTTTAATGAAATTTTTTCTAGAAACATTAGATTATTTAGATGACCCCCAAACTAGGGGTGCACCTCCAAAACTCTAATATGAAATTAAATCAACAATTAAAGAGCTTAAAGAAATCAACCTAGGTAGAAAAGAAGAACCACATCTAACCTTCATAAGCTCCTTATTGAATGAGGATGAGTCAAATAACCTTGTGTGGTTATTTTTTGAGCTTAAGGATTATTTTATATTGAGTTATGATGAATGCCTAGATTAGCTCTAGATGTAGTAGCTCATAAGCTTGAAATCCAACCAAATGTAAATCCTATCAAATGAGCCTCTTAGTGCATAGACTTAGAGATTGAGAAACAAGTGATAATTCAGGTCAAAAAGTTAATTTATATTGTCTTTATTTGAAAGGAGAAATGCCCCTCTTGGTTGGTTAATATTGTCTATGTTAAGAAAAAGAATGGCAAAATTCACGTATAAATTGACCATTTGATATGAATAAAGTATGTCCCAAAGATGAATTGCTACTAACCAAACCAAAATGGATGGTGGACATTACTTCCTCGCATGCAATTTTCTCCTTCATGAATGACTCATATGGGTATAACCAAATCAGAATGGCTCCTGAAGATGAAAAATTCACTTCTTTTAAAACACTCATATGGGTCTTCTATTATAAAGTTATGCCCTTTGGGCTTAAGAATGTTGATGGCACCTACCAGCAGGTGATGAATCAAATTTTTTATGAACTCAAACACAATTAAGTGGAGTATATGTTGATGACCTGGTTTTTAAAAGTTGTGAAAGGGAAGATCACCTCTATGATTTGAGAATTATTCTAGAGCAGTTACATCATTACAGTGTGAAGATGAACACTCTAAAGTGCATAGTTAGTGTGACTTCAGGAAAGTTTCAAAGATTTGCACTGAGGAATCATTATATACCCTACCAAAATAAAATCCATATTGGATATGAAGCCTCCCAAAATCTTTACTCAATTAAAATCTCTCCATGGTAGGTCAGCATATCTCAAAAGATTCATCTCTAATCTCTCAGATAGGTGCAAACCATTTTCTACTTTATGCGAAAAGAATACATAATTTCATTGCGATGACAAATGCCAAATTGCTTTTGAAAACATAAAGAAATATTTGATGTAACCTCAAGTTCTAGTGACTCCCATCCCTTGAAAACTATAAATCTTATATAGCGGCCTTAGATAAATCTCTTGGTGCCTTGTTAGCTCAAACCAATGAGGAAGGGAAAGTTAATGTGCTCTATTATTTAAGTCATCAGTTATTTCCCACTGAAGTTAAAAATCCAACTTTTGATAAACATTACGTGGCCTTAATTTTTGCAGCCCAAAAGTTGAGGCACTACATGTTGCTCATAAGGTGAATCTTATCTCATAATTCAATCCCTTCCAATACCTTATGACCCATCCAATATTATTTGAACATTTAACAAGATGGTTTATTATCCTTCTCTAATTTGACATCAATTATATACCTCTTTGTACTATGAAAGGTCAACCTATGTCTGACTTTCTCGTAATACACCCGATCCCTGCCAAGTCCCCTCTAAATGTCGACCTTCCTAATAAGCAAGTTATGCATTTAGATGATCACAAAGGAACTACCTAGAAGCTATATTTTGATGGTGCCACATCATCTCAAAAGACTCGAGAACCTCATGATGCCACTCTAGGGAAGGCCAGTATCGGGTTGGTATTCATAACCCCCAAGAAAGGATTTTTACATTACTCTTACCACTTATTAGATCCAATAATAAAGACGAATATTATGCTCTTATAACTAGTCTAGGACTAACTATCTCATTGGAAATCAATGAAATTAAGATCTTTGGAGATTCACAACTCATTGTCAATAAGGTTGTTGGGATTTATAATGTCTTAAATCCCAAACTTCTTCTTTACCACCAATACACAATGAAGTGCCAAAATAGATTCTAAATGTGACTTTGTATAGGATTCCCCATGGAAGAAATTTTATGGTGGATGCCCGAGCAAAGCTTGTAAATGAATTACCTTGTCTAGAAGAAGAGCTAGTTACTCTTAAGGTATAGGGCCATCAGATCATGTCTCCCATGGATTACAAATATATTAATAAGAAATTCCCTTCTGAGGTTGATATTGTTTTTGCTATAGATGAGGAAGTGGTTGATAAGAGACAACCTTTCATTGACTATCTACAAGAAGACAAACTCCCTTCAGAAATATCCATCTCTAGCTAGATTAGGAAAAGGGCTCTCTCTCTTAGGCATTAATAAATGGAATTTTGTAATTCCAATCCTTTGATCAAATATTCTTATGTTATTTTATCAAACATGAATCCCTAAAATTGTGATTGAGGTACACACTGGCTTGTGCGGTGCCCATCAATCAGGCCCTAAAATGAAGTTGAAAATCAATAAATTGGGTATAATTTGCTATCAATGATCGATGATTACATGGACATTGCATGTCATTGTCATCAATTCCAAATACATGTTGTAGTTTTGCATCAACCACCTAGCATATTGCTCTTGATGATTGCTTCATAGCCCTTCGAGAGTTGAGGCACGCATACAATACATCCCATTGACCTGCCTTCTTCCAAAGGCCATTAGTTTATTCTGGCTGCAACTGATTATTTCATTTAGTGGGCAAAAGCCATCCTATTCTAAGAAGTTAACTCTCACCATGTCCTATAATTCTTTAAGGATATATTATGTATGTATTCAATATCACTCATCAAATTATATCCAATAATGACCTTTCCTTCAAAAGAATAAAAATAAATAATTTTTCCAAACATCATAACATTAATTATAGATACACAACCATCTCTTACCCTTAGGAAAATGGATTGGCTAAAGCCTTCAATAAAACTTTAATGAAATTTTGAAAAAAATTCTAGGTGATAATAAATGGCAATACCATGAGAAGTGGAGTGAGGCTTTGTGCACCTACCAGGCTATATAAAGAACACCAACTCAGTCTACTCTATTTGATTAAGTCTTTAGAGTTATAGTTGTTCTCCCTTTGGATGTACAACTTCCCTCTCTATGAATTGCAGCTAACAACAATATCACTTTCGAGAAAAATACCCAACCCCAGTTGGAGGAACTTGATGGTTTAGAAGATAAAAATTTACAGACTCAACAAACCCATGAGTTTTATAGGCCTCATTTGTCTCAAGCCCATGATAAATTTTCCCATCCTAGAACCATTTGAGTAAGAGACTTTGTCATGGTTCTTCAGAGGCCTATTTCGGTCGATCATCATATGGGAGGTAAATTTGAGCCTATGTGGGAAGGACCTCTTCTGATAGAAAAAGTCTACCAAGGGGAATACTATAAATTGGTTGAATATAAGGGTGAATATCATATGATTCTTATTAATGCGTGTTATCTCAAAAAAGTATAACCCATAGTTGTATCTGTAATTAAATCTCAATAAAAATATGAAATTTTATTATATGATTATGTTATATTCATATTTTTATTTTTAAAAAATAAATATTAAATAAATATTAAAAAAGAAATTTAAAATCCTCTTTAACTCCCACCCTTTCTTGAAAAATGACATGTATAAATGGCATTTGGTCCATAGTGTAACATTAGCAAGTTCTTAGTGTCATTTGTAATGGAGAGGGATGATCAAATTTTCAAAATCAAATCTCTTCAAATCTTTAAAATCTCAAACCCTTCTTTTTCTACAGATTAGAATGACCCATCGGTATGCCAAACTAGAGTTTAAGCTAGAGAGCACTAGTAAGGGCTTGGATCTTTGGATCCCTTTTTTAGTACAATTTCAGGTGTAGCATTAGTAAGGGCTTGGGCCTTTAGATTCCAATTCTAGTGCAACATTAGGATCACATTAAGAAAAAAAATCTAAGTGTATGCATAAAGGGGAATCTTTATTCCCTAAAATTGGTCCTCTAGGATTAGGTGAGAGTACCAAAACTTAGGTTTCCTTTCCTTATGAGAAAATCCACTAATGTTGCAGAAAGCCTCTCATGGCAGCATCTTAGTATCGCTTCTTCCCTAAAATTAGTCCTCTCAAGTTAGGTGAGAGTTTCAACACTTATGCTTCCTTGTGACTAAATCCACTAGTGTTAGAGAAATCCCCTCATGGAACCATCCTAGTATCTTTTCTTCCCCAAAATTGATCCATGAAGGTTAGATGTGAGTCCCCATACTTATGCTTCCTTTCCTTATAACCAAATCCACTAATATTGGAGTAAGCCCCTATTAGCACCATCCTATTATCTTTTTTTCCCCAAAATCACTCTGCCAAGGTTAGATGTGAGTCCCCACACTTAGACTTACTTTTCATATGACCAAATCCACTAGTGTTGGAGCAAGCTCTTCGTAGAACCATCCTAGTATCTTTTCTTCCCAAAAATTGTCTTCTAAAGCTAGGTGTTAGTCCCCACACTTAGGCTTCCTTTCGTTATGACTAAATTTACTAGTGTTGTAGCAAGCCCCTAGTGGCACTATCCTAGTATATTTTCTTCCCCAAAATTTGTCCTTTAAGGTTAGGTGTGAGTCCTCACACTTAGGTTTCCTTTCCTTATGACCAAATTTACTATATCAAGACCCTCGTGGCACCATCGTAGTATATTTCTTCCCCAAAATTAGTCCTCTAAGGTTAGATGTAAGTCCCAACACTTGGCATTTCTTTCCATATGAACAAATCCATTAGTGTTAGAGTAAGCCCTTCCATGGTACCATCTTAATATATTTTCTTTGCCAAAATTTTTCCTTCAAGGTTAGGTGTGAGTCCCCACACTTAGGCTTCCTTTCCTTATGACCAAATCCACTAATATTGGAGCAAGCCCCTCGTGGCACCATCCTATGACCATTTCTTCACTAAAATATTTCCTCTAAAGTTAGGTGTGAGTTCCCACACTTAGGTTTCCTTCCTTATGACCAAATTCACTAGTGTTGGAGTAATCCCCTTATGGCACCGTTCTAGTATCTTTCTTCCCCTAAGTTAGTCCTCAAAGATTATATATGAGTCCCCACACTTAGGATATCTTTCCTTATGACAAAATTTACTAGTGTTTGAGCAAGCCCCTCGTGGCACCATCTTAGTATCATTTCTTCACCAAAATTAGTCCTCTAAGGTTAGGCATGAGTCCCCACATTTAGGCTTCCTTTCCTTATGACCAAATCAACTGGTATTGGAGCAAGCCCATTGTGACACCATCCTAATATCTTTTTCCCTAAAATTGGTCCTCTAAGATTAGGTGTGAGTTTTCACACTTAGGCTTCTATTTCTTTTGATCAAATCCACTATGTTGGAGCAAGCCCCTCGTGACACCATCCTAGTATCTTTCTTCCCCAAAATTGGTCCTCTAAGATTAGGTGTGAGTCCCCGCACTTAGGCATCCTTTCCTTATGACCAAATCTACCAGTGTTGGAGTGAGCCCTTCATGGCATCCTCAAGTATCATTTCTTCCCCAAATTGGCACTCTAAGGTTAGGTGTGTGTCCCTACACTTAGGCTTCTTTTCCTTATGACCAAACCTGCCAGTGTTGGAGTGAGCCCTTCATGGCTTCCTCTAGTATCTTTTCTTCCCCAAAATTGGCCCTCTAAGGTTAGGTGTATGTCCCCACACATAGGCTTCCTTTCCTTATCTCTAAATACACTAGTGTTGGAGCATGCCCTTCATGGCACAACCCTCATATCCTTTCTCCCCCTAAATTAGTCCTATAAGATTAGATATGAGTTGTCATACTTCCTTTCCTTAGAACTACAATCACTAGTATAGGATAAAGCATTTTAGGCACCTTTCCTAATGGTTTTCCAAAATTTGATGTCAACAAATTTCTTTTTATCTTTTTAGAAAATGACATGCATAACAACCCTTAATCCCTAGTGAAATAGTGGTGAGCATATATGCTCATTTGGGAGGGAAAAGATTAAAAAAAAACCAATATTTCAAAATTAGGTAAAATTCATTCACTTTCAAATGACTAACTTCCAAACTTCGTCCACCTTCAAATATCTTCTTTTCTAAAAAATTCATTCACTTTAGAATCTTCATTAAATTTAAAACAAAAGCTTCAAGTTTAAACTCCAAAAAATTTGCAATCTCAACTAGAACCCCCAAACTCTAAATCAAAATCCAATATAATCTCTCCTAAATTTTGTTGATTAGATCAACACCAATATGTGCATGATAACTTCATTCTACTACACATCTTTAGGGTATATTTGTTGACCTCATATTTTAAAAGAAAATTAATAAAAATCATCATCATCCATTTAATATCAAAATTGAATCATATTTAGGCTAATTAAAGTTAAGTTGATCAAATAATTTAAATTTTATGGCATCAAATCAATTTGGCTTGACTCAATTCTTTTTTGTCCTCAACATAGTCATCAACAAAATAAATTGAGTCAATCCAAACTCAAATTTATCAAAATAAATTGATATTAATCAAGTAATTTGGATCAAGGAAAATTAAGTCAATTTGACTTTACCTAAATGCACTTTAAAGCTTAGTGTCTTTGATCAACCTAATTTAACACATCACAACCTAATATAAATCAAATCAGTATCGATTAGATTTAATTAACTCATCATAATTAATCTAAAAAATAAATCACATAAAATATTGTTGAAAAATATTGTTGATCTATTCTACCATTTCTTCCAACTCAAACCTCACATGTTCCTCAAATTTCAAATAAAATTCAACCCTTAGATTGGTAGGGCATGATCATAATTAGTCCACCCTAAAGCTTCTAGGTCACAAACGGGGAACGATTCACATAAGGAGCGGATTGGTTTGTGCATCTTCCCCTTTGTCCCGAGTGGTTTGAATACATAATTTATGGGTGGATAGTGTGCATAGAGTGTGAGTAGGAGAATAGGCTGGATCTTCTAATCTATGCATAGGAGGAGGAGGAGATGGCCATTTGGTTGCACACACTCCATGTGGATGAGCAAGAGAGGTCTTAGGGGGAGGCATCTCTTATTTTTAAAAGAGGCGTAAGGCATAGGTTGGTATTTTTTTCTTTTCCTCCGCTAATTTTGTCGATCAACTTTGACGGACAAGCAAGTGAGAGTGAGAGAGAGAGAGAGAGAGAGAGAGAGAGAGAGAGGAGATTGTGTAATCTATAGAGAGCAGAAGACAGAGCAAGCAAATAAAACTAGGAAGACTGATTATGTGAGGTAAGCAAGCCCTTTTAGTGTTTTAGTCATAAGAAGTTGTGTATGCCCCCTCTTACCTTTCCTCAATGTAAAAAATAAGGGGGAATCAAGCCATTATATGCTATACCTCCTTTACTGACATCTTAAGATTATTTCCTGATATCTAATATGGCAGATTGAGATGTTGTATTTCTTGGGAAATTAGGTGCTATAAGATATATTTCATTGCAACTAATGTGCTTAGCAAAATATTTAGAGTTCACTCTATTCAATGTTTTACTTTACTGAGAATTTATGTGCAATAATTAACATTATCATTTGAATATTTACTAGTAGACTTCCTGTTCTACCTATGTTTGCTTATGCTTCAATATTCTTTTCAATGGATATCCTTCTATGCTTATATACACAAATGTTGTAACACTCCATTGGTTTGATATAAGTCTTCATTATTGTTCCAGTAATAAGCACTCTTAGTTTTCTTCTCTCAAGCATGGTTTGACTTCCCTACAAAAATAAACTTTGTTTAGAAATTTTTCTATTGAATCATAAAATGAATGGAGGTAGGAAATCTACCACATCATTTCAACTCATTTTAATGTTTGATAAGTATACATAGTGGTTTCCAAAATGTTAATTCAAAACTCCCAAGCTATGAATATGCTTTGTTCTCTTCAATAATTGATCAATTTAATAGAATTTAAAAGTTGTCAATATCCTTTAGTTAGATATCAAACTTCACTAAACAAGAATTTCATTTAAATATCATACATCAATTTTGATTCATATCTATCTCTTTCAACCCATCTATATATATGTATGTAAAAATGATTTAAATTGATGAACACAAGGCTTATATTGATTATAAGGAGGAATATATCTCAGTAGTTTTGTGCAAACATATGTTAATATTACATAAGTATTATTGAGTACATTGATATGCGCCTACATTTACATATATGGTTATGATTATCTATTATAAATAACCATTTTAAGGTCATTTACTAATGCTCTTGGACATGAGAATGATGAACTAACCATCCAAATCTTTCACACACACACACACACACATACACATGTGTGTGTATACTTATGAACTCTTACACTCTAACTAGCTAACTTACATGCCAATGTATTCACTTATTGAAACAATCTACTACTAAACCTCAAATAGAGAATCTTGTCTTATTTTTTATACATATGTAATGCCTTCAACAAGATTTTAAAGATCTTCTCAGGTACGCACTCATAAGTCAATCTTCTTTTGTAATCTTATTTTTATAAAATATATTTCCTATGAAGTGAAAATGGCATGACTTTTTTTTTTGATAATTAGATTAGTTCTGATGATGATATAAAAAGTGGAATATGGAATTGTGACAAATATTTTTTAATAGTCATACACTCATCTATTAATTATATGCATACAATGACACCACACTATTAAATTGCCTTTTGTAAATGAAGCTGAATATAAGGATTATTAGAGTTCGGATTTCATTATTGTTATTATTTTCTTATGATGATCAGGCCTGATCATTAAGGTAGATGGGAGTATGTCAATATGAACATAACACATGTGTTTGCACATTCTTCTTTCTTTTTGTAAGCTTTATTACCTTTCAAATGTAACATCAAGTTCAAAGCCTTTATTAATATATTTTAGGCAATTATAGTTATTATGTGTAGCATATGAGTGTCGATGTTTTGTTACCCTGTTTATGTATTGTGTATAACTAATGCTTCTCTACATAGGGAACTTCAGGTTAGTGAATTACAAGCATATAATGAATAAGGATAATCATATATCCATTTACAAGTTAGGTTAAAATCATTAAGAATATAAACACCACTTCATCTATGATCTTGGTGGGTGATGTCTAGTATAGGTAGAAGCCTTAAGCACTTGGTCTCTTTTTCCTACATTATCCTCTTTGATTTACATCTATCATGAACATACATATAACTAAAGCGTGGCACTTAGGATAGATAACATAGATAAAGGTTCACTATGCATCAGGTTGTGCACTTCCCATTTGTGAGTCTGATTAGGTCCCCGAATAACTTAGCTTACAAGGTACCCCTGGATTTGGTAACTCAGTGTTGCTAGCAAGGATACTTTGGTCTTCACTCAACTAAATAGGCTAAGGACACCGATAAACCCAAAATGACCAACCTTTGACTTCTCATATTAGGTTGTGTACCTTCTTTTACATTATTTATATTCTTTTAAGTATTGTTTACTTGCATTTCTTTACTTTTTATACTTTATGTTGTATTTTATTTTCTTATTTAATTATAAATATTAAATCAATAACTACAAACTCAGACCCCAAAATAAATAAAAGAGACACATGATTATAACTTTTGATAAGAACTAAAAACTAAAACCCTTAGTTAGGCAATAAAATAACTGACACCAGAACACCGACTAACATTTCTAACCCCATGATTTACATACTAAAACTTCCTAATTTTACTCAAAACATAACTAGTGTGTGATGGAAATTTTCATCCTTACTTAGGATAGCCTGGAGATTATCTCTTATTAGTTATTAGGGAAAATTCTTCTACTAAAAATAATTCCTTAAATAATATAACAAGATGAATGATTAGAAGGATGTAAATGACATCCGTCCAGGTCCAAAGCATATTACTTCCTTTCCTTGCTTAAGCACCTAGTTGCTTGCAGGTAGAAGTAAACCACTCGACCTATGAGGGTGCAATTTTATCTCTTGGGAGGCCTACTCTAAAGTATAAAATTTATTTTTTAAGCCTTTTTAAAATTTCAATCATACAAAATTTTGTATATAACTGGCATGGATTATATTAATAACCCACCAAAAAAATGTTAATTGTATTCAGTTCTAGAAACATGATTTACATTCATAAGTTATGCATTATATTAATAACCCACCAAAAAAAATGTTAACTACATTAAGTTCTAGAAGCATGATCTGTCATTCAACATTTGGAACCATTTAAGACTTCTTAGATGTCGATCCCAAATTTCAAATTAAAATAACAACCTATCCTATCTTTCATTTCATAAGACTATACATCATTATTTTAAAGCACCTGGTAAAGTTTCACTGGCAATCCTATCCAAGCAGGATTATACGTCTAAAAGAGTTAGGCTTTCTTAAACCCTTAAAGGGGCAAGAGATATATATTCCATTATAGTTCATCAAACTAGATTTGATTCACTATCCTAAAGTCGCTCACCATAGCTTTAGGTTATGAGGTTGACTTCATATCATAAGCCCTCGTTTCTTGGGCATAATCCTAATTTAGGGATTAGAATATAAGTCCCAACTTTTTAAAGAAATACCAACTTATACAAAAAATAATTCTTAACCTTAACAATTAAAGTCTAACCATAGAATAGACTAGGGCACTTCTAAGTGATCTCAGAATCTCGGGGGTCCCTCTCTTCCTCCTTTGACTCCAAAAAGAATTGCTCAACTTTGATCCAATCTCTTTTGAAAATTTTAAAGCTTCTTATCATTGCCTTAAACTTTGAAATCCTAAGAAATAATTATCACTACTTTAATTGAGAGTGTTCTTAAGAGATTCACCTCTCTTGGGATGTAATTAACCAGAAAGGCTTGCCTTTATGGGGAACCTATAACTCTAGAATAATATAATACCTATCTTATTATAGTAAGGTAGGGAAATGATATCCATGAACATAGATAGTCTTTCCAAAAACACATTTTTATTTTCAAATGCCTTCGTAGAGTTCTAGCATCATTTCTCCAGATGATACAATATTCTCTTTGTTACATTTGATTTTGGAGATGGTGCACCTTTCAAAACCCACTTGCTTTAAATCCTTCACAGAATGCTATTTTGATCTCTTGAGATGATATATTATTCTCATTATTGCATTTGGTTGTGGAAATGACCAAACTTTTAAAACCTCGTTTCTCTTTTTAAACACTCCATAGGAGATCATGTTCACCTTTCGAAATGATATTTTGTTCTCTTGATTGTGTTTGATTAGAGAAATGACATTTTCTAAAACCTTATTTAATCATTAAATCCATTGTAAAATGTTGTTTCTATCTCTCATGATAGTATGCCATTCTCAATTTAGAATTCAATCACAAAATAGGAGAGCACATTGAATCTACATGGTGATTTATTTTCCCACAATTTAAATTTTTATTATTTTTAAATATAATAATAATAATAATAAGATTATATAAAAATAAAATAAAATAAAAAAGGTATTTTTATTATATGTATATGTGTATATATGAATACATTAAAACTTGAAGTAAATGAATATAATAATTAAAATCTCTCAAATTAAAACATTAAATATAAATTTATATATATATAATAAAATAAAATAAAAGAAAAAATATGTATACATAAATAAATATATAACAAAACTCCACCCAAATTCATTCAAAATTAAAATGAAACTCAAATTCAAATCACTTCAATGCTCAAATTGTCTTTAAATTAAACAAGTCAATCGAAGCCATTTATTCAAAAATAGTTAAGGGCAGGATGGTCATTTTGTTACTCAAGGCCATTAGGGAAAGATGGAAAAAATATGTGGGATAGAGAAAAAAAAGAAGAAGGCAGGCACCTCTTTCACTTCCGTTTAAAACTAAGAACTCTCTTCCTTCTCATCAGTTGAAGTCGACCAGCCGACCACCTCTCTCCTTATTTTACCATCCAACCTTCTACATACCTCCAAGGATCGATAACTCTCTTCTTGCTTGCTTTCACAAGATCTCCAACTAGACCGACCTACTCTCTCTCTCTCTCTTACACCTGTTAGACTGATCTGCACCCATCTAGCCTGATGCCATCTCAACCTCCTACAGCTCTTAGAAGTTTAAGTGAGGTGGTTAGACCTTGTTGAACTATCCTAGGCACACCCAACAAGGGGGGGGGGGGGGGGGGCAGGGGGGAGTTGGTTATTTAAAAATGTCAGCAATGAAAACTTTTTAAATATTTAAACCAATCATAAATGCAAGCGAACTAACATAATAAAAATAATGTAATTGTGCTCCTTTGATTTTCATAATAGAAATAAATGACAAAATATTTTTCTTTATTTTATTTTTTATTTTTTATTTTCTTTTTCACAATAATTAAACACAAATAAAGTTTGATAATTAAATCACATATTTGTGGCAATAATAAATGTATAAGAAATTAAAATATAGGAAAAATAAAATGCATAAACTAAAAAAGAATGAGCACACTGGATTTTATAGTGATTCAGTTAAAACTTAACCTACGTCCACTCCCTAGAGTCCTCCGCTCTAGGTATTACACTAAACCTTTTAATGTCTCACCTTTAGCCCCCACAGCAAGGTGGAAAAGCCTTTACACAAGCTCTTCCACTAACCTTATGTGGCAGAGTACTAGAAGCTTTCTCACCCTCCTAGTGAAGGTAGAGTACCTAAAAACTTTTTCACCCTCTTATTGAATGCAGCAAACCTAGAACCTTTCTCACCCTTCTTATGAAGGTAGAGAACCAAGATCTTTGACTTTGAAGACTTTCACTATAGGGCTACCCAAAAGGCTAACAAAGAAATTTAGATGAATCAAGGTAGAAGCTTGCCTAGACCTACCACGTGAACCCCCTCAAACTACTTCTCCCTTTGTCACACAACCTCTCTTTCTTCCTCTCCAAGCTCAAAGCTCTCTCAAGCACCCTTACAGAATTCTCTCAATAGCCAAAGAATTCTCAAGAGTCTTATAAAAAAATATTTTATACAAGCCTTCAAAAAATCTAAAATTTTAATTTAATCAAAATTATTCATACAACATAGTTGTGGATCATACTGTGTGATTAGGTTAAAACCCAAGTCATCTAATACATAGAATAGAGTGTCAATATAATCTATTCAAAACCATATATGCTGATCATGTAGGATGGTACTTGGATCTTCTAATACGATTAGTTCATTCTCCTAAAGTTTATATAAGATGATCATCGAGATAATAGAAAATCATCTCTACCCATCATCTAGTAAGATGGGTATCATACTGTATGATTAGTTTAATAAATCAGGATTCATCTAGGACGATCCATGGGACAACTAATTTTCATATCTACCTATCATCCAGTATGATTAACATCATACTATATGATCTGGTTTATTAAATAAACCTTAATTTGATTGACT
This sequence comes from Dendrobium chrysotoxum, assembly GCA_019925795.1. Taxonomy (NCBI): domain Eukaryota; kingdom Viridiplantae; phylum Streptophyta; class Magnoliopsida; order Asparagales; family Orchidaceae; genus Dendrobium; species Dendrobium chrysotoxum. Next base: position 22,309,223 of record CM034297.1, read on the forward strand.
AATCATAGAGATTAATTTATGTGATAATTTAAATATCGTACAGTATGAATGGGGGTCATACAATACGATAAGTTCAAATTTTAAATATTATAATACTTACCTAAATCTGATTAGCAGTTAATGTTTCTGAGTTAAACTGATCATAGAGTATGATCTGGTTCAAACAGTATAATTAGTTTAAAAACATTATTTGCATAATTAGCCATTTTAAACATTTTTTTAAATACCTAATCATACAGTACGATCAAGATCGTATAGTATAATTAGTTCAGAAAACTTAATCTTTAATTTTATCACTCCCCTATGTGTGTGTGTGTATGTGCATAGCTTCCAAGTTAGCATACAATTTTTACAGGACCTTGACTAAATAAATGTAAAAAAATTAAATATAAAAATACAGACTCTTGTAAAATATTTTTCTTATTCTACCAAATCTTAAGCCCTAAAACTTCTTGCATGGTGTATTAAGTACCTAAAATTTTAGTACACACAAAATGGATATACAATACAAATGCTAATAGAAATAAAAAGCAATCAAAAGTATTTGTTATCATCAAAATTACAAGCTTGGGATCCCGGATTGCTACAACATTGATTGACCCAACCTGTTGTTTCATCCCTTCCACCAACAAAGAAATGAGGAAAGAATCTAGTATTTTTTCTTCTTCCATTCAAACCAAGAGAGGAAGAGGGCTCTTAGTTGCATCCAAACAAGCAAGAGGAGGTGTTTTATTTGCAAATACACAAAGAATAATAATGTAAAGGCTGTTCAAATTACTGTAATGATTAGATTCTTTCATTTCTTCCAAGAATATATTGAGCTAAAATGGCTAATTTCTTTTCTCCTCTCCCTTAAGTGGTTGTACTTCATTCCCTTATTCTCTTTCATATTATATTTTCTTGAAATCAGAGGAGTATTGTACCCACTTAGTTTTTGTAAGATAAGAAGCAATCTAAGGTCTATTTGCTCATTTCCCCTTCTAAAAATCAAGTAACAATAAAGCAAGAACAACATAATTATTCTATTTTCTTCTTAGGTGAATTGAATTGCAGTGGCCAAAAAGTTTTTTTCAAAATTAGGAAAAGAAAAACAAGTGAATATTTTCATTGTAAATCATATTCATTTTAATACCGATGAGATGGTCAATAAGATTTATTCATGAATGCATGGTTTTATATATTAAATTTTAGTGTTCATTACAAGTGATGTTATATCATTTTAATCAAAGGGCCTATGTGTATGTTCATGCCCAATGTTGGTAAGTTGAAAAGATCAACAATCTTTTCATGCTTATTTCTTTTTGAAATCAAGAATAAAAGAAATTAGAAAGCCTCTTTGATTAAATTTTGCCAATATTTTTTTCAAGCATGAGAAAAAAATTTAAGTTTAAGCCATTCAATTATATTCAATTTATTTTCTTACTTTCCATTATATTTTATTAATGATTAAAGACATGAATGCTTCAAGTATTGCATTATTATTGTTAAACGTTCAACTACATTTAAATGTGGTAGTTTTCATTACTCTCAAATTAATCTACTTGTGACCTCTTAATTGATAAATTATTTATTGATCAATCTCACTTTTATGATAGAATGAAAATTAACTCGTGTAAATCTACTTTAACAATTACTCCTATGTAATTCCCTCTATCATCATTATTATATATGTACATGTTAAATTTTATATAAGGAATTTGTTAAAATTTCTTACATGTCATTTGATGTCATTTACGTAGTATACTTCTAACCACTATCTTCCTTTGTGTGTTAATTTATTTTGTAAGGAATGGTGGATATACTTGAATAGCCAGCTAAGGGATTCAATCACTTTTATTTCTTCCAAATGGTGGTGCTACGGATGAAAGCCATAAGACTTGCTCTAGTGAGGTAAATCATTTAAAACCTAGAAGCCCTTAGTTATCTAAATCCTCGTATGTGTGTATGCATACGATTCTCCCCTAAACCTTAGGTCCTTATAGAAACCCCATATTTATTCCTTCAAACCCAATAGCCTGCTAGTGAATTAGACTTTATTCGTTAGTTCCGAAAATTAATAGTGTGTAGCATTGATTAATTACTCCATTTAGTTTCATTTACTAAATATTTTGTATGGATAGAAAGCTTTTGATATTTAGGAGTCTCCTATTTAATTTTCTTAAAATTATAATATAAAAAATTATAAACAAATAAAATAAAATAATATAAGTATAAATTAGAAATAAATAAATAAAATAAAATAATAATTATAAATTAATTAACTAATATAACTTTAGTAAATAAAAAATTAATAAATAAAAATTAAAATAAAATAAAATTAAAGATAAAATGTTGATAAAATAAAAATTAAATAAATAAAAATAAAATTTAGAAAAATCAAATAAGAATTAAAAAAAATCTTAAATATAATAAAATAATTAAATGTAAATAAATAAAAGAAATTAATTTAAATATTAATTAAAATTCAAATAACACTTTAAAATTTTAATAATATGAATAAAAAATCAAAGAATATTATATAAAATTTAATTAATTTTAATTATATAAAATTTAAGAATACATCAAGCTATAGTCAATTTAATTAAATGAATCTATTAATTAAATATTATTTAATTAAAAAAACTCTTTAATAAATCACTAATACATATGGTCTTTATGCATTATGCTTGATTCCTTTTGGAGGGCATAAAATTTATAGGCCTTGGATGTGTTGGTTGAATATTTCAAAAGAATTTGAGGTATTTAATTAACATATTCTTTATAATAATTATTAATAAATCATCTTATAAATGTTTAATACAATTTTAAGAACTCTAGCCTTCTGCACTTTGAAGACATTAACTAATAAGGTTCTTTAAAACCTAAAAATAAAATAACTTAAATAAATAAAATATTCTAAAATTTAATTAAAAAAATTCTAAAGTATTAAAACATAAATTTAAATAAAATATCTTTTGGCTTATAACTAATAAATTACATCAAATCTAAATAACTTAAATGGCAAACCTTCTGTGACATCAAAATCACATAGACCCCACACACACTATAGAATTTATTTGTTAAGATAATTGACTCTAGTCTAAGGTTAGATAAATAGTGTATTTTGGTGTGATGTGGATGCCTTGCTCAAAGGGTATTTTTTGTATGTCTTTTTACTTTATATACTCTGGATGTAATACCGTACATAATTATTTTCCAATCGGAGCACTTTAGATTTATTAAATTTTATATACTTGCGTTACACCCATACATGCATTGCACCATTACATATTCATATGGTATCTTTACTTTATTGCAACTTCAAAGTTGAATGTACTTAGATATAAATGAAAACATAAAGTGTCGATTGTAAATATAAATGTTCTAGATTGTATATTTAGATCAAGTTGTAAAATTTAAGAGTTATAAAACATTTAAAATATATTAACTTACACGTATATAAGGCTCCACAAGATAATGCCCCCTCTTCCTTTGAGAGCATTCTCTTTTGAAATTCTATAAAACACTTAGGAGCCAAAAGATTTAAAGGCTAAAGCAATTAGCAATCAAATTTAAAATCTATATTATATAGGAGTAGAAATACAAGCCTATTGTTATGGAGTTTACTACCTTTTCATTTTATAGCAAACCCTAGATTATATTTCTATTTCAAATAAATGAATATAATTTTTATTTATAAATTGCTTCATACATTATGCATTATGCTAGTTAGATGCATTTATATGTTATAATATATTAATTTAAGTTTTTGAATTAAAAATCCTTGATTCCTTAGGAATAGAGCCATCTTATCTTACATTCATATGACATTGATTGATGCTAAGGATGTTAGTTGACAGCTCACTCCAAGCAACCATAAGCTCAGATTGTACATACCTCAATATCTCTTATTTAAGAGGGTTAAATAAATCTTAAATTCAAATTAAATCTAAATCTAAATCATTTCCTATGTGGTAGATTAAGAAACTTAAATCTTTGATTAAATCAATGTAAATTTAAAATGTCTATTCCCACACTTTAATTAAGAGTATTCTCAAGACTTGTCTTGAGATATAATTAATTGTAGAGACTTGCCTCTACAGAGAGTCTAGAACCTAGTTTAAAATAAATTCTATTTTAGTTTACTAAAGTAGATGAAAAATCTTGTTGATGCATACTATCTTTATACTTTGGTTAGTTTCATAATTAAATTGATAATTAAATGTTTCTTTTATTCTTCAGGATGAATTAAACATTTTTATGATTTATTTAATTATGAAAACAAATTTATTTCTCGCTTCAATAGATACTGAAACATTAGTCTATCTCTCAATATGGCATAATGTTTAGGTATATGGATTTGACAAAAGAAACATTAAAATAAATTATGTGGCACATTTATTTGTCTTGTGACTCTACTGTGGATAGACTCCGCTCTTCCTCTTTAGAGGGGATTAAACTTTTTAAATTTACATATATTTAATCAATCATTTGAGTTCCTTTCTCCACTTTTAAATTACATTTACGTTAAATTATCAATCCTTCTATTAAAAATCAAAATCCTAATTTCAATCAAGCTCCTAGTTTAAATTATTTTTTAGACTGGCTCCTAGTTTAGTTCATGTCTATATTTTAGTTTAAACTTTGTTCTAAAATCATTTCCCTAGTATGAAGTTTTTTTAATTTGAGTTTCACTAATATTAATGTTAAAGTATAAATCCTTCTTAAATTTATTTTTTTTAATATACAAAACAATTTATTTTGAAAGACTTAATTTTTTTTCCAGTTAACTGGGTTGTTGTGTCGTGTTGAGTTGACCTGAAGCAGAGCCGTGAAGGGTTCGAGTTAAGAAAGTCGACCCGAAACATAAATCGGATCGGGTTGAAAAAGGGTAGGTCAATTTTGGGTTGGACTAGAACCCGACCCGGCAACCCATTTTGACACCCTTAATGGAGCCCTTGTGCTGAATTCCGCATGCATGATCCTGGGAATGTTTTGGAGTCCCATGAGTCCGGTTTATTCATTGTTTATTTTGTTTTCCTTGGGTTGCTATGTCTACCCAACTTTAAATTTTTGTTTGTTTGATTGAGCTCCAAGTTTTTTGCCGTAGCTTGTCTACTCCGCTCTTCTGATTCTGAGTTGTATTTGGGCTTTGGCCCATGCTTTTAAATTTTACTGCAAATGAATTATGCCCTGCGCTCATTTAGGCATCGTTTGGAATAACTTTCTTGTTGCTTTCTAAAACAACTTTTTAGTACAAAAATTTTCTGAACTAAAAATTTATATCTTAAAAAATTGCTTTAAAAAATAAAAAGAAGGCATTTCCAAACATTTGGTTCTTCCTCTCCTTTTGTAAAAAATAGTTTTAGAAACAATGGTTAAGAGAATGAAGTTTTCTAATAGAAAAATAAATATTAAAAAGTTTCTCAAAATAGTAAAAAATAAAGTTTCCTAAAAAATATTTCTATAGAAACCTCCCATTCAAACAACTACAAAAATATTTTTCTTGGTTTAAAAAAAAAAAAAAAAAAAAAAAAAACTATTCTCCATCTGACAATACAGTCGTTTGATCCTGCAATGCACCAAACAGCAAGCAGCAAACCCTTTTCACCGAAAAGGCCATCGTAATCACGTCAACTTCTCTTAAAGCCGTTTCTCTCGTGCTAATTCGATCGTAATTTATGTAATTATTAAATTTGTTTCTGCCCCCCTCTCTCCCTCTCTCCATCGGTCTCTGTCTGTGTCTCTCTTTCTCTCTCTCTCTCTCGCGTGCAATCCCTCTCTTCCTCAGAACGCTCTCGCGTTCGGACGAAGACTTCTCTGCTATGGTTATGGTATATCCATCCGCCGCTCAGTTCTCTCTCCTCTGTGCTCTATTATCCACCTCTCCGCTTATCGTCTTCAAGAATACCGGGCAAGCTTCATTCAGGACATCAGTGTTTGGTAGGTAGCCACCTCGTCCGTTGCCGTTCTTTCCGCTATAGTGGGCTGGGTCTAGCTTGAAGCCTGCAGTTTCCGGCTTCTTTCGACTCTTGCAACCCTAGCGTCGACTACGACGGATGCTTCACCATTTCTTTCTTCAACCACTCAGGTACTCCCACTCCCCTAACCCTGTCCGCCCATACGCCGTTTTTTCTTCGCGCTCTGCATGGCAAACTTGAAAATAGAATTATTTTTTGTAGATTTTATTCCTTTATAATCTATGGATATCATAATTACTCTATAACTGTGAGATTTTTTCAGAAATTCAGTGCAAAATAGTTTTGATGCAGGAGGTGGTTGGGTTTTGAGCAAGCTTAATTGTGTAGTGAGATGTTTGTGATACCAACTTCTTTTAAACTCACGTCTTAGTGATTGGTTACATTTTAGATCAGCCTTGAGCTTTTGATATTGCCTGATTTGTTTCCGTCCAATAAAGCCGGATTTGGGCTATTCGATTCTGTATTTATTTGTAATTGTAGTTGCTTAGACCATTTTAGAACCGTAGAGCGTATGTTGTCGAATTCCGTTTGTCATTTTGGATTCAATGTGAGTATTCTTCTCTAAATATTTATTTTTACGTGCAGAAATATGACAAAATGCCATAATTTTTTGTCCTTCACATAAAACTTACCTTGATGTTAGTGACATGTATGTTTAATTGCAGAAATAACAATGCTGTACTTCGTTTTTACAACAACAATAATAACAATAACAACAACAAAAACATCAAGCCTTTATCCCACTATTTGGGATTGACTACATAAATACTTTTTCTCGGTTGTATCATGTTAAGAGTTAAATTCTCATTTAAATATAATAAATAAAGGTCATTTCTAGTATTTTTCTAACCAAGTCTTTTTAGGTATACCTCTATCTTTCTTAATATAAGACATATCTAATATATCTACTTTACTAACTGGGTCATCGGAAGGCCGCCGTTTTATGTGACCAAACCATCTAAGGCGACTCTATCTAATATTGAGAGCAAATGTTTGACATTTTTTTTAAACGATATAATTATATCTTAAATATTTTTTCTTATATATTGGGCTTAAGGCTAGTTATAGGCTTATAAACTCTACACAGGGAGCAACATAAAGTAGGGTGCACAAGATAGACTCAAACTTGAGGCCTCTACCCTTAGAACCATGGAGCATATTGTTTGTGCCAAAACTTTTTGGTAGTGCGTGGCATTTATTGATTGCGCAAACTTGGATTGTGTTATTGGGCCAATACCATCAAATATACTAGATAATATATTCAATAGAAGAATATACTATAGCTAGGTATAAGTGCAATGAATTTCATTAGAACATCATGAAGTGATATCCTCCAACCAACCCAACCATCTTCTACGTATTTGCTAAAAGAATCAATATTTTGTATTTCAATTGATCCCAAGTTGAATTAGGCCTTCATATGTTAGCGTAATGTGCTTAGAAGCTTTCTTATTTTTAGGTTCTCATAAATTTTTGAAGTTGAATTATTTTAATGCATCATATGGTTAGTATTATGTTGTGGGGTAGGGATAAGTTTATGGCAACCCCATGCTTATTAATCTTTGATTTGTATCATCTTTGATTCTTGCATAGTTGGGATTGTAGTATTCACCTAGAAATTTATGCCAATATACATTGATATTATTTTGGTGGAATCATGATGTTCTTCATGTATTACTCAACAAGAAAAAAATGTAAGATATTCACTTGTTCTATCACTAATTGTTTACCTCACTATGTTATTAATTGTGGAATGTTTTATTGCTTCATTTTTTTGAAACAATGAATTAGTAAATCTTCATGAAGTACTTTCCCTAAGTTAGTCTACTATGGAATAGCTTTATAGAGAATTCAAAGTCCTATTATCATTCTTGTAGAGGCATAAATCCCCATCAAGAATCACTTTCACATTTGACGATTTTAATATCTCGAGTCCTTGTGGATTTCATGAAAAGTTATGTTACACGTAAGTTTTAATATTCAATCATTAATTCTTTTGAATTTATCAATAATTTGTTCGCGCAACAACTGTAAATGAATGTTAATTCATTTTTGTTGTTACTGATATAATTTGCTCCTCTATAATTGAAAATTTTGCACAAAAATTAGATTTAAACATCGTGTTAGGTGGTGGAGGTGCCAAAGAGAGGATCTTAATAATGAGGGCTCTCCACCTTGCTTTTGGATGTGAAAATCTAAATATGGGAAGTCCAAATTAGGAAAGAATCTGATTTTTGAAGGTTGAGTTCAACTAGTTATTGATTTGGACTTGGTTTTGTGGGTAACAGAGGTTAGGCCTTAGTTTTGTTAGCTTTTGATGTGGTTGAAGTGATGTTTAATTGAAAAGAGAGGGATGCTGAGAGGAGGGATATTGAGGCTGCTTGGAAGTGGTAGTCTGGAAGTAAAATGGAAGGCTAAGGTTTTGGAAGTGGAGAGGGAGGTTGAGCCTTTCCTACTGGTTTTTTTGGGAGTGGCAGCTAAGGATGTGTTGAAAATGGTAATAAGTGTGTTTTAGTGTTTTGGGAGGGAGGAGCCTAGAATTAGCCAAGAAAGGAGAGTAGGAAGTTTAATTAGCCCAAAAAAAAAAAAAAAAAAAAAAACTCTTGACTCACTAGAGTAGGAGATCTGGATCAACCACCAAGTCCCCTTTAGTTTTATAGCAGCAACCGAACTTTTCCACAAGAGTTTTGTACAAGCAAAACTATGTTCATTCAAAAATAATTCAAATGATTATATATATGAGGTATTTATAAAACATAGGCAACCTAATTTAAATGTGGCCAACCATTATTAATTTTGGCAATTATTTTTAGCCACTTATAACTCATGGATTGATGACATGTCTAACACACTAAGAAAGAAAATAGAAGAATTCACATACATAATTTACGTAAGATTAGTTGAAATTTTAGCCATGTAAAATTGGAAGAATTGTGTTTTATTCATGTAATCTTCAATCAAATCTTATTCCTTAATATTCTGAAAGAAAAGGAAAGGGGGCAAGGGGTAATGTTCTTTGGAGGGAGTTTTGAGATTAACTTTTATACTAGAAAACTATTTGAACGGAGGATGGGCCAAGCCAACTAAGCAAGCTGTTGGTGGAATTTTGTTATCCTTAACGGATTGAAATATTTTGTGATTGAGTACGACATAAAGATAATGTATTATCTTGGAAGATAAATATATTATTTTACTATAAACTCAATAATAAAATTCATTTTTTTATAATATCTGAAAATTTCCGCTACTCAATATATTTGATTGAGCAGAGTTTATTTTATTCCTGGGGTACAAGTTCTCTATTGGGGCAGACCCATATGGTTAATTATATTTAAATATTTGTCCCCAAGGAAAACAAATTGATTAAAATGATAGTTTGCATTATTTCATCAAAGTATTGGCTAACATTTTACATAATTTTTATTAGAAATTCTTGTAAAAAATTTATTTTTTGGAGAATTTTAAATGGGATAAGCTCAACTTGAAATCAATTTTGAAATGGATATCCAAAGAAGGAAGTGGTAGGAGTACTTAATTATGGGAAACTCAGAAATACTCAAACTATCCTATAGTCAGTGTTGAATATTTGAAAGATAAAGTTAGTAAATTTATTTTAGAAAAATATTTTTATGAATAAAAGGAGAGATCAATTATGATCTTTTCCTATGATTTTGTTACTTAATTTTTTGGAAAAAAAATTCTCCTATGATTCTATTTTAGAAAAGGATTAAGTTAGTTAATTATTTCTTTTGTTAGACAATATATATATATGTATATATATAGATGTAGATGTTGTACAATTTTTTTAGAAGAAAAATAATAAATTAAGAAATTCTTCATGGTATCAGAGCTAGTTCTTTGAACCCTAATCCCTTCAGGCTGCATCTTTTTGGTAGATTCTTTCTGGCCATCTCTTCTCTGTTTCTCAGGCCGATTCTATCTAACTGATTCTATCTGGTTAGTGTTCGTCTCGACCTTCTTATCTTATATTTCCAACAATCTTATTGTTCTTCTCCCTCATCTTCTTCTTTGCAATACAAACGGCCTCATTACAAACAACCAGTATTATGACACTAGAATGAGGAAGCAGTTCATAAATTTCAAACCTGGGTGGTAGTGATTCTTCTCCTATTCTTATAGCAGGACATAATTTAAATTGCCATAAATATTTACAATGCTAGCAATCTGTGTTGCTATTCATTTATGGTAAAGGAAATGATGAGTATCTCACGAAAGTAGCAGCCATACCAGAGACTATTATTCTGGGTTTTAGAAAGTGGAAGATTGATAGTATGATCATATCATGGCTTATCAATTTTATGAATAATGACAGATAAAAATTTCTTGGTGTATGGGACTGCAAAAGAAGCATGGGATGCAACCAAATAGACTTCAACTTTAAAAATACTTCAGAGCTATTTCAGGTTGAATCAGTACTTTATAACTTTTGCCAATGAGAGCAATCTGTTACTGAGTATTACAACACACTTGCACGATATTGGCAACAACTTTACTTATTCAAAACTCACTCATTGTCATGTCTAGAAGATGCAGTAATGTAAACAGATTGTGGAACAAAAAGATTGTTCAAGTTTTTCTTAGGACTTAACAGGGAGTTGGATGATGTTTGAGGTCGAATCAGGGCACTAGACTGCTGCCCAATCTTAGGGAGACTTTATTAGAGGTTAGACATGAAGAAAGTAGAAAGAATGTGATGATGTGATCTAAGGAATAACTCACATCAACATTGGATGCATCTGCTCTTGCTGTCCGATCATCTAACAGTAATGGCGGAAAGCATCAGAAATGGGAAAGACTTTGGTGTGATTATTTTAATTCAGGTCATTACAAGGGGACTTATTGAAGCTTTATGGCAAACTAGCTGATTGGAAATCAAAGCCACGATTTAATAAAGACAACAAAGTACATATAGCTTCCAACTCTGTGAGTGCTTCTGTTCTTGTGCCTAGCTCATTTAGCAAAGAGCAGATAGATTTGCTGCAAAAACTGTTTAGTCAAATTGGCAGTGGTAGCATTACGAGGACATGTTTGGTTGCTCAAATAGATTCACATATTGTCTTTATTACTTTCAGAGGAGAAATAAACCCATGGATAATCAACACTAGTGCTTCTGATCACATGAGCCTTTTCCAAAATTATTAGCCAAGTTGTAGACACTCGTCTGTCCATATTGTTGATGGCTTAGATTCTAAAAATTGTTGGAACAGGTTCTATCTAACTTACTAAAGAATTTCATCTCAACTCTATCCTCCATGTTCCAAACTTGGATTGTAATCTTTTGTCCATTAGCAAATTAGCTCATGACCTTTAATGTGTTATTAAATTTATCCAAATTGTTGCAAGCCAGGAGCCTGACCGCGTATTTGATGATTACAAACATTATTGGATGTTTTATTTACTTATTCCTGCATCAAATTTTGGATATTTATTTTGTGTGCTACTAACCAGGAGCCTGACCGCGTATTTGATGATTACAAACATTATTGGATGTTTTATTTACTTATTCCTGCATCAAATTTTGGATATTTATTTTGTGTGCTACTAACCATTTCAAGTACATTATAGACCAAGCAAAGACTGAAGAATCGACTTATGATAGTGTAGCATAATAAGTGAAAATTATGTTTGTTTTATTATCTTAAATTCTAGTAGAAATGTGTGTTTTAGTTGATGTTGTGCATAAATGTCTCAAGAGAAAGTCTTTAATTTGTAAAGTTAGAATTAGTGTCGCAGTGCCCCAAACACTTACGCCGAAGCGCCTTGAAAGCCATGGCATCGGAACTGGACATTGCAGTGCTCAAGTCTCGAGAAAATTGCAATTAATTCAGTGCCTAGGCGAGACATCATACAGCATCGCAGTGCTATAAGCTTCTCAGTGGAGGCACAAACGGAATACCATCGCGCTCTGCTCTCTGTGAAATTGCGAAAAATGCAAGGTTGAAGCACCAACCTCTAAAGCGCAGTAGTGTTGGATGATGCATTCAAGCGCCGCAGTGCCAGCTTTTCTGCAGCCCCGCAGTGGAGTAGTTAAGAAAGGTAGCATCGTGCTGGGTCAGCCAACCGTCACATCTAGTTAGCCTAACATCACAGTGGAGCCAACTAAGCAGTGTCGAGGCACTAGTTCATCATTGTAATGCCGTGGTACCACTCTGTCAAGCGTCGTGGCATCTAATTCAGTTTATGTAAAAAAATATAAATAGTTTTTTTGTGTTTTTTTTAAAGGGGGAGATAAAAAAGATCAGAGATAGTGAAGTTACATTTAGTGGAGTGAATTGTCGTCCTTGTAGTGAGCAAAACACTACTTAAGAGTGAAAGAGAGTGTGGAGAGTGAAGGTGTAAGGAGGGAATCACTCTGGAAAGAGTCCATCTATAGTATCTGTTTGAGATTCTCCACTTTGGGTGATATTTTCTTCATCTTTCTTTTTGTATCTTTTCTAAAATAAGTAATGAAATGTGTTTTGCTCCGAATTAATTCTATGGTTGGCTAACTTTGTTTTTGAGCTGATGATGTGAATAGTCTTTATGTAGACCCTTGTATGTAAATATGAATAGTTTTTCTTAATTATTCTTGTAATTAATTTAATTTATGCAATTACCATGTATGAATTTAATATCTAGTGTGATACATTGCCTCAACGGAGGAATATTAGAACATTCAGAGGATTGAGATAAAATACTTTCATACCTAGACATAGGGTGATTAGCATTCTAGGGCCTATGGAGATGGAATTATTATAGAAAGATCATAAACTTTTCTTTACACCTGTACAAGCTCGTCAGAGATCTAAGGGTGCTTATACTTTGATTAACAACTATTGTAGACGAGTTTGCTTAGGAAAACATAGGTTCATTCACTATCATTAGCCCAAAACATCTTTAATTTTTGTTATCTTTACTATTTACTTGATTTCTTTGTAGTGATAGCACCTCGCTTTTATTTTATTCTATAGGTTAAATTATGTGGCTTGAGTAGACGGTACCAGAGTTGTTGTAGTATAATTATTTTCTTGTGAGATTGACACTCTTTTCATACATTTTATTTGATCGGCACGTGCATTTGCATAGTTGGGAGCATATAACGCATACATTTATAGTAGCAAACATGCTCATTTGTGTCGTTGCTGGTGTATTAGGTGACACTACTGAGTGGTAGCTTTTTTCCTTTTTCGCTCTCACCATGTGGAAAATTGGCAGATTTAAGGAGGGTGTAGATGAGGAGGAAGTAGGACCTAGTGAGCCCCGATTGCCTAGTCAGCTTAGTTCTAGTTTGTAGATCACCCGTACCCCGAGGACTTTAGGAGATTAGGTTACTAATTTGAGAGAGCAGATGGACGGAGTGACTACTTTTTGTGTGGAGAGTGGGAAATGTCACACTGGGTGGCCCATGTGATGGACATGCAGCAGCGACAGTACAACTATGCTTCACAATTATGAATAGAATTGCAATTAAAATTACTTAAAATTAAGAATAATATAAAACTATATGTACTTAATGGAATGAATGAAGAATAACAATTCTTAATTTAACAATCATAACAACTAAGAAAATCATCTAAGTTAATATTTTATATTGAACTTAAAATGCTAGAATACCAAAGCACCTGACTACTGGTTATATGATTGAATAATTAAGTTTAGAAAAAAGGTAGTATTTAGATTAAATTTACAAATTTCATTATCAATTAAAGGATGGCATTAGTAAACTCATACCAACCCTTACATTATTTTTATTTAGGATCACATAAAGGAACAAAGCAATCAGATATTTAAATTTATTATTTAAGTACTCATTAAAAAAAAAAGTGAAAACAAGAAGATCAAAAGAAGAAAGAAAAGCAAAGAAGAAAAAATGAATACTTTAATATTAAAAATTGATATATGATGAAGCTGAATTTCTAAAGGACCCTAATACTTAATCTAAAAAGGGGAAATGTAAGTAAGCTCGAGGTTTATAAATGAATTTTAATATTAATTGAAGTACGAATATTTTCAAATTGATAAATCATTCAGTCTAAATTAGTGGTCAATATTGCACTTACACTTGTAATAGATGAATTCAATTTGGATATTAATGAACATGATTTATTGGGATATTTTTCTCATGATTATTTAAATTAAAATTTCTACACTTTAATTCATTCCAATTAACATCAAAATGGTAAGGTATTATCTTACTTTTTAATCATTTTAACTTTACAATTTTTTATTTGGAAGAATGAATTGATCAAAGGTGCAATCACATTACATGAGGGCAAGCAATAGCTTCAACTAGAGAGAATTTGTTAAGTGAAAATTATGTTTATTTTTATTATCTTAAATTTCAGTAAAATGTGTATTTTAGCCGATGTTGTGCAGGAATGTTTCAGAAAAAAGTCTTGAATTTGCAAAGTTAAAAACCAGTGCCACAGTGCCCCACTCCTACGCCGTATCGCCTTGAATGCCACAACGTCAGAATTGGACATCGCAATGCTCAAGTCTCAGGAAAATTACAATTAATTTAGCGCCCTGGTGGAACATTATGCAGCGCCACAGCACTATGAGAGCCTCAACAACACAAAAGGAATGCCACCGCATTTTGCCCTCTGTCAAATTGCAAATAATACAATGTCGAAGCGCCAACCTTTGGAGCGCAGCAGTGTTGGAAGACGTGTTCAAGTGTCGCAGTGCCTCGGTGGAGAAATTAAGAAAGGGAGCGTCACGTTGGGTCAGCCAACCATCACATCTGGTCAGGCCAACGCCGCAACGGACCAAACTAAGCAGGCGTTAGTTTATCATTGTGACGCTGCGACGCCACTCTGTCAAATGCCGCAGTGCTTGAGTCAGTTTATGTAAAAAATATAAATAAATTTGTGTGTTTTCTTTTAAGGGGGAGATAAGAGAGACCAGGGATAGTAAGTTACGTTTAGTGGAGTGGCTGGTCATTCTTGTAGTAAGCAAAAAACTCTTTAGGAGTGGAAGAGATCGGGGAGAGTGAAGGTGTAAAGAGGGAATTACTCTATTGTGTATGAAGAGAAATTCAAGATGGGGGAAGAGCTAGTTAGTAGTTTATACAAGCTCAAATTTAAACCGAGAGTTAGACTGTTCTGGTGGAGGGTGTATAAAGGATTATTCCTACTACAGAGTGGTTGCTTAGGCTCGGGCTGTAAGGAAGTGTGGGATGTCCTTTTGGCTGTAAGGATGAGGATTTAGATCATATTTCAGTGAAGTGTAAGCAACTTAATGAGGTTCTCTCAGCACTTGTTAAATGGGGATTTGCTATGCCAAAATTCAGAACTCTTGATGAGCTTCAGATGGAAATTGGAAGATGTAGAAAACATGAATTCACTTGGGCTATCTTGTATTGCAATTGTGTGTTCTTGTGCTAGAAGAATAGAAATGATAAGAAGCATAGAAATGAATATCCCTCTCCTTTTGTAACTGCTTGGAATGTTGTGGAGATGATACATAAGAGAATGAGTTTTAGTAATTCGGAGCACTGGGATTCCATTCAACCTAATGGGTTGTCTTCTTGCTCATGGTATCCCCCCTCCGACTTGGTTGAAATTTAACGTTGATGGTGCTCTTAACGGAAATAACGAAGGAGTAGGATTGGTAGTTCGAGATGGCCATAGTAGACTGCTAGTGGCAGCTGGATGGAACATTGTACATTGGGATAGTTTATAGGTGGAGCTTATAGCTATGCAATTCATTGGGAAGGTTGTTGAGAGCTGGATGTTTGGAATGCAAGGAATCTTAATTGAAGAGGACAATGCTAGTGTTATTGCTTATATGCAAAAGGATTATAAGGAGGCCAGATGGAAGAGTAATGTTCAAGATAGAGGTCAGTTCAGTTGGGTCAAATTGTTCAATACGGTTGTTTTTGTCCATAGGCTGAGGGAAAGTAATAAGGCTGCACACTTTTGTGCTAGGAAAGCAATTGGGGGACATTTTTTGTGGAAGCTTGGGGATGTTTCTTATTTTTAGTTGCCTCAAGAACTTTTGAAAATTGTTGAGGATGACTATTGTTGGTAGTTTTCTCTTTATTCTTTTGGTGCCGGTTGGGGTTGTAATTAGTTGATTGGGTTTGTAACCATTGATATATACTGCAATATAGCAAGAATTTCAAGTAAAGAGGGAATTACTCCGGAAAGAGTCCTACAGGATCTGTTTGGGATTCTCCATTCCACATAATTATTTCTTTTTATATCTTTTCTAAGGCAAGTAATGAAACGTGTTTTGCTCCAAATTAAATCTATAATCGGTTAACTTTTTTGTTTTTGGCTGATGATGTGAATAGTCTTTGTTTCTCCTAATGTAGAATTTTGTATGTAAATGTAAATGGTTGTTCTCAATTATTCTCATGCTTAATTTAATTTATGCAATGGCTATATATGAATTTTAAATTTAATGTGATACATTATCTTGATGGAGGAATGTTAGAATAATTAGGACTGTGATAGAGTACTTCCATATCTAGATATTTGATGATTAAGATTCTAGGATCTATGGAGATGAATATACAACAACAACATCAAGCCTTTATCCCACTACGTGGGGTCGGCTACATAAATTCTTTTTCTCCCTTGTCCGGTTAAGAGTCAAATTCTCATTTAGATCTAATAAAGAAAGGTCATTTCTAATATTTTTTAACCAAGTCTTATTAGGTCTACTTCTACCTTTCTTAACATAAGTTAAATCTAATACATCTACTCTCCTAACCGGGTCATCGGAAGGCCGCCGTTTTATGTGACTAAATCATTTAAGAAGATTCTCTCTAATCTTATGTCACTGGAGCTACTCCAACCTTTTCACATATATGCTCATTTTATATCCTGTCTCTAAGAGTAAAGCCAGTCATCCACCTGAGCATCCTCATCTCAGCAACATTTAACTTAATATTCTGCTTTTCTTTTAATGGCCAACATTCTGCGCCATAAAGCATTGCAGGTCTAAGCACCATCTTATAGAATTTTTCCTTAAATTTGAGTGGTAATTTTCTATCACAAAGCAAGCCCGATGCACTCCTCCACTTCATCCATCCAACTTGAATTCTACTAATAATATCCCCATCTATTTCACCATCACTCTGAACAATAGACCCAAGATATCTAAAACGTGTACTTTATTAATGACTTGATCGCTCAAAGTCAAAAACCCCCCACTAGATCTATTACTACTAAAAATATACTCCATGTATTTAGTTTTAGATCTGCTCAAACGAAAACCTTTAGACTCTAAGGCTGACCTCCATAATTCAAGTTTACCATTAACTCCCTTTTTAGTCTTATCAACAAGAAGAATATCGTCAGCAAAAAAGCATAGATCAGGGAACATCCTCTTGCAATTCTCTAGTAAGAATATCCATGGCTAAAGCAAAAAGATATGGGCTTATGACTGATCCTTGATGTAATCCAACTGAAATTGGAAAATACTTCGTCAAACCACCTTATGTTTGAACACAAGTAACAGCTCCAGCATACATATCCCTAATGACTTGAATATAAGCATTATTAATCCCTTTCTTTTTTAGAACTCTCCATAGCACTTCTCTTGGAACTTTATCATATGCTTTCTTTAAATCAATAAATATTATATGAAGATCTTCCTTTTTCTTAAGGTTTAAAATTGCACAATTGGGTATTGAGGCATTTTTCTTTCGTGAGGCGAGGTGTAAGCTTCAAGGCATTTTGAGACATAAGCCTCAAAATTCAAAAATTGTGTAAAGTCAAAATGATAAATATTTTATATACTAATGACTAATCTAATAATATAAAATATAAAAAATGTACAAGATATGAATTGTCAAGTAATAAGCTGTTTGAAATTAAAAGGAAATCTAAACATCACAATAATAAGACTATATAAAATATAGTTTAACTTAAAATTTTATTTTTTTAAAATTCCAATATTGATGAGGACATCCGACCTTGGAGAGTCTACCGGAGATGGGGCCGACTATCTATGGCCACGATAGCACTGATCTATTTTTGATTATCATTGTATGAGATTTATTATGTTTTATGAGTTTATTGTATTTTTCCGTTTATGCCCTCACTTAAGGGCCTAGTCATATGTATTCTCTAAGGGCAATTAAGTCTTTTGTATTTTCTTTATTGTATTGACTATTTAAAGCCTCCTCCTTCTTTGAGGGGCTAATGAATGTTATTTTGAAAATTTTTGCATCCATGTGTTTGTAGAGAGCTTGAGAGTCCTTGGAGAGATTGAAGTCCCTAAGTGAGGGCATCGTAATACCCACCAACCACAGGAAGTGTCCGGGTTCGTGGTTGTCGTCGTCCATGTATGTTATGCTTGAGTAATTGATTATTTTGTGATTTTAACTTCTAGTTGTGTGACTTAGCCTAAGCTAGTTTCACCCCTTTCTTGTTTTATTTCATTGTTTGAATCACTACAAGTTTTAGTTGAAATTGCTCTCTAAATTAAAGCGTGCAAAATTCTTTTTTAAACATCGCTTAAGCATTTAAGTCCTGCATCATCTAGTTTTAGAGCATGGTTTGTATGTAGGAGCATATTTAGGAAATTTTATCTCGTCTTAAACATATAAATTGCATCATACACGCATCATTTTAAATTGCTTGTAACATCATATTACTATCTTAGTGTTTCATATTTCTAAGTCACCTCGTAGACATTAGGATGGACCCAGAACAATTACACAGGACTCTAGATTTGTTGGTAGGACAGATGAACACCATTAGTCAACAACTCAACGAAAATCAAGCTGACATAGCTGAGCTCCGTAGACATACAATTGAACGATTCGATACCTTAGATTGAGGTAGGAACCATCCTCCCCTTAACACACCTTCTAGATATAGGGATGATATTTTTCAAGATGAGGGACCTCCTCGTGCCCCTTATCGAGCCCCTAAGTATGGACATGACCATAACCCCGACCCTGATATTCCACTAATGAAAAATATCAAGGTCCATGCCCCAACCTTTGATGGCACCCTCGATCCCCAGCTCTTTCTGGACTGGATCAAGGGCATAGATAGCTTCTTTAAGTGGTACAACATTTTTGAAGCTAGGAAGGTCCGCTTCGCCGAAATGAAGCTCATTAGTAGGGCTAGTCAATTTTAGTCCAACCTAGAAAGCCTTAGGGAATCCAGAAATGAATATCCTATCACTGATTGGCAGTCGATGAAGCGCGAGCTGAAGTAGAAATACTTACCTCCCTTGTATTTCCCCAAGCTCTTAGATAGGTGGAATAGGTTGACTCAGGGCAATAAACCAGTCAAGGATTACATCACAGCTTTTGATGATTATCTGATTCGTTGCAAGGGGGAGACCTCTACAACCCCGCCCAAATCTTGTCCATGTTCCATACTGGGTTGCGCGAAGACCTGCATAATGAACTGTTTGCCCGGAACGTTACTACCTTAAAAAATGCCTATAGCCTAGTGTTAGACCTGAAAGAAATCCGTCCCCAATACGCGTGCCGACACCAAGACTCTAGGTCTTTCTACAAACCCTCCAGTAGTTCAACCCCTCAACACTCCACTACCCGACCAACACCTGGAAATCCTGCCCGACCACCTTCTGGTCCTACCGCACACCGTCCTGACTTTAGAAGCAAGCCTCCCACCCCGGATACCCCTAGGTCCAACCCAGGACCAAGTGCTTTAGATGTTAAGGGTATGGGCATATCGCCTCTTAGTATTCTAATCCCTATAAAATAACTATTATCGAGGAGATCACTGAAGAAGAGTCTGAAGCCCGAGGTTGACCAGATTCACCAAGTTGAGAAGGACGATGAATTCTTTGAGGATGATGATGACACTGCTGTCATCCATTGTATACAAAAGCTTGACCTCTCTCCCATCTGCGTGGTGAGATGTGCGCTGTCCCAACCCGTTGCCATTGATGACTGGCGTAGGACTTCTATCTTTCACACTTACACCAAACTTAAATATAAAAACTGTAAGGTCATACGGCATAGTGGAAGCTACATTAATGCTGTCTCCTCCAGTATGGTATGCAAGCTTAATCTGTCGGTCATTCCTCACCCAAACCCTTATAAGGTAGTCTGGGTCAACTCCACTGCCTTAGAGGTGAAATAGCGAAGCCTCATACCCATCTCCTTCGCTGACTTAAGGAGAATGCGTGGTGTGATGTCCTTGTAATGTATGTTAGATAAATCATCTTAGGGCGTTCTTGACTCTTTGATAATGATATCCACATTTATGGTCGTTTGAACATCTACGTGTTTGAACATGCAGGCTAGAAGATCAAGCTTTTGCCTACTCAGCCTAGGGTTAGGGACAATCCCAAACCTAACCCCGTCCAATCCAAAAAGGGGCTGAATCTTGTGACTGCCAAGGTCTTGGATTCTGAGATTGCCCAAGGAGCTCCCCTGTACGCTCTAGTTGGTCGTGAGACTCCCACCGATTCTGATGAACCTACCCTCAGGAGGTCCAACCTATATTGGGTGACTTTGCTGATGTCTTTCCTGATGATCTCCCTGATCAATTATCCCCACTTAGAGACATCCAACATGCTATAGATCTCGTCCCTAGAGCCTCCCTCAATAACCTGCCCCACTATCCCATGAATCCCATGGAATATTCTGAACTTAAGAAGTAGGTGGATGAGCTACTGCAGCAGTGATTTATCAAAGAAAGTCTTAGTCCTCATGCCGTACCGGCTCTTCTTACACCTAAGATGGATGGTACGCGGAGAATGTGTGTTGATAGCCGTGCTATCAACAAAATCACTATCAAATATCATTTTCCTATCCCGATGTTAGACGATATGCTTGATATGATGATAGGGGCCACTCTATTCTTCAAGATTGACCTTAAGAGTGGGTACCACCAGATCCGGATCCGAGCCGGTGATGAGTGAAAAATTGCCTTTAAGATCAAGGATGGTCTATATAAGTGGATGGTCATGCCATTCGAGTTGCGGAATGCCCCGAGTACTTTCATGAGGATCATGACCCAAGTGCATACGCCCTTTCATGGGAAAGTTTATCATTGTCTACTTTGACGACATCCTTATCTATAGTCAATCCATGAGTCAGCACTTAAACCACTTAAGACAGGTCTGTGAAGTTGCAAGGAAGGAGCAACTTTACGCAAATCCTAAGAAGTGCACCTTCCTTGTTGACCTTGTTATCTTTCTGGGCTTTATCTTGTCTACCCAAGGGGTCTCTACAGATCCCGAGAAGGTGAAAGTCATTGTAGAATGGCCTGTTCCTAAGAACATCCAGAATGTCCGCAGCTTCCACGGTTTAGCCACCTTCTATAGGAGATTTATCAAAAACTTTAGCACCATTGTTTCTCCTATCACCAATTATCTCAAGAAAGATAATTTTTATTGGACCCCGGCTGCCACCAAAGCCTTTGAAGAAATTAAGAAAAGAATGGTGGAAGCCCCAGTTATGAGACTTTCTGGCTTCTCCAAAGTCTTCAAAGTGACTTGCGATATTTCGGGAGTCGGAATTGGAGGAGTCCTGTCCCAGGAAGGTCACCCTATTGCTTATTTTAGCGAGAAGCTAAATGACATCCGGCAACGCTATTCCACATATGACAAAGAGTTTTATGCCATGATCCAATCTCTTCGTTATTGGCGATATTACTTGCTTCCACAAGAGTTTATTATCTTTTCGGATCATGAGGCTCTTCGTTACATCAACTCCTAGAAAAAGTTAAATGACCGTCATGGGCGTTGGGTAGAGTTTTTACAAGAATACACTTATACCCTTAGGCACAAGGCGGGAGTTGAGAATAAAGCTGTCGATGCTCTCAGTCGTCGTATGATGACAACAATCAAGATGAGAGCCGAAGTCGTTGGGTTTGAGCGAGTCAAAGAGGACTACTTGGAATGCCCTGACTTCAAAGAGACTTATTCCCAATTGTCCACAAGCCACACGCGCCTTGTTGATGATTTTCTCCTTGACGATGGATATCTTTTCAAAGCTCAGAAACTTTGTTTTCCTAGCAAGCCTCTTAGGGAATTTCTAGTTTAGGAACTCCATGCTGGAGGCCTCGCCAGACACTTCGGTCGTGATAAGATAATAGAAGCTGTAGAGTACCACTTCTTCTGGCCCAGTCTAAAGAGGGATGTTGGTAAAATGGTCAGTAGGTGCCACACCTGCCAACTGGCTAAGCAATGTAAACAAAATATTGGTCTCCATACTCCTCTTCCCGTTCCTAGTTGCTCGTGGCAAGATGTTAACATAGACTTTGTCCTAGGCTTGCCCAAGATTTTTCGTAGGAATGATGCCATCTGTATTGTAGTTGATCGCTTTTTCAAAATGGCTCATTTCCTACCTTGTTCGAAGACATCCGACGCCTCCCATATTGCCAAATTGTACTTCAATGAGGTCGTCATATTACATGGGTTACCTAAGACCATCGTATATGATAGGGATGTCAAGTTCACTAGTTACTTCTGGAAAACTCTCTGGATGAAAATGTACATTAAATTATAATTTTCCACAGCCTTTTATCCTCAAACTGATGGCCAAACTGAAGTGGTCAATAGGAGTTTAGGTAACTTGTTAAGGTCCCTAGTAGGTGAACATATTAAGGATTGTGATTTCAAACTCCCCACAGTCGAATTCGCTTACAATAATTCTGTGAACCACCCCACTAGCTTAAGCCCTGCTGAAATTATTTATTGGTTCAATCTTAGATAGCCTTTAGATCTCATACCCATGTGTTCTAAGTATAGAATTTTTGAGTCTACATCTTCATTTGTATTGCTTTTGCATGAACTACATAAGAAAATTGCACATAGAATTGAACAGATCAATATTAATTATAAACTTCATGCTGATCTTTAACAAAGATTTAAAATTTTTGAGGTTGGTGATTTAGTGATGGTGCCGATTCGTCCGGAATGGTTCCCACAAGGAACTATTAAGAAGTTACATGCTAAAAGTGCGAGACCATTCAAAATAGTCAAGAGAATCAATGACATTGCTTACGTGGTGGATCTGCCTGCAGAGTTCAATATTAATCCATCATTTAACATAGAAGATTTAGTAGTCTATAAGGGTCTAGAGTTTAATCCACCAAATTCACTCCAAACTGAGCCTTGTGTGATCCCACCCTGTGAGAACCCAAGCCTACTTCCACTGCCAAATATTCTCAAAATATCTATAGCGAAGAAGGTTGACATGATTCTAAGTGAAGACATTATTTTCACAGAAGAAGGTTAACGAAGAAGATACTTGAAAGGTGTAGAGGTAAGCCCGAGTCAGAGGACACCTGGTTAGAGCGTGAAGAGCTTCAGTAGATTGACCCAGATACATTAGAGATCTATCAGAGCACCCGGGATGTGTACTCGACGGAGTCGAGCTCTTTTCCACCCCGGGAGAATGATGATGACATCCGACCTTGGAGAGTCTACCAGAGACAGGGCAGACGATCTACGGCCACGATATCACCTATCTACTTTTGATTATTATTGTATTAGATTTATTATGTTTTATGAGTTTATTATATTTTTTTTTGTTTATGCCCTCACTTAAGGGCCTAGTCATATGTATGCCCTAGGGGCAATTGAGACTTTTGTATTTTCTTTATTTATTGGCTATTTAAAGCCTCCTCCTTCTTTGAGGGGCTAATGAATGTTATTATGAAAATTTCTGCATCCATGTGTTTGGAGAGAGCTTGAGAGTCCTTGGGGCATCGCAATACCCACCAACCGCAGAAAGTGTTCGGGTTCGTGGTCTTCGTCGTCGCTTTCCCCTCCTCCCTCCTTTCCCCTTCCCACCGCCGGCCATTCCCCTTCCTTTTTTCCTTCTCTCGGCCGCCCCTCCATCACCCCTCTCAAATTCGGTCGACCACCCCTCCCTACTACCCAAGCTGCCGGCCACAAAGGCCTAACCCTCTCTCTTAGCCGCCGGCCCCACATCAAACCCAAACCCTAACCCTATTCCCCACAAAGCCGCCAGCCACCTCCCTCTTCCATTGGCTCCACAAATTCCATCTTGTATTCAAAACCCTTCCTATTTTAGCCTTCTTAATTTGGTAACAAATTTGAATTCAAAATTCAAACAAATTTGAATTTGAATTTGTTTCCTAAATAAGAGTCTTTATTTTAGGAAAGTTACTTAAATTATTTCTAATTAAATTTCTAATTCAATTTGATTTAAATTAATTCTTCCTAATTTAAGATCCCAATTAAAGCAAGCTTTAATTCCTTTTCCCTAACCCTATCCCACCTGCTCATGCCGCCGCCCCCTCCTTCTCCCCTCTCTCTCCCCATATTAACTCCCTTTCCCCTTGAAGCTCCAATCAATTCCCCACCAAGTAAACTTCTTTCCTTTCATTCCTTAATTTGAAATTCAAAATTTCAAAACCCTAAGGTCCCTCCCAAACAAATTTGAAATCAAATTTCAGATTTGAGCTCTCCCCTTATTCCTTAGCTGCCACCCCCTTTTCTGCCCCTTTCCCAACTTTTCTTCTTTACCCTCTCTCAAGTAATTTCTACCCAACCATTTACTCTCCAAAGTAATTTCAGAATTTCAATTTTTTTAATTTAATTTCAAACGTGTTCCACAATATCCCTCTACCACAATTTCACAAATCCGAAGTTTCATGGTGCATGGCAGATCCGGAACTTGATCACGGATTTGTCTACAACGATCAAGGGCAAGTGGACATACTTAAGTCTCCATTCTTCGACCTCAACTTGGAAGTTGATCAAACTATAGAGGAATACGTAGAGAGGATTGTCTTCTCCCTCGCCGAAGTCATCGACGAACAACTCTCCTCCGTCCAGTGGCGAATTGTTTCTAAATATTGATGAAGGTGAACTTGTCCCTCAAATCTTGTATCTTCCTAGTTGCTTTTAATTGTGGCATTAATTGATTCATAAAGATTATGTTAATTTCCTCCGCTAAGCTTAATAATTTAAAGAGTTGAGTGAGAGATCTATTTTCATAGTGACTAGTCTCATTATTAACTTAGGGATTTATCGTTGAAAATCTTCCATGTATGTTATGCTTGAGTAATTGATTATTTTATGATCTTAACTTCTAGTTGTGTTACTTAGCCTAAACTAGTTTCACCCATTTCTTATTTTATTTCATTGTTTGAATCACTACAAGTTTTAATTGAAATTGCTCTCTAAATTAAAGCGTGTAAAATTCTTCTTTAAACATCGCCTAAGCATTTAAGTCCTGCATCAAATATCCTGTTCATTAATATGTAATTCAAAAAATAAATAACAATGACATAACAACTTAGAAGTCATCAACATTGTTATCACTAAGGGGATTTTCATTTGAATCATCATTATGATGAACTGCTCTCTCCCCTTCCTCATCTCTTATGGATTCTAATGTCTCCCAATTAGCTCCTTCTTCCTTTATATCAGTTATCTTCCTCTTCTCTAAATATTTTTGAACAATATCAAGATTAGTAATATATTAATAAAAGTAAAGTCTAAGAAAACTATATAATTTATATACCTTTTTTGATTTGTTTTTGAGTTGTGATGGATGTAGATGCTTTATGACCATAAAAAAAATTATCATTTAAAATACTCTATAATGTCAAGTAAGCGGTGGCAAAACTTGTTGCTGCTGGCCTTAGAAGTCGAAGCTGACGGGCGAAGTCGAGGCACATAGGCGAAGTCAAAGAGCCGTCCTTCGAAATGCCAAGGCGAAGTCGAATAGCACGCGAAGCAGTACACGAAGGAAATAAGAATAGATTAGGTTTAGTTTTTTTTTTAAATACATTTTAAGAGGCGAAGGCCTCGTCGAACTGAGGCGAGGCGCACCTTAAGGCATGCCTCTGTTTAATTGAGGTGTACGTCTTATATTTCAACTTCAAGGCGTTTGCCTTGATGCGCAAAAGGCTTGAATTGCGCTGAGGCGCGCCTCCTGTTGCGCAATTTTAAACCATGCTTTTTCTCTCTATACTTCTCCATCAAACCTCTCAATAAATGTATGGATTCCATAGTATACCTACCCGGCGTGAATCCAATTTGATTTTGGGACATTAGAATCACATCGTAACATATGCCCCATAACTCTCTCCCCTA
Organism: Dendrobium chrysotoxum; assembly: GCA_019925795.1. NCBI lineage: Eukaryota > Viridiplantae > Streptophyta > Magnoliopsida > Asparagales > Orchidaceae > Dendrobium > Dendrobium chrysotoxum. The sequence goes on from CM034297.1 coordinate 22,335,205, forward strand.
GTTTTAAAGTATGACACATCAACTTAATTCCTCTATAATTTGCACAATCTTGTGCATCACCTTTATTCATAACGATAGGAATCAATACACTCATTTCCACACATCTGGCATCCTTTTAGTCTTCAAAATAATATTAAAAAGTTTAGTAAGCCAAGAAATTCCTAAGCTCTTAAGCATTTCCACACCTCATCGGGTCCAATAGTTTTCCCACACTTTATTTTCATTAAAGCCTCTCTAACTTCAGTTTTAGAATATGCTGATAAAAATAAAAATCTTTATTTTCATTTAGAGTGTTAAGGTCACTAAAGTCAATCGTATTTTCATAATTTTCATTGGAAAAGCTTAGCAAAATATCTCATTCACCATTGTTGAATATCTTCTTCTAAAAAAGTACTTTTTGATCTTCATTCTTAATGCACTTTACTTGAACTAAATCCTTACTACTCTTATCTCTTTGTTTGGCTAGCTTATACATATATGTTTCGCCCTCTTTAGTATCTAATTTATTATACAAATCATTAAAAGCTAAAGTCTTTGCATCGAAGAATACTTTGTTAGACTTTTTACGGACAACTTTATATCTTTCCCAATTATCAAAATTTTTATATCTAAATCAAATTTTATAACAGAGCTTCTTATTTTTGATCTTTTCTTGCACATTTTGATTCCACCACCAATTGTTTTTACTATTAGAAGCTTTTTCTTTTGATACTCTAAGCACATTCTTTGCAACATTCTTAATATTACAAGCTACTATTTTCCACATAACATTAGCTTCCTCATGCATCGACAAAATTTTAAGATCGTGAATCTTACTCTGAAAGATATTTTTGTTAGAGTTTTTTAAATGCCACCATCTAATCCTAAAATAATGATATACTATATTTTTCATACTCTGCCCTTTCATTTTAAAATTCAAAACTAATAAGCGTTGTTGGGTACATAGACTTTCAATCGGAATAACTTTACAATCTTTGCAATCTAAACGATATATTTTTCCTATAAGAAAATAATCAATTTGAATTTTACTATATCCATTCTTATAAGTAAAGAGATGCTCATCTCTTTTCTTAAATATGGTATTAGCAATAATAAAATCATAGTCTAGACTAAAATCTTATATAGTCTTACTACCTTCATTAGTCTCTCCAAATCCATAGCCACCATGAGTGCTTTTAAAATCCTCTATCTTTCTACCGACATGTTTATTTAAATCTCTTCTAATAAAAACTCTTTTTTGAAGAGGTATCTTTTGTATTAATTCTTCTAAGTTATTCCAAAGTTATTCCAAAATTTAAATTTTGAGCACATATCCAAACTTACTAGAAGAGCATAAACACTTATAATATTAATAATCTTATCATCAATAATAATCTTCAAAGCTATAATTCTATCTCAAATTCTATTAATTTTTACAACATTATCTTTCAAACGCTTATCTATAAGCACACCTGCACCATTTCTAGTATGAATCCTACCAGAATACCGAAGTTTAAACCCTAAACTATCAATCTCCTTAGCATTTTCTTACACCAATTTAGTTTCTTGAATGCATAGAATATTTATTTTTCTATGAATCATAATATCAATTAATTCATTTAATTTGCCTATAAGGGAATCTACATTCTATAATCCTAACCTAATTTTAGTTTCATAGACTAGCTTCTTTGCCCATATCTGTTCATAATGTGGGAACCCTTGACTATTTAACACTACATCCGGGCGCCGATGTAGCGGTCCTTGCACACCGCTCACTGTATTCAAGCCATACAACGCGTCACTTCTAGAAAATGCTCTAGCATTAACATAATGTATTAAAGGATTCATGCCATGATTATTCGACAAATTTTATGCTGGCTGTCGACTACCTAAAACAGCCATTCATTTTTCTCATCCAGGACTTGGGACTTGGCAATGACAGTGTTAGATGAAATCATTATAGAAAGGTTATAAATTTTTCTTTACACCCTTACAAGCTCGACATAAATTTAAGGGTGCATATGCTCTATTCACATCTATTGTAAATGAGTTTGCTTAGAAAATTATTGGTTAATTCACTATCATTAGCCCAGAGTATCTTTAATTCTTGTTATCTTTACTATTTACTGCATTTCTCAGTAATGATAGCACCTTATTATTTATTTCATTGCGTAGGATAAATTTTGCGACTTGAGTTGGTAGTACTAGAGTAATTGTAATACGCTTATTTTCTCATGGGATTGATATTATTCTCATATACTTTATTACTTGATCGGTATGTGCACTTGCATAGTTGGGAGCATATAGCACATGCATTCATTGTAGAAAGCAAGCTCATTTGCATAAACAAATAAATTTCTCATCATAGTGTTAGGATAAAAGTCAGTATGTATTGTAGAGAGCTTGTATTTTTCATTTTTTTTAGTCTATTTTTGTATTAGGCGTATGATGGTTTAGCGACTGTGCACACACTCACAAGGGGTTAAAATTAAATGTTTTAATTCTTTTGTTAATTAGTCGTAACAATCCGGTCAAGATCATACTATCTGATCTATTTAAGCAGAAAATAATTAAAATATTTAATTAGGTGAAACTAACTAAAATTAACATATAACTAATCGTACTGTACGATATATACATCATACAGGATGATCAGATTTATTAGGAAACCCAGCCGTCAAATCTTGGTTACTTAAAATAAGCAAATTTAAAATTTTAAAATTGAGCTGATCGTACTATATGAACATCTTCGTACTGTATGAAATTTAATTATAATTGCCTAATTTAAGTTCGAGGATTTAGGAATCGAATCAGATCTAAATTAATTGCAGATCGTACTGCACAATATAAATATTGTACTATTCGATACACCTAAGAGCTCTCTGGATGAAATTTGGTTTAGCCTGTACGATTTGACATTCGATTTGAACTAATTGTTCTGGATGATTTTTAATTGTGCAGGACGATCTTTGACAATATTGAACTAATCGTATTGTATGAACTAAGTAATGTACAGTATGAACTGAGGATCATACTATATGATCAGAAGACTTAAAATTGAAAATTATGAATTTTTTCGAGCCCACTTTATAAACACTTTTTGTGACTTGAGAGAACAAGACTTTTGACAATCAAGTGACGTTTTCTTTATGTTTGAGAGTTTGGAGAGAGTTTACATTTACAAGGGAGAGGGCATGAGGTTGAGAGGAGAAAAGCTTTGAGATGGGAGTGTGAGGGGGTTCACACGGTTGCTCCAGTTGGCCTGCACTTTGGGTCCTTCGATTGTGTTTTTAGTGGAGCTTTTGGAGATGAGTTTTGGGAATAAGTCTTTGGGGCCAAAAACTTGCTAGCCGAGAAGGCTAGGGACGGCATCTCCTTTGGGTCGAGGAGGCGAGAGGAGGGATTAGCTTCTCTATCAAGCTTGGAAACGAATAGAGGGATTGGCATCTCCACCGAGCTTGAGTGAGAAATGAGGGACAACAGCTACACCAGGCCAAGGAGGCGAGAGAAGGAAATTCTTTGGGCGTGAAGAGTCTGTAAAGGTGATTCTTCACCTGTTCAAGGGAGAAGGGCTTCTTCGTCTAGCTGTGTGCTGAAGGAGAGACGTATATTGCAATACCTAAATAGGAAGATTTTTGGGGAGTAAACATAGGTCAGTTTGATTGAACCACTATGAAATCTTGTTTGTGTATTCTTACCTTTTCGCACTTTACTTTTTATGCAATTTACTTTTATTGCTCTCTGGTGTTATCTTGATTATTTTTATGAATGAGACTTTTGGTGATTAATCGTTGGTTGAATTTTGTTTTGAAAATAAGAAAAGAAAAAAAATGTATTCTACAAAACTAAAATAAAATAAAATATTTAGTTGCGTTTGATTTTTGTTTTTTTGAATTGTTTTAATTTCTTTATCGCTTCCGCATATCAAGTTTGTTTCTAAACAAAAGATTTTCAAAATATCAAAAAGTTTTTAAAAGAACTAATTCACCCTAATCTTGGTGTGTCATAAGCACTTTCAATTGATATTATAGCATTTTCAATTGATATCAGAGCACTTTTAATTGGTATCAGAGTGGGTTCTCACAGTGTTTTAGATTTTAATATCTTGAGTTGATCCGATGGCACAGTTTGGTAATCGTATCATCTTGGAAGGGTTTTCAATTGCTTTACCCTACTTCTCAATAATATATCGTTTGATTTTTGAAAAATTCATGTCCACGTATTTACAATCAATTGATTTTCATAAGATACAATCTATATATACTTTACCGTTTCGCATTTTGTATGGGGTTAAAGTAGAAATATCCTTTACCGAATGGTCTTTAGAAGAACGTGAGCTTGCATAATTTAATGCTAAATGTTTGAATGATTTCTTTTGTGCATTGAAATATGAATATTGCATACGTATTTCTACTTGCACTAGTGGTTATGAGATTTGGGATAAACTTTGCATTACTTATAAAGGCACTAACAAAGTAAAACAATCATGAATGAATTTATTTTTACAAGAGTATTCTCTCTTTCGCATGAAATCTAATGAGTCAATTTCAGGTAAATATACTAAACTTACTAAAATCATCACATTTTTGCATGCCATGGGTAGAGAGATTTCAAATTATGAAAAAGTTAATAAAATCTTACGTCTTCTTGAATCATGGTATGTGAAAGTAACTACTATATTGATATGCCTTGGAAGAAAAAATAGCAAACAACAAATATAAAAACTACAGTAAAACTAAAACAACAAGATACAGGTGATCTATAATTTGAGAGGTAGATCGTTTTCCCAAACAACCTAGACATCGCTAGAAAGCCTCCAAGAAAACCTATAGCAAAAATTCCAACATAAATCATGCTTCTAAATCTTAGACAACTATTTTTTAAATAGCCACAACCCAAAAGAACGTATTGAAAACTTCATAATTAAAACCTCCCTAAATAAAATCCTTCCTAACATATAATAACACAATTAGGAAGCTTTCCTAAATAATAAAAATCTTCCTAAACATAATTAGGAAACTTTTCTTACATATCTCGCTCTCCTATTTGAATTGAATTCCTACATTAATTCCTTCCTTACTCCTTTTTCTTATATATGGAATTATAGGTTTGATGGGCCCCACAAGGGGGGCCGAAACCCCTGGTGTTGCGTCCTCCCAATTTTGCTGGTTCGGCTCTTGTTGGATTGGCTAGTTGAGCTGGCCCTCGCTTGTATCAATCCCCCCTCTCCCCCCCCTCAAAAAAAAAAAAAAAAAGTGTTACCTTGTTCTTAAGGCGGAATGAAAGGGAACTGTTGCTAAATAATCTAATAGGATTCCCACGAGGTCTCGAACTCCGATAGGTTCTTCCACCTGATCAACACTTCTTTGCTTCCTGTTGCTCCCTGGAGCACTTCTTTGACCTTCAATGATTCTAATATCTCCATGTCATCTGTCAAGGTCGGAGGAAAAGAAGAAGACAGAATATACTCTCCTATGACACGTCGCAACTGTGATACATGAAACACCGGATGGATGACTGATGACGGTGGTAACTATAGGTAGGGGTGTCAAAACGGGTTTTCGGGTTGGGTTCGGGTCAAATCCGAAAATGACCCATCATCATATGACCCTACCCGAATCCGACCTGTTTAGGAAAATGGGTCGGGAACCTGGATATGAACTCGACCTGCTCTGAATCCGGATGGATCCAAAATGACCCGCCAACCAATTTTATTTTAATTTTTTTGTTTATTCTTCAAATAAAATTAATTAAATTAACTAGTTAACCTTTTTTCTTAAATCACAGAAAACACCGAAAATTTAAATGTTTGATCACCTATTAACTACATAAAAACATTATTGCTTTCAAATTGTATATTTAATATATTATAAGAATTAAAAATTATAGCTCAGATTTCCTAGGCATTGTTATTTATTTCTCAAATGAATCATAATCCTATTATGGAAGGGTTGAACATAAAAGCAAATTTAAAAAAAATTTGTACATAACCACAGTAGAATGATGATCAAATGGAAATCAAGTTTGTACAAAAGCTAAATGTAAAGTACGTGTAAGAACTGAGACTTAATTATTGTAGTGGAAGTGCTACTAGAGGATAGATTCTGCGAACTCTGTGTAGAGATTGCGGACGGACCTGTTGAATATGGTTCTCATTTTAAGCATAGTTTGCAAATAAATCAAATGACTTACCCCTAACCTTCATAGTTTGAGTAATCAATAGTGTATAATCTTTTGTATCACCACTCAACAGAACTCAGTTTGTATCTTAGATCTAAAATAACTGCAATAGCCAAGATATGACCAGTACTTTTCAAATTTACTAAGCATGCTAGCAGCTATCCGCTTAATATAATCATGCCCACTACACACTTCAGATTTAAGGGAAACATAAATAGGGGAGACCAAGGGGAAATAAAGGTTTTATATGAGATATTTTGTGCCTGAAAATATGCAAGTTATCTCATAGAAATGAGCTAAGAACATACATATATTCTCTAATTTATCCCACTCAGTGCTATTGGGACATGCTTTAGACTCAACCAACTCTAAATGGAGGAAAAAACGTTTATAGTAAATAACAGAATCAAGCATTATGAAAGTTGAGTTTCACCTAGTTTTAACATCTTGCCTTAAAACCCTCTTTGAATCAAGACAACTATGTCTTGCACAATCTAAGAACTTCTGTTTTCTAGCCTGGGAGCCTTTCACATACTTGATGCTCTCCCTAATCTTAAAGATAGAAACATCTATCTCTTTCATCCCTTTCTTCATGATAAGGTTTACTATATGAGTACAACACCGAACATGTAAAAAATCATCATTGCATAGCAAACCATCCCTCAAGTTCAAATGATTCCATAAAAAAAAGTCCACTAAAACACTATTATGGAAGCATTATCCTGAGTTATAAAAAAAAATGTTCTCAATATTTCATTCGTTAAGAAAAGATTGAAGCTTCTCAAACAATGCAATCCCAACATGCGGGGAGGCATGAAACTAAAATTAATAATCTTTTTCTGTAGTCGCCAAATATTGTCAATAAAATGTACGGTTAAATAAATAAAACCATCAGTGTTGATAGAAGTCCGTGCTAGTCAATTTACTCAAGGTTGATTGAATGTTGGCTCTCTCGCTAATGTACATCTTCTTCCAATCACTTCTAGCTGTGTTTCTAGGCACAACCTATAGGTCTTGGCGGAGAGAATGAAGTAATGCACGCACACCGACTCATTCAACACACTGAAATGGTAGATCATACATGATAATGGCAGTAGTGAATAAATCACGAAACTCTTGGTGGTCAAACTAGTGTTGGTTAAGGAAATAGGTGAGCTAGAACTTAATTGCAAAATTAACTTGCCTATATCACGGGTACTTCTTTTCTTACAAACTTGTAAAGGACGTTTTATGTTGCCAGTCTCATTCTTACAATCACATTGGTAAGTTGCACCACATTTTTTGCATTTACATCTTTGTTTACCATCAGCAGGTAGAGGTAACATCTCATAATGATTCCATATAGTGCAAATCATCCTTCTTGTTTTCTTAAGAACATTTTCTTTAAGATCGTTGTTACAAATATCAACATCAACAAAATTAGTATCTATTTCAACTTCATCTCCTTCTTTAACATGTACATTTTTCAAGAATAGGAGTACTGTCAACAACAGTATTGGAGTCCTCCATCTAATAAATAAAATTAAACATAGTTATTACTTATTAGTTACAAAGAGTAATACACAATTGAATAATTAAAGATTATGTAGCATTTAATCAAAACTTTGCTAACAATAACATTATGCACTGAACTAGTGAACCAAGGCACCCATAAACACCAAATTGCGCTGAAGCACTGTACTATGCATTGAAGAACTATAGAACTACATAACTACATCACTACATAAGCTGAGAAGCATACCACAGATGATAGAACTACAGAACTGCAGAAGCATAGCATAGAACTATTAGTCTACCTTAGAATGATAGAACTACACAGTACATAGAACTTTGAACTTAAATAAGACTACAACAGAACCTCTACAGAAGCATAACTTTTTGAATCATGACAATAACAATACAATAACACTGCAACAGTTAGCACAGAGCCACAGATTCTCACCATTTTGCCCTAAAATCTAAACTGGACTTGGAGAGAAGTTGCCAACAACAACTTGTAGAGTAACAAATGTAATATAAACCAAACCCTAAACCCTGAAAAATTAAAAATAATTAAAAAAATAGAAATACCTGATTTCAAAAACCCTATGAATGTTAAAGAATAAAAGAATGTCTGTGAAAATTGGAAGATGAGGTGAGGAAACATGAATTCCAGATTCCCAGTAGCGTCCAAATCTATCAACACAAAAACAATAGAAAATCCTAAGTAGGCAAAGAGATTAGAAATACAAACAAATGTAATCTTTTGGGTCCGTAAACTTCCACTGAGATGTAGCTTTTATGCACCGACAACTATCGTAGAACCAATGAGCAGAGGACGAAGTCGAGAAGAGGACAACAAAGAATCGAGAACGAAGTTGACAGAATGGCTGAATGAGAGAAGAGAATGGATAGCCATGTGAAAACTAATATGTTGTTTAATTAAAACTTAAACCTCAAAAAGTCAAGCGTGTGGCCATGCAAGTTCTCGGGTCATTTTCGATTTTTGGGTCAACCCAAATCCGACCTAATTTTTTAAACGGGTCAGCTTTTCGAATATGAACTCGACCCGTATGGTAAACAGGTTGACCCGAACCCGGAATTTCTTGGGTTAGGTTAAGTCTTCACACCCCTAACTGTAGGCGATATGGCACGACACTGATGCGCTCCACTATCTCATAAGGACCAAAATAATGGGGTGATAACCTATCATTCATTCTCCATGCCAAGTTTTTCTTTTTGTATGGTCGAAGCTTCAAGTAAACACTTCCCCTACTTCAAACTGAATGTCTCTCCTTTGTATATCTACTTTCTTCTGCATAATTTGTTGAGCTCTTAACAAACATCCCTTCAGTTCCACCAAGATCCTATCTTTTTCTTCTAAGTATTGCTCTACTGATGCCACCGGTGTACTGCCTTGTCCATAATATATCAAGTGAGGTGGATCTCTTTCGTATAACACTTTGAATGATGTTGTTTGAGCTGCTGAATAATAGGAAGTGTTAACCAATACTCTGCCCATGCTAGCCATTTTGCCCACAACTTCGGTGTATCTGATATGAAGCACCAAAGATAAGTCTCCACACTATGATTGACAACCTCTATCTGTCCATTTTTCTGAGAATGACAAGCAGTGCTCCTTTTCAAAACAGCCCTTGCATCTTGAACAATTTCTTCCAGAACTGGCTCAAAAAGATCTTATCTTGATTTGATATAATCGATTCTGATATCCCATGTAGTCTCACCACCTCCCTCATAAAAACCGTTGCTACTAATATTGCTGTATAGAGGTGCTGAAGGAGAATGAAATGGGCATACTTACTCAAACGATCCACTACCTTTAGTATTGTAGTGTATCCTTCTGACTTTGACATTCCTTCAATGAAGTGTATGATCACCTCTTCCCACACCTTTTTTGACAGAGCTAACGCTTGGAGGAGTCCTTCTGGACACAGTCAAATACTTGTGCCTTTGACATATATCACAGCTAGCTACCATCTTCTCGACATCCTTCTATATACCCTCCCAAAACAGCTCTACAGAAAGCCAGCGATGTCTTTTTGACCTCTGAATGTTCTCGATAGCCGGCCCATGAAACTCCTGAAGCAAGCAAGGTATGTAAGAGGTCTTTGGAAGCATAAACGACCCATTATAAAGCAACTTCTGTCCCACCATTGAATACCTCGGATGCTACCTTTATTTTCCACCAGCTCCTTCCTAATTTTTCTCAATCCGACATCTTGTTCACTATCTCTCCTCAACGTTTACCATTCAACCACTAAGGGCACAGCCAATGCCATCATCTGAAGCTTTCCCATGTATTTGGATAAACCATCTATTACTTTGTTTTCGACCATAGATCGATGTTGAATCTTGAAGTTATAGCCCAATAACTTGGAAAACCACCTTTGATGCTCCTTGGTGACCATTCTATGCTCCAACAAATACTTCAAACTCCTCTAGTTAGTTCTGATGATGAAATGTCTTCCCAATAAATAAGGCCGTCATTTTTGAATGGCCAACAAAATTGCCATCAGCTCCCTCCATAGATTGACTTGAGTTTTGCCCTAGCTGTCACCACCTGATTGAGGCCACTTATCTCTGGTTCTACATGAGTACCAATCCTAACCCAAATCCCGAGGCATCTGTCTCAACTATAAAGGTCTAGTTAAAATCTGGGAGAGCTAATACTGGCACACTTGTCATAGCCTTCTTCAACTCCTCAAAAACTTGAGTTACTTACTCTCCCTAATTGAAGTTGTCCTTCTTGAGTTGTTCCATCAATGGCCTTGCTATAGAACTGTATCCTTTCACGAATTTTCGGCAGTAGCTTGTGATTCTCTAGAATCCTCTCAACTCCTTCAAAGCCTTAGGTATGGGCCACATGAGCATGGTCTCAATCTTACCCTGATCAGCTGCCACTCCCTCCTGAGATACCACATGCCCTAAATATTCCCCTATGGGCTGGGAGAAAGAACACTTCTTCTTATTGGCAAACAAAGAGTGATCTCTTAAGTTAGATAGCACAACTCCCAAATGCTCCAAGTGCTCTCACTCATACCAGTTATATACCATTATATCATAAAAAAATACTAACACAAACCTTCACAAGTAAGGCTGGAATATCCTATTCATTAGAGACTGGAAAGTTGCCAGTGCGTTGGTGAGGTCAAAAGGCATAACCAAGAACTCAGTGTCCCTTGTGCTTCCTGAAAGCTATTTTGTGGGTGTCTCCTTATCTCATTTTGATCTGGTGATACTCGGATTTCAACTCGATCTTTGGAGAATATTATAAATCCATGCAACTCTTTTAACTTCTCGTTGATGACTAGAATGGGAAACTTGTCTGGTATAGTTTCTTTGTTCATGGCACGATAGTCTACATAGAACCTTCAACTTTCATCATTCTGCTTCACAAACAATACCGGACTAGAGAAATGGCTCACATAGGGCTTGATGATTTCCTCTTCAAGCATCTCCCAAATCAGTCTCTCAATCTTGTCCTTTTATATCTGAGGGTAACGATATGGTCGGACACTAATGGGAGAGACTCTTTTAGAACAGTGGCGTGCTCGTGCTCCGAGGGGTAGCCATCCCTGTGGAAGCTGGAATACCTCGTTGAATTGATGAAGTGGCCGGACAATGTTTGGATTGTCCTTTATCTCCTCAATCTCTTCTCCTTCCAAACTCTGAAGATCCACCAAGAATCCACCTCCTTTCTCTTGTATGGTACAAACCATGGTTTTCAAAGAAACCATTGCTCTAGATAAGCTAGGGTCTCCCTTAATTACCACCATTCTCCGCTCCAGTTGGATCTCTGTAGCTAATTCCCTCTAGTTAACTTGGTCCCCCAAGGTTTGTAGCCATTCCATTCCCAAAATCAAATCAATAACTCCAATGGAAGAAAATCCTTCATGTTTTGAATCCCATGTAGCTCTACCATCAAACCTTGGCAGATTCCTCTGCTTGTCTCCACCTTTCCCGTGTTTATCATCACTCTAAAACATCTCAAGGCCACAAGTTTCAGCCCTAGTTTGTTTACCACTTGGTTTGATATGAAATTGTGTGTAGCCCTGCTGTCCACCAGGCTTGCCACTATCTCTTCTCTTATCTGTCTGCTCACCTTCATAGTGTGATTTGAGGTGAATCCCATAATAGCGTTCAATGAAACTTTAGCCACCTTCAAATGTATGAGCTCCTCTTCCTCTACCTCCTCTCATGTTGCCTCTGCCTCATTTACCTCCTCCTCATCACACAAAAAGAGAACCTGCAAGATACCTTTTTACATCTATGTCCTGATGTAAACTTCTCGTAGCATCTGAAACATAGCCCTTAGCCCTCTTGTCTTGCAGTTCAGTATCAATCAGCCTCTTGAAATTCCCTCCCTATCAGATTCTTGAACAGCCCTCCTTTTGGGCCGCCCTTTTTCCTGGTGTAGTATGTACCCTAGGTGTCAGGAAAGTGGTCATCGTGCGGTAAGAACCTCCCACACTGAACCCTTTATTACTCTTCTGTAGTGAATTCTTATCCTCTATCAAATGAGCCAACTCCATTGCCTCTCTCAAGTCATGGGGCCTTGTCTCCTACACTGTTACTCTCAACTCCTATTTGAGGCCTTTCATGAAACTGCTCTCTATTACTATCTCTGATATCCTCCCTACCAGTACTGATAGAAGCTCAAATCTTTCCCGATATTCCATCATAGTGCCTTCGTGTGTCAATACAAAGAATTGATCATAGTAGTCCCCATCCAGTTTGGCTCGAAAATGCTCCAGCAATCGGTCCTTAAACTCCTCACACGAACAGATCGGGTACCTCATCTCCCTTTATTGGTACCATGCTAGCGCCTTCCTCTCAAGACATAGAGCTGCTGCCATAAGTCTCTCCTCTTCTGTTAACCCATTCATCGCAAAGTATCTCTCCACCCTTTATATCCACTCATGAGTGTTCCCTTTAAATACTGACATTTTCAACTTCCTCATCTTCTGATCTCCTCCACCCCTATATCCTCCCGTCGTATTTAGCCTGCATGTCTTCCTCTTCCCATTCCTTCCTACCTCCATATCCCTCCTCGGTAGAGGTTCGAGGGGGGTATTCCTTCCTCCTCTTTTCCAATTTCCACTTCTCTATCTTCCCTTGGCACATCCTTTCCATGATTTTCCTTTGTTTCCAATAGAACCGTCTTAGCTTGATTGTTTAACATCTGTTTCATCATCTCCTTAAGATTTCCAAATCTTATTTCAATTGCTGAAAGGCACTCATTCAACAATCCCATATCCGTTCGTAGTGAAAGTTCAAGGATGTGTTATGAAACTACTTGAACTGCTCAAGGCTAATCAAGAGAAGAGGGGGGGGGGGGGGGGGTTGAATTGGTGTTTTAAAATTTTTTTCTCGAGGTTATTCTTTTGAAAACTTAAAATCAATCACACAAACTTAAGCGAAAGAAAATAATGGAAAATAATTTTTCTTTTTTTAATTTTTATAAAAATAAGATGTGGTGATATATTTTCTTTTATTTTGTTATATATATATATATATATATATTTTTTTTTTTGAGCAAAATTTTAATCAAAACAAATCTCAATAATCTCAACAAAGATTTGCAAGAAAAAGTAAAACATGCAAGAAATTAATATGAGGAAAAATAAAATGCGGAAAGAAAAGTAAAGAATGAGCATACTAGATTTGTAGTTGTTCGGTCAAAATAGGACCTACGTTCACTCTCCGGAGTTCTCCTCTCAGAGTATTTCATTAAATATCTAGTGACTCTCCTTTTGCCTCCTCAGCAAGGCAGAGAAGTCCTTACAAAATCTCTTCTACCAACCTGATGCGACAGAGTACTGAAATCCTTTTCTCTCTCCTAATGAGCAGAGAACCTGAAATCCCTTTCACCCTTTTGGTGAGGCATAGTGCCGACGATATTTGGCCTTGAAAACTTTCCTCTCAATGTTTCCCTGAAGATCAAGGAAGATACCTGGAGGAACTGAGGTAGAAGCTTGCTTGGAGCAACCGCATAAAATCCCCTCACACACTACTTCTCTCTCACATACAACTCCTTCTGTAATCTCCAAATCACTCAGGAATACAAGACTTGTCAAAGCACTCTCACAAAAATTTCCCAACAGCCGAAGACTCTTTCAAAGTCTAATAAGAGAGCTTAAATACAAGGCTTTCAAAAATCCTAATTTTTTAAGTTAGCCAACTTTGTTCATAAAGTACGATTGATGGATCATATAGTACGATTAGTTCAATCATCCTTGTCCGTTCAGTATGATGAACAAGTCCCAGTACAATCAGCTCAAGTATCTTAAACCGATCGTTCAATATGAATAATGGATCGTACATTACAATTAGTACGTTTACTTAAGTTCGTCCAGGATAATCTCTGATACGATAAAAAATCATCTCTGTCGAATTAGTATCGTACTGTACGAATAGTTCAATAAATCAAGGATTATCCAGGACGATCCTTGTGAAGATAGAAATTCAGCTCTACCAATCATCCTGTACAATTAGAATCGTACAGTAAGTTCAGACTCATGGATTAACCCTTGATTTGATTGACTAATCACCGTGATTAATTTAAGCATGATTTTAAATATCATATAGTACGAACATGTTTATACAGTATGATTTGTTCAAAATAAAAAATTCAAATTACTTGGCTAAACTAATTGGTGGCTGAGGCTCGGATTTAAACTGATCGTCCTGAACGATTGAGTTTATATACTATGATTAGTTCAAAAGGATTAATCACTCAATTGGCCTTTTTAATTGATTTTTTGATCAACTGATCGTACAGTACGATATGGATTATATAGTACGATTTTTAGAAAATCTGAACTTTATATTTCACTCCCCTGTATGTGTGAGCATGGTTGCTAAGCTAGCATACACCTTTTATAAGATTTTTGACTCAAGAAACATAAAAATAAGTAAATAAAAAATACTGATTTTTGAAAATATCAAACCTGTTCTACCCAGTCTTGAGTCTTGATCCTTTATTGCAAGGTGTACGATGTACCTGAAATGTTAGTGTGCACATGACAAATATGCAATAATGATATTAGTAGAAATAAAATAAAATTTAATAATATTTATTATCATTAAAATTATAACCTCAGGATCCCGAATTACAAGAATCTCTTTCTTTTTGATGATGACAAATATTGTTGGTTGAATTTTTAAGTTTATTTCACTTTCCCCTAATTTATCCTTTACTAAATGATTTCTTTTAAAAAACTAGGGAAAAGTGTATTTATATATTTTTTAATAGTTATTATTATTATTATTATTATTTTTAAAGATAACCAAGGCATAAACACCAAACACAGAATGATAAGAAAAAAATCTAAACTAAGTCAAAACAACCAAGTACAATTAAAATCTTACTCCCCTTATTGACATCACCAAAAAGGAAAGATAACCAACTAAAAAGAAAAAAATGAAACACGAAATACACAAACTAAAACAACAAAAGAAAGTACATCACAACACGCTAGAAGTAGGGAAGTCCCATATTAGTTGGTGGTGGTGGTAGCTGAAAGTATTGGTGAAGAGTAAAAAACTGGTCGTTGAACTAGGCTCTATCTGTCTCATGTTGTTGTTGCAGCTACTGGTGCTGCTGCTGGAGCTTGTCGTGCTGCTGTTGGAACTGTTCTCACTACTAATTACACTCCTGAAAATGGGTATTCATCTGCGTCTCCAGTTGGCCAAATCTCTCTACCATCGTATCGTAGAGCTGGGACTGGTGTGCAGGAGCTGATGCTGGAGCTGGTGCCGGAAGGTCTTCCCCTTTCTCATCGAACTCATGCTCCTCCTACTCTACGTGGTTGTCCTCTCATTGTCTATAAAAGAGGACATGGAAGGAACTATCAGTATAGAAAATAAGAAATATGTCCGTCAAGTAAGGATACATCAGCTGGTATTTGGTGCTTAGGAAAAGGCAACTAGGTGTCCTAAAGCTATATTTCGCCTATGCCAGGCTCCCTGTCATCTAATGGAGGTGAGATTTTAGAAATATCCAATAATCATATGAGTAGCATCAAAATGTGTGTTAGAAATAATCAGGTAGGTAACTACTGACAAGAGTGGGGTAACATTGACTCTATCTATAGCCTTAGGTAAAATGGAAGTACGAAGGACATGTTGAATGATGCGGGCATTTTGATTAATTGAATGGAGAAGTGGCTGGTGTTAATTAAACAGGACATTTCTAAGAGTAAAATTGATAGTGGTTTCGTCGTAATCTCCCCAAGTGGATAGGTTGTGTGGCTTGTCTCCTTTATTAGATAGGTGTAGAATATTAGTAAGATCTTGGGAAGTGATTTCTACGAGACACCTACATACATAGGATTGCATGGTAGTGTATTCTACATTGACTCTTAAACTTGCAAAGAATTCATATAGAAAATCTGAGTTGAAAGAAAAACTCAGAGTCAAAAGAAATTGAATAGTGGTGTTTGCGAAAAGATCTAGAACCTGATTCAGAAGGTGTTGGTCTAGTATGCGTGAAGGAGTGATGCGTGCTGTTTCCAATCTGTAATAGACTGTCTCATCCTCGGTTGTGGGGAATCTATTATCTACAGGTCTACAGGAAGAACTCATCCTCGGCTGTGGGGAATCTATTATCTACAGGTCTACAGGAGAACTTCCCGCTATCGCTCGGGTTCTCTTACCACTGGCTATTTAGGAATGTTAAGGATACGAATAGAAGGTTAAGAGAGGAAGAAATTCAGTTGGTGTGGTTCAAAAGTCTCAGCTGATCGTACAGTACGATATGGATCGTACTAGATGATCAGCAGAATTCAAGTTGTGCAGGATGATTTGTTAGAAAAAATGGTCAAATAGTACAGTACGATCGGAATTGTACTAGACGATCTTCGTAAAAGCATTCGTCCTAAGGAGTCATTTGATATGATCTTTGACTAGAAGTTTCGTACAGTACAAATGTGTGTTCGTACAGTACGAACAAGTATTCGTTTAGTACAAATACGTATTTAATTTCATACCAATTGATTAATTCGTCCAACGACTACTGACACGTGTATCATATAGTACGAAGAGGTGGTCGTATAGTATGAATATTCATAATTGATCTAGCCTGGGTTGTTGATTTCATGGACGATGGGGGGATGTCCAATGTGTTGCTGATCGTACAATATGAAGTGGCTCGTATAGTACGATTGTGATTTTTTTCTTTTTTCTCTTTTTTTTTAAATTTAAAAATTTGTTGTGTGTGATGATCAGGAAATGTTTCTACTAACAAGCTATTCAAACAAACAAAAAGAAATAAAGATACATATGCACAACCAAACAAGATAAAAACACAACAAACAAATAACTACACATGCTTTTAATCACACTTTTAACCCAAATTATCTAAGCGCAAATTGTCTAAGCGTTAATGTCAATGACAACTAATCTTGTCCTTAGTGTGCTTAAGATGTAATAATTTAGGGGTTTTATTAAAATGTCTGCCTGTTGATTTTTAGTAGCTATATGATGCAATTTAATGTCTCCCTTAGCTACATGATCTTTAATGAAATGATGTCTAAATATACTTTGTGCGGGAATATTGAATTGGATTTTTTGAAATGCAGATGACATTGGTGTTATCACACATGATCGATATTGTGTCTACAGTCCAAGGTCAGGGATTTGTTACTTCAGCTATAAGACTTGGGCAACACACCTCCCTATTGCTATGTGCTCTGCTTTAGCTGTAGATAGGACCACAGAGTTCTATTTTCTACTAGACCAAAAAATTAAGAATTGCCTAATGAATTGATAGGTTTCATAAGTGCTTTTCTTATCTACTCTACACCTTGCAAAGCCTGAATTTAGATATCCTACAATGTCAAAGGTAGTGCTATATCTAGGATACTAGATGCATAAGTTTTGGGTGTATATAAGATACCTAAGAATTCTCTTGACTACTATCATTTAGGATTCTTTTGGATCAGCTTGGAATCTAGCACATAAATATATATAAAATATAATATTAGGTCTGCTAGCGGTCAAATAAAGAAGTGATCCTATTATTCCCCTATTTCTTATGATTCACTAATTTTCTATCTATATCCTTATCAAGCTAGATGGTTGAGCTCATGAGTGTATTTATACTTTTTGAATCTTTCATAATAAATTTTTTCAATATCTCTTTAATATACTTAGTTTGACTCAGGAAGGTACCATCCTTTTTCTCCTTTATATTAAGTCCAAGGAAGTAGCTCAACTCTTCCATCATGCTCATCTCAAACTCCTTGCTCATAGTCTCAGAAAATTCTTTATATAGGTTTTCATTGTCGACCAAATAGGATGTCATCAATATAAATTTTCACTTTGAGCATATCATCTCTTATTTTATTAAGGAATAGGGTGGTGTTTATGCCATCCTTAACAAAAAATCTATATAGGAGAAATGTTCTAAGCCTCTCATACCATGCCCTAGGTGCCTATTTTAAATCATATAAAGCTTTTTTTAATTTGTAGACATGGTTGGAAAATGATGAATTTTCAAAGCTTGGGGTTATTCTATATAAACATCTTTAATCACCTCATTAAGAAAGACACTCTTCATATGCATCTGATACAACTTGAATCTTCTAAAATATGAAATGCCAGTAGAACTCTAATAGCTTCTAGTCTAGCTATAGGGGCAAAGTCTACTCAAAGTCAATACCTTCTATTTGATTATATTCCTTAGTCACTAATCTAGCTTTATTCGTGATTATTGCTCCAGTGTCATTCATCTTATTCTTGAATACCCATTTGGTATCTACTACACTTTTGTCTTTAGGTCTACTAACCAACTCCCAAATATCATTTCTAATAATTGAGTTTAACTCTTATTGCATTTCTTAGATCAAAATTCACGGGTCAACGCTTGATCTGTATTTTTTGGTTCTACTATAGAGATAAAGATATTATGACTAACTTCTTTCCTAAGGTTTTGCATAGTTCTAACCCCTAATGATGGATCTCCTAAAATAAACTCCTTAGGGTGACTTGATGAGTATTTTCATTCTCTAAGCAACCGCTCCTGAGGTTCTTCTCTATCACTTAGGTTAATAGACTCTACTCCTTGAGTAACTTTTACCTTTTCATCTTTTTCTAAACTAGGCTTGATAAGTTTATCCGATTCATCAAAAACTACATGGGTGGTCTCTTCTATAGCTAAGGTCCTCTTATTAAAGATCTTATAGGTTTTACCTACAGTGGAATAGCCTAAGAAGACTCCTTCATCGGATCTAAAATCAAACTTTCCTAAAGAAGATTTACCATTGATGAGAAAAATGCGCTTACACTCAAAGATGCAAATGTGAAAGGTTAAGTGTCATACCCTTAAGCAATTCATAAGATGTTTTATTTAATATTGATATAATGTTCACTCTATTCAAAACATAGTAAGCAATATTCACTGTTTCTGCCCAGAAGTATCTAGGGAGAGAATATTCAACTAGCATAGCCCTTGCAGCTTCCACTAAAGTTCTATTCTTCCTTTCAGCTATTCCGTTCTATTGAGGGGTCCTAGGGGAAGAAAAGTCTTAATCCCAAATTTCTTACATAAAGATTCAAATTTCTAGTTCTCAAACTCTCCACTATGATCACTACGGATAGTAGAAATTTCACAGCCTAATTGAATCTTAGTGGAGAATCTTAGTAAAGAACGTTCTAAATTCATCAAAGGACTCATTTTTGTGAGCTAAGAATCTAACCCATGTAAATCTTGAATAATTATTCACAATTATATATCCAAAACTTTTTCCACTCAAGCTGGCTGTACTAACGGGACCAAACAAATCCCTATGTAGAATTTCTAGAGGACTAGTACTAGTGATATCCTTAATGGTGTGGAAAGATGACCTAGTTTGTTTTCTTAGCTAGTCGATATCAAACAGATGATCCTTAGTGAAATTTAGCTTGGGGATACCTCTAACCAAATCCTACTGGATTATTTTTCTAAGAGTTTTTATATTGGCATGATATAGTCTCCTATGTCATAATCACGATTCATTCAACATAATTTTCAAGCACAGATTATCAAAATCATCTATATAAGATAAATCAAGCATATAAATATTATTTATTATTTTTCTTCTAAAATAATTTTTCTATTTAAGGTGATCATGCATTTTTTAGAAATGAATTTAATATCAAAACCCTTATCACAAAGTTGGCTTATACTAAGCCAATAGTGTTTTTAGCCATCTACCAAAAGAATATTTTCAATAATAAAATTACTTGATTTTACAATCGTACTTGAGCCTACCACTTTCCTAGTGGTGTTATCACCCAATGTTACTTTGCCTCCGCTCTTAGCCTCTAGCTTGATGAACTGCTTTATATCTCCAGTCATATGTTTTGAACACCTGTTGTTTAGGTATCACATGCTATCACTAGGCCTTTTATGAGAGCATCCCTACAAAGTCATTAATGGTTAGATTTGGGAATCCAAATAAGTTTGGGTTTCACTTAATGCTTTAACAAATAGATGGAATGCATGATATGTTGTGATGCAAGTGATTTGGGCCTCCACATAAGATTTGTTATATAATGTATAGTGCAAGTGCGGGCTGTGTCCTACCATGTCATAAGAATAACACCTAACACCTGGGAATGTGTTTACTAAACTATGTGGATGATATTGCCTCTTCCTATGGATATGAGATGCCTGCTGTGTTTTATTTAGTGACCTTTGTATTAGTGTAGGTTGAGGCTTTTGTGCTAGTACAGGCAATGGTGTATTATTTAGAAGTGCATGTATTTTCCTTTTCAAAAAATTATTTGCATTTTTGTAACTTACTTATGAGGGGCCATCACCATCTTACAGAGCATTTACTATTTCTCTTGATGATATTCAGATTAATAGCACGATATAAGATGCATTATAAAATTCAGAGTGGAAGAAGGTAGTATAAGGTGAGATTGATGCACTTGAAAAAGAGTAGGATATGGACTATTAGTAATTTGCCAATTGGAAAAACACATATAGGGTGCAATTGGATTTTCATTATAAAATACAAAGCAAACGAATCAGCTAAGAGATTCAAGGCTCGGTTTGTAGATAGAGGATTTACACAATCCTATGGAATAGGCTATTAAGAATCTTTTGCTCTTGTTTCAAAGCTTAGCACTATTAGAATTCTTTTCTCAATGGCTGTTAATCAAGATTGGTACTTGCAACAACCAGACATCTTTCTACATGGTGACCTTGAAGAAGAAGTTTACATGGAAATCTCACCTGGTTTTCAAGAAAGTATGATAAAGAATCAGGTTTGCAAAGTCAAGAAGTCCTTGTACAACCTTAAAATCTCCCTGAGCTTGATTTGGAAGATTCACAAAGTCTATTTTGAAGCTAGGATACATACAAAGTCAAGCTGATCATACACTATTTGTTAAGAAATCTCATGCTGGGAAAATTACTATATTGATAGTTTATATCGATAATATTATTCTATGCAGGAATGATGTGGAGGAATTGCAGAATTTGAAAAAGTATTTGTCATAAGAGTTTGAAGTTAAGGATCTTGTAAATCTTAAATATTTTCTTAGAATAGAAGTTGCTAGATCAAGAAAGAGCTTTGTTGTTTCTCAAAGTAAATATATTCTAGATATTCTTAAGGAGATCGATATGCTTGGATGCAAACTTGTTGATACTCTTATGGAACATCAGAGGAAACTTGGCACTGAGAAAGAAAGTATATCTGTAGACAGTGGGAGATATTAGTGACTTGTTGGACGTGTGATCTATCTTTCACACATTCGGCCAGATATTGATTTTATAGTGAGTGTTGTAAGTCAATTCATGCATAGTTCTACAAAGAAACACATAGAAGCTATTTACAGGATTTTTAGATTTTTGAAGATGACACCAAGGAAAGGCCTATTCTTTAGAAAGATAGAGAATCATGACACTGAAGTGTGTTTAGATAAAGATTATACATTAAACATCATTGATAGACGATCAATTTCTTGGTTACTACTCTTTTCTCTGAATTAATCCTATTACTTGGAAGTGTAAGAAGCAATCAGTGGTAGCTAGAAAAGTTGAGTATAGTAGGGGTGTTAAAATGGGTATTCGGGTTGGGTTCAGGTCATACCCAGAATTGAACTTGTTCCAATTCAGCTGACCCGAATCCGACTCGATTTTATAAACAGGTCAGAAATTCAGACCCATACCCGACTCATCGAATTATCGGGTTAACCCAAGCTGATCGGCGAGCGTCGAGCGCAAGAGCAAGCGCGTGCAGGACAACGGGCAAGGGCGGACTGCTTGACCTTCAAGCAGGATTGTAGGCAAGGCAGGCCACACAATCATCGATTGCTAGTGTGTGTGGGATTGTGGCTTGCGTGCGATGGCGGACTAGGCGAGTGTCGAGTGTGGATCGCGTGTAAGAGCGTCTAGCTCGACTGGTGAGTGGCGATGACAAGGTCACGTCTTCGTGAGTGCGCTGTGCGCGGGTGCGTGTCCCGTACATGATTGGCCAGGTTGAGTCACTTGCAGGGTCGTGTTGGGCGACTAGCGAGGTCGGGGATGGGTCAAATTCCAGTCAAATTCGGGTTAGTGGGAAATTAAAACCCAAACCTGGCCCGTTTGTTACATGGGTCAACCCGAACTCAAATTTTTCATGTCGGGTTATCGAGTCAGGTCAATAATTGACACCCCTAGAGTACAGAGCATTGGCACAGGGAATTTTTGAAGGTATTTGGATAAAGAGGGTTCTTAGTGAACTAGGATAAATGAGTTTATCTCCTATGCTAATGATGTGTAATAATCTGACAACTATCAGCATAGCTAAGAATCTCGTGCATCATGACAGGACTAAGCATATTGAAATTGATAGATACTTCATCACAGATAAGGTGACTAGTGAGATTGTTAAATTGAAATGCTTCCCTATTAAGTAACAAAATGCAGGCATCCTATCCAAAGTTTTACCTAGACCTAACTTTGAAGTCTTAATTTGCAAGTTTGGATTATATGATATATTCTCCAGCTTGAGGGGTTGTGTTTAATATTTGAATGTCAACATTAGAAATTTATTTTAGGAAAGTATTTTTTAGGAATAAAAGGAGAGATCGATTTTAATCTCCTATAATTTTGTTTCTTGATTTTTTTGGAAAGAATTATTCTTCTATGATTTTGTATCCTAAATTTTAGGAAAAAATTAAGCTAGCTAGTTATTTCCTTTATTAGACATTTTTTTAGTATATATATATATATATATATATATATATATATATATATATATATAGATGTAGTACTGTTTTCTTAATAAGAATAATAAATTAAAAAATTCTTCATTGGGCTTTATATTTTAAAATTTAATTTAGGTTGAAGTCGACTAATTTAATTTAGAAGGCAGGGGCTTATATTTCAACAATACAAGTTGGAGGAAATGTTATGGAATGTGAGGGCATACAGTATAAGTAAAAAGAACTTTAGTCTCGAACCCTAGATCTAAGGTGCGAACTACCAATAGGTAGTAACTCTGATCTTCATCTAGCGAAATGCAAGGGATTATAAACTTGAAACACACCTTGAGTTAAATTAGATTGACTCTAGACTTATAATCTTGTCTGGAAAGGACTATCAGTTAACCTACATAAGCACTTTTAATGAATTCTAGCTTCAATACATATGCATAATAAGTAAGACTATTTTGATTTAGTGGATGAGATTTACAACTTGGCTACTTTAGTCAAAATTCCTGATCATGCGGGTATGCAGATGTTGACTCTTAATACATATTTTTTATTATTTAGTCCCTAATATGAGAGCTTCTACATGCAACTCATTTAGCCATGATATATATAAATTTTTTTGTTTTTGAAATTTTATCTTATTTTGGATAAGCCTTGCAATTTTGCTAGGAAACAAGTGTTAACCCATGGTTGATTTTTTAAGATTGTTTAAATTTTAAGTAGTAGAAAAATTTTTTGGTCCAGAGAGCCTATCGTATAAAACATATCCAAGCCATTTCCACACAAATCAAGTGAAGAAACTTTGGAAAAAATTTATATTTCTACTGCCCAAGTGAAATAAACAATCAATCACATGCATAGAAAAATCAATCTCAAAAAGATAAAATGTAAATTTGTAGTTATTACAAATATGAAATATCCTAAAATTGGCAGCTGAGTTACCTATTTTATACAACCAGGTCAAAAAAATATGCTTGGCTTGTGGGTCTTCAAGCTTTGGCTTTTTTATGCATCCACGACTTCTTTTGGAGATTCATCCTTCTGGTTCATCACTCGTGTAACTATATCGCACAGGCTCACATGACTTCTTAAGTTTATTAATTGCATTTGAATTGTAAAAAGACTTTAAATCTACAGTTCAAGGGTTAGGAAGCACATGCAATATATAAAAGAGAAAGATCATTATAGATTTGTTTGGCACTTAAAATGTTAAGTTAGCTTCTGTTATAATGATCATGTCTCTTTGGGGTTTTTAAGTAGCACCTACAAACAAATATTCTTAGATAATAATGACTTAATTTGATCCCCTTTTAGGCATAATCACCTTCATGAAAAGACATATATCTCTTTCTTAACTCTCAAGAACAAATGCCCACAACACAAACAATTCAATATTTATCATCCCAAATAATCAACCACATGCGCAAAAAAAATAAAAATCTTTATCTTAGGATATCTAGGGGACTGTGCATCTATATGTGTGTTAGATTATGTAGCTTGTCACTATGATATGGTGTTTTGTTTTTGTTGTGTGATAGGAAGAGGTTTAACTTTTTAATCCAGAATAATTCCATTTTAAGTTATATGCGACTTAAAGCTTTTATTTAACTTTAGATTGTTTTATATTTTTAGATGGTTATGAAGAATTCATAGAGTAACTATTTTTTTCGATGAGGCAAGCCTATTACTCATGGTGTTCAGATCCAATGAAGTTGACATTCTACCTTTTTGGGTTGAATGACATTTGATGATGACATCCGACCTTGGAAGGTTTACCAGAGACGAGGCCGACGATCTATGGCCACGATCGCACCGATTCATTTTTGAGTTATCATATGTATTTGATTTATTTTATGCCTTTTTCCGTTTCTACCCTCACTTGAGGGAATAGTTGTTTGTGACCCTTAAGGGCAAGTGTGTCTTTTATTTTTTCATTGTAAACCCTAGCTATTTATCTCCCATCTTCCTCGTTGGAGAGGCTAATGATGATTATTACAAGAAATTTCTGCACTTATGTGTTTTGTGAGAGCTTGAGAGTTCTTAGAGAGATTGAAGTCCCTAGTTGAGGGTATTGCAGTACCCACCAACCGCAGGAAGTGTCCGGATTCGTGGTCGACCTCCCTTTTCCCCTTCTCCTTTCTCCGCCACAAACCGCCTGCCATATCTCCCTCCTCCCTCTCTCGGCCATCTCCACCAAGTTCATTCCTCCTAGTTGCCGGCCTCCCTTGCCAAAGCCCTTTTAACCACCAGCCAAGAAACCCCCTCCACCTCCTTCAAGACGACGGCCATCATTCCCCTCCACACCTAACCGCTGGGCCTAAGCTCCCTCCCCAAAGCCCTAGCCGCCAGCCCCCTTGTTCCCCTACATTCATTAGTTTCCTAAATTAGGTCACTATTGATTTGGAAAGTATTCTACTTTAAATTCAAAGGAATTTGAAATTCAAAATCTTTCTTGCATTACAAAACTTATTTTAGGAATTCTCCCCAATCACTTCAAATCTGAAAATAAATTGGAATTAATTCTAATTTTAACATTCATTGTACCTAGACACATTTATTGAATGTGGACAACCCCCTTCCCCTTCTCTTGGCAGGCCTCCTCTCTCTCCCTCTTCCCTAATTATTTACTTCCACATTAAGGGCTCCAAATAAGGAGATAATTAGCCGCCCCTCCCCTCCTCTCTCCCCCATTTCCCTTTTGTGTTTTCTACAATTAATCCCATTAATCAATCACTCAAATGTTAATTTCAGAAATCTGAAATTAACCTAGTCTATCCTAGTTTCGGTCGACCACCTCCAAGGCTCCTCCTACTCCCCTACGCCTCCCCTCTCATGCTTGTTACATCTTCAAAGGAAGAAGACACCCAATCTCCTTTTGCCTCCTTATTCATGAATGGCCGATCCTGAGCTTGATTATGGGTTTGTGTACGACGATCAAGGACAATTCAACATCCTCTAGTCACCGTTTTTCGATATCAAATTAGAGATCGGCCATACCGTTGAAGACTACGTTGAAATGATCTTCTCTCTCGCTGCCGCTATCAACGAACAACTCTCCCGCTCATTGATAAATAATTTCTAACTCCTGATAAAGGTGTTTCTCTCCTCCGATTCTTTGCTTTTCTAAGTTTATCGTTAGTCGTGACATCATAAAGATTGTGAAGACTTCCTCCGCAAACCAAATTAATTATGAGTTGAGTGAGGGATTTCTTTAATAGTGACTAGTCTAAATGTTAACTATGGGATTTTATTTGAAAACTTTCATGTATTGCAAAGCTTGATTAAAGAGATTATTTGGTGCTCCTAAATGATTATCATGTGATTTGGCCTAAGCTACATCACCTCTCTTATTGCTTTGATATTTGTTTAAGTTGCTGAATGTAACTAATTATTGTTGCTCTAATCTAAAACGTCTAATTTCAATATTGCATAATTCACCCGCATTTAGTTCTACATCAATATTCATTGCCTTAAAAGAAACTTTGGTGCATTTAGGGTTTTTTTAGAGTTCTCTTAGTATTTGGAAAAGGGAGGAATGTTTACCTAATATGGTAAGACAAACTTGCCTAAGGGTTTAATTTAAAACTTGGTGAAATTTATTTAATTGGGAATGGGGAATATCAGGAATAACTGGCTTCTAAAAGACATTAAAAAGCTTACATTTTACATTTTAATATCATGAAATAGGAATATCACTTATTTCGGCTATGTGAAAGATACTTAGAGTTTGAGTCTAGGTGGAGAGCTTATCTACTTGATTGGGCTAAGCAGATAAACTTGGGCTTTGAGGCCAAAAAAAGAGAAACTCTTGTTTTATTTTGGTATAATAGAATGAACTATGGTCTTTGAACCTAAAGTTAGAGGACTATTTACTTGATTAGGGATCAAGCAAATGAAGGTGATGAGAGACCTAAAGCTTTGGAGCTAAGGTGATGAAAGATTCCTATAATTTTTAGTCCAAGGGAAAATATGATACAACCTGAAGTTTTTGTACAAAGGGTTGGGGAATTTCCTTTAGTCTTGGAAGTAAGGAAAATAGAGTGTAGCCTATAACTTGGAGACTATGGTTTAAGGGGTTTTTCATGGATTTTTGGACCATAAGAATGAGGGATGGTTTGTATCTTTGAGGTTACAAATCAGCGATGAGTCTTTCAATTTTGTTCTCAAGGAATTCATATTTGATTTGCTTAATTTGGGTAAAGCTAATGCAGTTCACGATTGGGACATAGAGATGTAGTTTTGCGCTATCAATCATAAGAGCTCTTTGAACTTTTATAGTCAAAGAGAGAGATTCCTTTTGCTTAATTTGGGCTAAACAAATGAAAGAGACAAGGATTTGGGTCCTATGTTTAAAGGAAAGGACTATTCATTAATTTTGGGTCAACGAATAGGATGGGCAACCTAGGATTTATCTAAGAATGTGGTAGTTCCTAAGAGATCCTAGAGTTCATGCAATGAAATATCTAAAATCTTGGGAGGCTCCAAAGCATCATACGTGAGGGAGGAGGGCTCTTGAAAGAGGGTTCTTAATTTTTTTTAGAATGATTTAAATTCATTCAAAATGATTATCATATGTATGACTTTAGGAAAATTTTAGGATCAAGTTTGGCATGATCTAAGAATCCTAGATGTGCATGAAGATGACTTGTAATTTTTGTTTAGGAGTTTTAGAAATTAGAGCACCTAATTATCATCATCATAAATTTCTAAAATAATGTTGATTGATTCCACCTACTATGGGACTTACAACATAGATCTTGGAGGGTCTATGAGAATGCTACATGATGTAAGTTATTTTTGCTTTAACTTGTGATTTGCTGCGAGAGGGATGCATATTACATGAATCAAAGCCTATTCATCACCACTCAAGTTGGAATTGAATGCTGACACGTAACCCAAGGTTTGATTGTAGCAGATGGTTTAGGACACAATATGAATGTGATTTCATGCATTGTAAGGTCATTGGACATGAGCCCAATGACTCGGCACACGTCACCACCTTCTTTAAGCTCTCAAATGGGAGCAACTCATAAAAAATCATCGGATTTTCATGGGTTTGTGGAGAGGACAACAGACACATGGGATTTTAGGGATCATGAAATGAATTTTTTAGGGACTTAAGGGCTTGAGGAGCGTCATACATACATCCACAATGGTCAGAAGACCTAAGGCATCCTAAGTTTTAGACATATACCTCACCAAAGCTTGTTCGATGGTTCCAACTATAGCACCTTTATCGTGAAGTGATAAATGCGACTGAATCTGGGAACAATCATTGTTTGGATTGTTCTAGATGTCTCTTTCGTCGTTATCTCACTGGAATTGATATGATTGGAAGGAGGAGCTCTTTGATTTTTTTTTTACCATAAAAAGGAGAAGCTGCAGCAGCTCCTTTTGATTTTGGAAGACGAAAATGGTAGTTCCTTTCCTCGATCCCTTGGGCTCCACCTGCCAGTCTTGCTAGGTTGCATTCAAACATACCCCTAACTCTCAGCTCCTTGATCCAACCTCCTAGGAAGGAGTACATGTAGAAGAACGCCAACGTGAATAGAAGCCCAGGGCTGGAGCCTTCAGCGAGCTGCTCAATCTCCCTCGGTTTCATCTAGAAGGAAAGAACCCTAACTGCTCGCCTCTATTTGATCGGCCTAGGAACACATGCCAAGAGCAGGTGATCAATCGTCTTTTTCCAAGGAATCACATGAAAGCAAAAGGTTTGATCTCTTTGTTTTGTCCTAGTATGTACGCATGAGAGTCACCGATCTCTCTAGATGCTACACAAAGGAGGAAGTCCTTAGCTCTCTCACTCAAGTTTTTTTTTTGGGGAGATGAAGAAGAGAAATGAATGAGCTCATTCCCTCATATCAAGACTCCTCGAGCTGTCGTAAATTCTTGAATTCTCGGGATTTGTAGGGAGGCAGAGCATGTTGGTTAAGGTAATTCAGCCAATGATACAATTTCTTGGTTTGGGAACATGCAAAGTCAAAAATAAGACTAGGGTTGAACCAAATGAGTTGGATTGGGTTTAATTTGAGTTTAATCCAAGCACGATTAGTTTCAATTGAGTTTAAAATTGAGTCGGTTTGAATTGGATTGGACCGAATGAGCTGATTTGGACTCAATTTGAGTTCGTGTTTGGATTGACTTGAGTCAATTTGGCTCGATTGGGCTTGATCTAGTTGATCGAGCCTAACTAGACCCAATTAAGCTCGATTTAGGTCGAATCGACTTGAGCCAGCATGAAATTTGGGTCAAGACAAGTCTTGGATCATGTTTTGCGAAGTGCAATTCATGATGATGCCATCTCCAATTTTGATGTAGTGCTATGATGAAAGTGCTCTATTTCTGCTATATCAGTAGGCTATGCATTAGTTAGCTTTTGCATCACTAGGATATAATCTGAGAGATGAAATAAATATTCCTTTCAAAAGTTGCAATACTATATGTATATATATATATATATATGTTTGTACATATATATACATATATACATGCATATATATACATATAAATGATGACCATAATACCTGATGCAGGACATACATGCAAAGATGATTTCGATTAAGAGCTTGCACGCTTCCAAGTAAGAGCAAATAAGAATTTGAACTTTTAGCCACTTAAGGAAAATAGAAAATAAGTAAGGGGTGCCTAAGCTAAGGCTAAGTCACACAATAATAGTTAGGATCATAAAACAATTATAAAATTCAACATAAACAAACATAGAGGAAGTCCAATAACATTCCTAGGTTAACAATAAGATTAGATACATATGAGTCCATCACTCATTTCCTACGCTTACTAAGCTTTTGGCAGAGAGCTTTGCAAAATTATTTATGCTTGATTCACAACTACAATTGAAAGAGAATTGGAAGGAAAGTGAGGAGGGGGAAGAAGTTCACCCTTGTCTTGGCTTGGTGGTGATCTGCCTCTGAACGGTGGAAAGTTGCTCCTCAACAGCGTTCGCCAATGTGAATGTGATGCGTTCCAAGTATTCCTTGACGATATTGTCTAACTCCAGGTTGACGTCGAAGAAGGGCGATTGGATGATGTCGACAAAGCCTTGTTCGTTGTAGATGATGCTGGAGTCGCATTCAGGATCGGCCATTCATGCATGGAGGAGATTGTAGTAGGAAAGAGGCAGCCTTCCTATTCTTGAGAGAGAAAGAAGGGGAAGATGGTTCGGCCAAGGGGATGTGGAGCCACATGTGGGGAATTAGGTTTAGGTTTGGAAGGAAAAAACAACTTAAAATCTGAAATTAATTTCAGATTTTACTTTGGTGGGATTTAGGGAATTGGAATTTTAAAATTAAATCCAAAAGGGGAAGGAGAATTGATGGGGAGAGAGATTAGAGAGAGAGGGGGCGGCGGGTAGGAGAGAGGGGCTGACGGTTTCAATAGGGGAAGTGAATTGGGGGATATGCAATCAAGGGTTGCTTGATATGGAATTGAGAATTAGGAAAGATTTAATTAAATCCAATTGAATTTAAATTCAAATAGGATTTAATTTAGAAATTTTCCTAAAATAGAGTTTTGGAATTTTGGAAATAATTCAAATTTGAAACTGATTTGAATATGAATTAAATAGATTGCCTAAATTAGGAAGGCTAAATTGGAAAGGGCTTTGATTACATGCTTTGATGGAGGGATTCCAAAGGGGAGGGTGATGTGGCCGGCAGCTAGGGTTAGGGTGAGGGTGTTTTGGTGGTGTGGGGGGGAGAGGATGGGGTCGGTTGGGTCTTGAGTTGGTGGAGGGATTTCGGGTGAGAGAGGGAGGGGTGTATGGCCAATGGTTTGAGTGGAGAGGGGACTTGGGCCGGTGGGTAGGGGAGGCTTGGATGGGTTTCGGCTGTGGGTGGGGAAGAGAGGTTAGGACCGGCAGTGGTGAAGTGGAGGGAGAAAAGATAGGTAAGATAGAACCACAAACCCGGACGCTCTCAAGGTTGGTGGGTGATCCGCTTCCCTCTCCTAGGGTTGTCTCCAAAGACTCTCAAGCTCTCACAAGAACTCAATTTGCAGGAATTTGATTATAATTCATTCATTAACTTGAAAATAAATATGAGGGGCTTATAAATAGCCTCATACAATGAAAGGGAAATAAAATACTGCATTGCCCCTAGGGCTCATATATGACAAGTCCCTTAAGTAAGGGTAAAATGGGAAATGCAAATAAAACAAATACATAATGTAAACAAATAAAACAAATACATATGATGACTCAAAAATAGATCGGTGCGATCGTGGCCGTAGATCGTCGGCCATGTCTTTGATATACTTTCCAAGATTTAATGTCCCCATCAATACCATTATCCATAATTGTACCTTCCCTGACCTTTCTAGCTTATTATAATTAATTTGTGATTAAATATTTATAAGAAGTTAAATAATCTGATTATTTAGATCATCCCAAGTCTCTCGGAAGCTCTCTTTTAAATTTAGCGTTGTGGATAAGAATACAAACTTAGGTCTCCGTAATATCTGTTGAATGGATATTCTTTTTTTTTGAAGCAAATGCAAGTAGCAACTTTTATTATAAAGGACTACAAACAATCAAATTCCTCCTTTAACAATTTAAGGAAGGAAGGAGGAATCTTATTAGAGCTAATGTCATCCAAAAAAAAATCTGAAAGGAGAGCTAAGTTAGCACATAAATCCGCTAACTTATTACAATTTTTACTAGAATAAAGAAACAAAACTTGCTTGAAATGATAAAAAAAATCTATATCCTTTGGATCTAGGTAGGCGTTCTTGACATCCACCTTATTCATAACATCTTGAAAGAATTTGATAATATTAATGTTATCACCTTCAATTAAAATACCTTCTGCATCAAACATCCAGTCTTGCACAAATCTTTTCAATGAAAGAATAGATAACATCTCAAGTTGTGAACAGTCCCAATGACGGCAGTTGATACCAAAAGCACATAAGAATCTTCCTTTACAATCTCTAAAGACTCCTCCAATTCCAGCTTTGTTTGTATGTAGCAATGATGCATCAATATTAACTTTGAGCCATTTAGGAGGTGGAGGATGCCAAGATGGCAAAGACAGCTTATAAAGCTGATTGGCGTCCCAGTTCTCCCAAATGAAATTCATATTAAAAGAGGCAATAGTATGACAAACTGAATTTACTGCTATGTACGAAGAACCATCTTCAACTCCATCATGAACCAGTTTATTTCTACTTTTCCAACAGAAAAACACCACAGAACAATACAAATTACCTTAAAAAGGATTAGATTTTGCAAGAAGCTTCAACCCATAGTAACAATCCTCCAGAGATTGAAATGTCAAAGTAATAAACCCCCATTTTGCGAGAAAGCTGAAACTTGATATAACTTACTGCAATATACTGCAATGTGTTCATAATTCTCCATAGACTCACATCCTCTCGGGCAATTATCAAAATCAGCAAGTCTTCTATACTTTAAAAAGTGATTACAAGGAATCACATTTCTCTTCAGACGCCACCAGGACAGAGCAATTCTAGGCCTTAACTTGATATTTTTCATCCAACTCCAGTCATCGTTCTTCAATAATTAGTGGTAGAAGCCTCCAATGCTAAACCCGAAATGGTTTTCCCAAAATATTTGTACTTCAGCTCCAATTGATCCTTTGACAGTTCTGATTGGATGGGGACGGATAAAATGACATCCACAAGATCCTTCCCGAAGAATTCCTTCAGCTTGCATTCATTCCACTTCCCTTCAGTAATAAATTCAGAAATAACTTCAGTTTCTTCATTCATATCTATTACAAAGGTAGGCCATTTGTTGATAGATTTATCCCAAATCCAAGTGTCCTTGATTGTTTTGATTAGAAAAAGTCTTCGGAAACCCAAAACCATCCAGTACTTGAGTTAGAGTGGCCCAACTCATACTATCATACACTTGCTCCATATCAAGTTTAATAGCCATCAACCCCCTCTTAGATTTAGAATATCTGAATTTGTTAAATAATTCCTGGGCTAGTAAAATCTGATCTGACATGGATCTACCTCTTACAAAAGCATATTGACTTTTAGAAATAATTTTTGGAAATAAAAGAGACATCCTATTTAATAACATCTTAGCCACAATCTTGTAAATAGATTTACAGAGGCTAATAGGACGATAATTAGAAGGAGTCAAAGGGTTTTTCACCTTTGGAATCAAAATCACATTCGTCTCTTTCCATTCAGAACATAAAGAACTAGAAGTGAAGGAGTTTATAGCCATCTAAACATCATGTTTAATAAAGTGCCAATATGCTTTAAGGAAAGAGTATGTAACTCCATCATTACCTGGTGACTTGTGCAGTTCCAGATTTTGAATAACTTGCTCCAGCTCTTGAAAAGAAAAATCCTTCTGAAGTAACAACTTATCTTCTTCATTTAATTTAGCTGAAGAGGAAGGCCACCCATTCAACAAACATCTTCGATCTTTCCACTTGGCTTTGAAGTAGTTATAAAAAATTCTTTCCATTTGTAACTGGTCTTCAGTAATTTCTCCTTCATTTTTAATTTGTTTAATCCAATTGACATTCTTTCTTGACGAGGCGTAAGCATGAAAGAATTTGGAGTTAGAATCACCATCTTTCATCCAATGAACCTTTGCTCTTTGTTTCCACCAAGTGAAAAGCCGACCATGTGTAGAATTGAGTTCACAAACTTTGGATTTTAACAGTAGCAGCCTCTGATCCGAGAGCCCTTCGCCTGTAGATTCTTCAATTTGTAACTCAAGAATCTCTTTTTTGAGAACTTCCTTCATTTCATATAATCTTTTGTGCTTAGCTTTACTCCAAAAAAATAAAGCCTTCAAGGCTCTTTTGAATTTAACATTCAAAACTTCCACATTGCTACCTTTCACCGGTTTCCTCCAGGAAGTAGAAACTATAGAATAGGATGCTGGAAATGACGTCCACGCATCCTCAAACATGATTGTCCGATTTCTACAAAACTTGTAGAAAATATTTTCAGCATGATGGGATAGTGATCGGAAGCTAATCTAGCCAAGTGTCTAACAACCGCCAACTTAATAGTCTTCAAAGCAACAGAGTTAATAATACAACGATCCAATCTCTCCAAAATACGGGCTTTACCAACTTTGTTGTTACACCAAGTGAATTTCTGTCCTACTATTCCCACTTCATTAAAGTCACAATTGCTCATAAAGGAATACATATCTTGAGTCCCTTTGGACATAACAAACTGTTTGCCTCCTTTTTTATCATCTTGGGATAATAAACAATTGAAGTCACCACCCACAATGGCAGGACTTTTCAAACCATACAGCATCTCTAAGCTACTCCATAAATTCCTTCTCTTGAAATAGTTTTTGTTTCCATAAATCGTGGCTATGTACCATATACCTTTGTTAGCTATGTTAAGTTCACCAATCACAACTTGAGAGTTTGCTTCTTTAACAGAAAAAGAAGCAATGTAAGATCTCCAACACGGCAAGATACCATCGGAAAGTCCATCACCTGGAAACAGGAAGAAATCCCATTTTTCACCTATAAACTTCTTAAATTCAAGTGGCTCAATAGATGAGATTTTTGTGTCAACCAAACCAACAAATAAAGCTTCATGATCTTTCACAATCTCCTTCAAATATCGAGAGGCTTCTGCCTTCCTTGCCCCTCGACAATTCCAGAAGATGATGGACGTCATTTATGGATGTTAATGGGATTGCTCCCATTAGCAATTCTCTTAGAAAACTCCATTCTTCTGCTTCGAGGATGAAAATTATTTTTACCAAGTGATTGTAGCTCCTTTTGAAGTCTAAACTTGACAGCACCCGCTACACTTTTATCTGATTTATTAGAAGAAATCAATTCTTCTAAAGAAACTTCACTCAGTTCTCCTTCTTCTTTGTCAACTTTGAAATCAACATCTTCTTTAGCAGTATTTGAAATATCTTCACCAATATCTGTTTCCAATAAACTGAACTGGTTATTATGAGTAAATACCGAGTCCTTACTTTTATTCAAATGGATCAAACTATTGAGGTCTTGCTTATTAGATGAATTTCCCATCAATTCCACTGAAAATTCATTCTTCTCCATATTATGCACAACCAGATCTTCTTTAATTGGTTCCCCTTCATTGATCTCAGACAAAGCAGGCCTATCCTCTTGAGTAGCAGGTTCCACATTTGCACTTATAACAGCATTGGCATCTTAGGTAACTGGTTCCACAACTAACTTGCCTTCACTAGAATTAATTTGCTGATTTTTTTTTTACATAAACAGTGGCAGTTTTAGATGGATGTCCTTGAACACCTTTACGAGGTGCTTGAACCTTCCTTCCTCTTCAATATTTAACATGTATCCAAGGGCCGTAAGACCTCCCTTTTTCTTCAAATAACTTCTCAGAATTTCCAACATGGATATTGCTAGGATTTTGAGCTTTTGATATATCAGGATCAATCAACTTCTTCTCCGATTCACATTCTTCAATTAGATGGTCAATCTTCCCACATTTGAAGCAAAAACTAGAAATTTTTTCATATTCTAATTTTTGAAAAAAACATCCACCCAATCCTTCCACCCACACACCCAAAGGAAACTGTTTGTCTAGAGCCACACGTACACAAACTCTAGCAAATTCTCTTCTGCTCTATTGGAACATATTACCATCTAAAAACAAAGGAGTTCCCACCATAGAAGCAATGCGAGATACGTTAATCTCATCCCAACAGTAAAGAGGTAAGTGAGGCATCCTTACCCATATAGGAGATGACAAACCTTTCAGAGAAGTGGGAGAGAAATTTGCAGTCCACTTATCCAATCCCACGATATGGCTACGAACGAACCAAGGGCCGCCTGATAATACTCCTTCCATAGCTTTTGGAGAAGAAAAAGAACATAGTACCCAACCTATCCCAAGGCTGGTTAAGTGAAGCTTCCCAAACTGCATCCATTGCCGGTGCAACTCTTCAGCAATAACATAAGCTGGAATGTTATTTCCAAATACTTTAACCACAACTGAGTTATGAAGCCTGTCAGAATTAGATTTAACATTAGGCTCAAACAATTTAACAGCAAGACCATCTTGAGATAAGAAAGATTCATTTCGTAAAGTTGATTTTGACATTGGGACATTTCGCCCAAGGATTCCCAACCCTCTCATTAACCGCATTGAACGCCCCAAATTGAGCAGAATTATCTTCAATCACATTTGTTTGAGCATTTACACATCCATTTGAACTGCCATTACCAACATTCTCCAATACAGAGCTATCTTTGTTAATGCCGTTTCCAAATCCTTTGACGATCAGATTCATTCTTGATGATGACGAAGCTTCAAAAGCATGTTTTCTTTTCCGCAGTGACCTTGTTAATCAACTTAGGAGTTTTGAAATCTACTTCTTCTTGAATTTCCTTACCTTTACCATCAACTGGATTTAATTTCTTTACAAAACTATCTACAGGTTCTTTAATCACCAAAGGACCTGCCTTCCTGTTCTGAATTATTTGTGAAGAAGATCGCAACAGATCATTACGAGCATCAGGGGTAACCAAATTAGAAGCTTTACGGCGGTCAGAAGTGGCCGCCGGTGGAGCCTCCGCCATGGGCGGGAAGATCGCCCCAATACGAGGGACGGAAATAATTTGAAAAACAGAATGTTTCTCTCACTAGAAAACCACAGCTTCTCTCACTACAAATAATAACTCTTTGTAGGATTCATGGTAAGAAAGTTGAATGGATATTCTTGACTAGGAAATAATTGGCATTTTTAACTGAGCAGAATTTTTCCTCGACTTACTCTGAGTCTGGCTTGTTTCTGGTTTTTCCATGTATCAAAATTTGTGTTGCCATGCATACATGAATCAGTCTCTTCTATTTATATTCACCCATTCACTAGTCTTCTTTATAATAATTGTTGGTTTTCATGTTCTCATGCTTGTGTAACCAACTAATTTTGTAAGAAGAGAATCTTGAAGAGGGGCTTTGAATCAGTTTCTGTTGTAATAAATTCTCACTGACATATTTCCTTGCATTTGATGCTTTGTATTTTATGAAAAGCTCATTATCCTGGCTGTTTGAAACTTTGAAGGGTAAGGCAGATATAATCAGCTTCGTTTATTGCAACGTTGAAGCACAGCTAAGTGTTAGAATTTGTGTCAACTGTCAACAAAGGCTTTCGTATTTGTGATTTGCTATCGACTGACTTGATCTACTCAACAGCTTCTGCACGTTTGATCGTCAGTAATTCAACCTGAGTTTCATGAAGGTTTTAAGTCTCATCAGTCTAGAAATCTATATTTTTCATGACCTTTTTCCTACCATATTACACAGATGGATACTAGCGAACATGGAAGTAACGGAAATCATTCAGCAGAGCCATTTGATGATGATTCACCCTCTTCATGTTTGCCCGAAATTTGTGATATATATGACGAATCGTTTCCATTTCCTCGTGTAGGAGAGCAGTATCAGGTTGAAATCCCAGTAGCAGAAACAAAATCAGTGCTGTTTCAGATCTCATATGATGATGCCAAAATGCCTGCCATTGATAAATTTGGAATAGGATTAGCAATCCCAGTTCATTGGGTTCAGCGTGCAGTTGATAATATCAAGGTCAAATATGAAAAAGAGGAATCTTCCAATGTGGGTATTGTTGGCATGAAAGGATCAGCACATTTACTTAACACTAGCAGTACTCAAGTTGATTGTAAGTTCAACACCCGTGGATCTGCTCTTGAAAACCCAGAACTTGCTGGCAAACTTCTTCAGAGATTTGCATGCAATGTTGAATTTCTCAACTCATTACATCAGGATATTCATGTTGCACACCCAGCAAATCATGTGGTGGGTGATAATGGTCAGAAGGATTATTGTTTGTCTTTGCTGCAGAATAGGAATCTTGGGGACTTTTATCCATTGCCTGGTTTGCCGACTCTATCTTGGAGTGATGCAGAAAAGCAAAGTTTCCTTCTTGGCCTTTATATATTTGGAAAAAATCTCGTTCAGGTAAAGAAATTTATGGAGACTAAAAGGATGGGTGATGTATTATCATTCTATTATGGAAAATTTTATAGGTCTGATGAATATCATAGATGGTCAGAGTGTAGAAAAATAAGAAGCAGGAGATCTATACATGGCCAACGCATGTTTAGAGGATGGAGGCAGCAAGAACTCCTATCACGTATTTTAAATAGCACATGCAAGGAACATCAAGATACTTTACTTGAGGTATGTACTTTTCTTTCTTGATATAGATTTTGAGACAACCATTATTTTAAGAAAATTTTAGATGTAATTGGCTATTACCTATGCTCTGCTTCGTTGTAAATAATATTTTCATTAATGAAGCATGGATACTGACATGAGACGCTAATATAGTGACATCACCTAGCCACATATAATTTATTTTATAAAATTTTAATATAAAATGTGTATTAAAAAAACATGATGTCAATTATTTTATTAGAATATATCCAAAAATGAAGTATAATAAGTATCATATTAAAAGCTTAAGAATGAAAAAAGGAATACTAATAATAGTTTAATTGCAATTACATATTAATCTTTCATATATTGTACTTAATTGTGAACAGGCCAAATAGTCATGACATATGCATCTTTTACAATTTTTATGGATGAAAAAAATCTCTAGTTATTTCCAGAAAAATATTAAAAAGGTGGGCATGCTTTGGGGTGGAAGAAGTATGTGATAAAAATCATAAAACCTTACCCACATAGGCCTCTGGCTCAACACTCCAAAGCCTTTACCTATAATATTGATATGACAGCAGAGGAGACAGAAAAAGGAGGGACGGAGCTGGCAAGGTCCAAGGGGGAGATTTGTGCCCTCTTTGTGGGGCTCAATAAAGAATTAATTCATTATGTTAGGAGAGGAATTAAAGGGAGCATAAATTAGGAAAGAATTCCTAATTGAATTTAAATCAAGAGGGAAACATTTCCTAATTGAATTTAAATTAAAAAGGGAAATTAATATATTTTTTTGTAGTTTTTCTTTTGTGAGGAGTTCCTAGCAGCGACTAGGTTGTTTGGAAGAGCCGATCTACCTCTCTAATTGTAGATCGCTTGTATCTTTTGTGTCTTGTTGTGTTATTAATAAAAATCAGCCTCTATTCCCCCTAAATCTATTGTTTTCGGCTTGTTTTCTATGGATTTCTTTGGTTTGTTGAATTTGATTCCAAAATGTATCAAATTGGTATTAGAGCTATGTCTTGGACCAAGATCTCAAGGAGAAGAGCATTAAAGTTCGTCTTAAAGGCAATTTCAAGTGCCTCACAGAAGCAGAAGTGCAGGATAGGCGGGTGGAAGGGAATTTCAAGTGCCTCACAGAACCTCAAATGTGCACATATGTTCATAAGACGGTCTTTAGGACACATGAATGATACTACGAGCTCCTGGTGATGCCTTTTGGCCTCACCAAAGCCCCTGCCACCTTTCAGTCACTTATGAACTGAGTGTTCCAGCCACTCCTTCGAAGGTTTGTCTTGGTATTTTTTGATACATTCTAATATACAGCAAGGCAGAGGCAGAACACTAAGAGAACTTGAAGATAGTAATGGAGATCTTGAGAGAGTATCAGTTGTTTTCCAACTAGAAAAACTGCACATTTGGGCAATCACATGTGAAATATTTAGGATATGTGGTGTCCAGAGAGGGGTTGTTAACTAGTCCAAGATTCTTAGGGCTCACCGATTACTACCGAAAATTTGTGAAGGGATACAACACCATAGCAAGACCTCTGACAGAGTAATTGAAGAAGGATAACTTTAAGTGGGGGGAGGAAGTAACTCGAGCATTCTAGGAGTAGACAACAGCTATGACCAGTGTACCTGTACTAGCGCTCCCAGATTTTAGGACACCATTTTTTGTAGAGGCAGATGCATTGGGTTATGAGTTACGAGCTGTACTCATGCAAAACCGAAGATCTATTGCATATTTCAGCCAAGTCCACACAGCCAGGGCAAAGCTCAAGTCAGTATATGAATGGGAACTGATGATGATTGTCTTGGCAGTTTGGAAGTGGCGACCCTATCTGTTGGGAAGACATTTTATAGTTAGGATAGACCAGAGGAGTCTAAAGTATTTGTTGGAGCAGCGGAGAACTAGAGATGGCTATCCAAATTACTTGGATACGACTTTGAGATCTAGTATCGATTGGGCATAATAAATAAAGCAGTAGACGCCTTGTCCAGGAGGGCTGAGGAGCCACATTGTGCAGCCTTATCAGTACCAATGATCTTAGACTGAGAAGCGTTGAGGAGGGAAAGCAAGCAAGATGAAGGATTGAGAAAGATCAAGGAAGGCTTGTTGAAGGGCGCAGATAGTTACAGTGGTTATGCTCTGAAGGGGGACCACCTACTCCACCAAGGGAGGCTTGTACTCCCGCGATCCTCAAGTTATGTTCTCAAGCTGTTGTAGGAATTTAATGGCAGTGCGATGCGGGGACATTCAGGAGTCCAGAAGACGTACAACCGACTATCTACGAGCTACATTGGGTGGGAATGCACCGGGATGTGGAAGACATGGTAGCAAAATGCGTTGTGTGACAGAGGCATAAGTACCTTACTATGCACCAGTAGGGTTACTGCAACCTTTAGCTTTACCTGAAACGGTCTGGGAGGAAGTGACCATGAACTTCATTGAGGGATTACCACGTTTGGAGGGATACTCAGTAATACTGGTGGTAGTAGACCGACTAAGAAAGTATGCCCATTTTATTCCACTGAAACATCCCTACATCGCTATACCATTTGCCACGGCCTTTATCTGGGAGATAATGTGCTTACATGGAATCCCAAAATTTATAGTATCAGATAGAGACAAGGTATTTCTCAGCCTTTTTTGGAGGGATCTATTCAAAATGTAGGGGACGATCTTAAAAAAGAGCACAACATATGATCCCCAAACGGACGAGCAGACGGAAGTAGTCAACTGGAGCGTGGAGGCATATTTGTGTTATTTCATATCTAACACCAAAATTATGGGCAAAATGATTGGCATCGGTAGAGTATTGGTAAAATACATCCTTCACACAGCTACACAGACAACCTCTGCAGGATTTTTTATAGAAGGGACACCCCCCATTTGATACACTATGGGCAGGACACTACACCAATATCTAGTATATTTAATACTTGGAGGTGAGAGACAGAATATTAGCAGAACTCAAAAGGCATCTATTGAGGGCTCAACAACTTATGAAAAAGAAGCAGGTGAATACAGACGAGAAGTATTGTTAGAGCCTAGGGATAAAATTATCTAAAACTAAGATCATATAGGCAGAAGACACTGACCAAGAGGAGGAATGAGAAGTTATCCTTATGATGTTTCGAACCCTATGAGGTGATGGAGCGTATTGGGGCAGTAGCCTGTTGTTTGGGGTTAGCAGCAGCATCAACCATCCATTCAATATTCCAAGTATCACAACTAAAGCGCACTATCAAAGATCACACATCTTCTTCCTCACTATTGATGACTTTAACTGAGGACATGGAAGTGATTTTGGAACCTATGGAGATCGAGGGAGCACGGCAAGGGACGACAGGAGCAAAAGAAGGTCCTTGTTTGATGGAAGGATTTACCTGACTATGAAGCTACATTGGAACCCTATGAAACAATTGGGAAACAATTTCCATCCTTCCACCTTAAGGACAAGATGCAATTCAAGGAGGGGAGTATTGATACGGCAGCAGAGGAAATGGAAAAGGGGGGCGGACCTGGCAAGATCCAAAGGAGAAATTTCGCCCCCCCTCCCCTTTTGTGGGGGCCCAATAAAGAATTAATTCATTATGTTAGGAGAGGAATTAAAGAGAGGATAAATTAGGAAAGATTTTCTAATTGAATTTAAGAAGGAAAGATTTCCTAATTGAATTAAAATCAAGAGGAAAATATTTCCTAATTGAATTTAAATTAAAGAGGGAAATTAATAAGGAAACAAATCAGTTTCGGAGGTAATTTGAGAGCTTATTTAAGGAGGGGTTCTAGTGTTTATTTTGAGGCATACATGTCTTGCATTTGCTGTAGTTTTCTGTAGTTTTTCTTTTATGAGGATTTCCTAGCAGCGACTAAGTTGTTTGGGAGAGCTGATCTACCTCTCTAATTGTAGATCGCCTGTATCTTTTGTTTCTTGTTGTTTTATTAATAAAAATTAGTCTCTATTCCCCTAAATCTGTTGTTTTCGGCTTGTTTTCTG
Source organism: Dendrobium chrysotoxum (assembly GCA_019925795.1). Taxonomy (NCBI): domain Eukaryota; kingdom Viridiplantae; phylum Streptophyta; class Magnoliopsida; order Asparagales; family Orchidaceae; genus Dendrobium; species Dendrobium chrysotoxum. The sequence continues at coordinate 22,377,209 of CM034297.1, forward strand.
TGGATTTCTTATTGTGGTTTGCTGAAATTGACTCCAAGGCACATCAAATACATTACATCATATAAGGCATTATGAAAAATACTTACTAATTAAAATAAGGATCACTTCATGGATCTCTTATTATAATATTCATGACATGGCTTTTAAATCCCTTTATGCTTATTATATTAATGCTGACAATATAGTACAGATCCTAAGTAAAATTTACAAGAATGTAAAGGAAAGAGATGCATGTGTGTTCAAGTGTGCGTGCATGTGTGTATGGTGCGGCATGTTGTAGTAAGGTAGATTGTGTACTTTTTCTATTCCACAAAAAAATAATTTTAGATATTAGGTGATCGAAATCAAGATATTTAGTTCATATGATCCATGATTAACTTAAGGAAATGTGATGAAGCTCTAAGAGCGAACATCCTAAAATTCTCTTCATTTCAACTAAATATTTTCCTATTAAAAGTAATTTAAATATGACATTTGATATATTTTCATGGCTTTAGATGCCTCAAAAGATGCACATTGGTTTAAGTGTATATCCAGTTTGAAAGACTCATTCTAATGTAGACTTTCTATGAAAGACTCATTCTAATGTAGACTTTCTAGATATATCTTTCTCCACTCACAATGTTTTTTTAACTTAACTATTAAATTGGCGCCAAAACATCTCATGAAATTGAATCAATGGTAGACATTTCAAAGGGAGGAACCTTTTAGCTTGAAGGCATTAATGTGAGTGCCAAAGTGGTGCGAAGGGTTGATCAACCAAAAATGCACATGATGTGATGGGGTGAACTCGACATTGGGTGACCAATCGTTTAACACATGAGCACATTTGAGGTCATGTTCTAAAATGGCCTAGAGTTATCAACATAAAGTCCAAGTGGCAAAGTTTACAAATAATTTTGGTCGTTAGGTCCGTGAATAATCTTGGTGGTGAGGTTGTTGGATGATTATGACACCCCAAGAGGGGGTTGTATTGGTGTTTTAAAATTTTTATTAAAATTTGCATAAGGAAGCTAATGTTATGTGGGAAAAAATAGCTAGTGATATTAAGAATATTACAAAAATGTACTTGAAGTATCAAAGGGAAAAGTTTCAAATAGTAAACATAGTTGGTGGTGGAATCAAAATATGCAAGAAAAGATAAAAAATCAAGCATATTGTATAGTGTAATGTCTATCTTACATCATGATTAGTTCAAAATTTGAATAATCTCAATCAATGCAAATCTATATTGTTAATAATATTTTTTTTATTAAAGCATATAGTATGGTTCGATGTAGATCATACGATATGATCTTAGGATCAATTTTCATTTGTTAAAGTATCTTATAATTCTAACAAATATGCTTATGTAATTTGAAATTGAGCCTAATGTATATTAGGATCAATTCAAAAATTTCATTACTAGTTGATCGTATTGTATAATCAGTTATGATTTTCCTAGTTCTCCTTAATGCTTGATTGAACTAATATTTCATTTTGAAATTTTCAACACCTAATAATATAATAATACAAGACTCAATTAATAAATAAAACGATCTTGCAATTTGAAGTTTTGATCTTGATTTCCCTAGGACTAACTCGAGCTAATTTGACCACTGGCTTCCCTTGGGTCATGATAGTGCTTTAGAATGTCTTTTGCTCATGATTTAACAGGGCATAATAGAGAAAAAAGATTCATATAGCCTTAGATGGTTTGTAATATTTAAATCAAGCAATGTTTGAAAGATTATTATAAATTCAAATTATAGTTCTAAAAGTGGGTCATGTAACCTATCAATTTATATCTACAGAATCTAAAAAATGTATTGAAATGATAATTTGGTTGCAATTCAAACATTATAATATCATTATTATTAAAATAAAAATTTATGTATATTTTAATCTATTTAATACTATATTAAATATTAGTGCAGAAATATAATGTAATTTAGATAAAATCATTTGTATATCAATAAATTTTGACTAAACAAATCATATGGCATTGAGTGCAGGGCTCGATTGAGGCCTATAAGTGGTCGAGAAATGCATTTCAAGGGGATAGAGCTGCAAGAGATTGTGAGATACCTTTCACATAGTTTGTGGTCATCCAAAGACTAAGAGCTTCTATTTTGAAGCTCTCCTTTAATGATATTAGAGATATTGTAATAAGTGAGACATACCTGGAAGCATATGTAGGTGGACTTGAAGAACCAGAAGAACTCTAAGAACTTGATGAAGCAGGTGGATCAAAAGAGTTCAAAGAAGAACCTATCGAAGAAGGTTCCTCTCACCCCGTTGTTAAAAAACAACAATATTAATACTTTATCCCACTACGTGGGGTCGACTACGTAAATCATTTTCTCCACTGTGTCTTATTAAGTATCATATTCTCATTTAAATCTAATAAAAAATTTCTTTTCTAATACTTTTTAACCAAGTCATTTTTGGTCTACCTCTACCTTTCTTAACATAGACCGGATCTACTATATCTACTCTCCTAATCGGGTTATTGGAAAGCCGTCGTTTTATGTGACCAAACCATCTAAGGTGACTCTTTCTAATCTTATCTGCCACTAGAGCTACTTCAACATTTTCATGTATATACTTGTTTTGTGTTCTATTTTGCTAAGTGTAAAGACACTCATTCACCTGAGCATCCTTGTCTCTACAACACGTAACATGATTTTATGCTTCTCTTTTAATGGCTAACATTCAATGCCATAAAGCATTGCAGGTCTCATTACCATATAAAATTTTTCATTAGTTCGAGAGGTATTTTTCCATCAAACAACCGGCCCAATGCATTCCTCTACTTCAACCATCCAACTTAAATTCTACTAATAATATTCCCATCTATTTTACCATTGCTTAGAACAAAAGACTCGAGATACTAAAATATGCTCTCTTTTTAATGACTTGATCACCCAATGTCATAATCCCACTACTAAATCTATTACTACTAAAATTTCCCTCCATGTATTAGGTTTTTGATCTACTCAAATAAAAACATTTAGACTCTAAGGTTGACCTTCATAAATTTTCCTTCAACTTACTCTCTAGTTTTATCAACAAAAAGAATATCATTAGCAAAAGCATGCCCCTGGGTGATTTTCCCTTGAAGATTATTTTTTTCTTTGGTGTTAGTAGGTAGTTCCTAGCAAAAATCCGAAGAGCATATGCAGATGTCAAGTTATTTTGATAACCTGCATGTAGACGCCTAACTGTTAGGTTTCATGTGCAAATTCTGTCGAGTGATGACCAACACTTTGGTTCCAAGGTAGATTCTAAGGTAAGGAACTAGTTATCATACAAAAGAAGTCATTCTGGATGACTTGATAAGGAGGGTAACTAGAGATCATCGACAAAAGGGAGATTTCAAAAGATGAATTTCATGTCATCTATAAACTAACCATACGAAGCTGGTGACGTGGAGCAACATCCTATGAATGGGTGTTGACAAGGCATCGAGAGAGGGTGAGTTCTTAGTGGACATTTATGAGAAGAGGCTTTTCAAATTGAGTACAACAAAGTGCTGAGAGGGATGTCTACCAAGGGCTAAGTTCCTAGGGCAAGAGGTGATTTCATAGAAAAGTGTGAGTTCCTGTGATGAGTTGTTGTACGGAGTTATATTGAAAAAGGTTGGTCTTAAGGTGCTAAAGAGAATAAAGTTCTTTGGAGAAGTCATCATGAGAAGCAAGTTCTTGGGACAATCATTGAGCAGCAACATCCTATGAAATAGGGGTCATCAATAAGGAGTATCTTGGCATGGGTCATCGAAGGAGGCAACTTCTTCGTGAAGAGGAATGCCGGCTAAGGGATGATCAGAATAGTTCACCAACAAGGGTTTAGTTCTTTGGACATGTAGCTTAGAGGAGCAATATCCTAGGAAATAGGAATGTCAGCTAATGGTCAACTATAGGATGTGACTGACAATAAGTGAGTTTTTTGGGACAGGTTTTCAATATGGTCAAGTTCTCAAGAAAGATGAATGTTGAACCGACTAGAAAAGGTTGCTGAAAGGAAGAAAATTCTTTGGACAAGCTGCTGAAAGGGGTGACTTACTAACAAAGAGGGATTTAGCTAAGGATCAACTCAAAAAGCTCACTAACAAGGGTCAAGATTTGTTGGGGACTGATTAGATTGCTTTAGAATGCCTAGAAGCTAGCCGCATGAAGTCGAGTGGCTAGAAAGGGAAGACAACTTTGGATAGCCTAGGAGAAATTTGGGCTTATTTTGGCATTGGTTGGCCTATAGAAAAACTAAAGCCAAGAAGAGACTTTTCAAAGGGGGAGTCTTATCAGGGTTTGGTGGTTCTAAGGAATGTCAAGGTTTTCTAAGAAGGGCTCAATGTTGGATTTTGGGCATAAGAATGACCAATGAGTGGAATTAGACTAGGCTATGGGACAATTAGTTGAATGAATTGACTTTGGTATAGAGTTGAGAGTATTCTTTAAACATGTTAAGGGATCTATGCCCACCTATTGATTTGATGTGATAAGGAGGTTCTCCGAAGGGACTTAGATCTTAGCTAGGGCAATTCTAAGGTTAGTGTGATTAGTTCAAGAACAGGACAACAATATTTGGTTGTCAAAAGGCGGGTTTAAAACACAGATTTTAGAGGGAGAAGTCAAATTTTGTCTTGTGCAATGCTATTAAGCAAAACAAATGATTATTTGATAAAATTTTTATCAAGTTTGCTTTTAGAAATATTGTGATAAATAAATCTATTTTGTATTATTTTTTTGCAATATGTCAATTGGTTAAATGTAGCTGACCCCACGTAGTGGGATAAAGGCTTGATGTTGTTGTTGTTGTTGATGTGAATTGGTTAAATGATTAAAATAGACGTGGTTAATAATTAACAAATAATATCAAGTACATTTTTTAAAATATTGTCTAAAAAATAATCAATGTAAGATAAACACGTAATAAATTGACAATGTTGAATTAAATTAAAATTAAATTAATTATTTCTCTTTTTAAATAATTTCGAAAAAAAGTTATATTGCAGTACTAACTAATATTCTTGATGAAAAAGTGCCCTACAAAGTTCATCCACTAAAAGAGCACACTATTTTATAAAGTTCCTAAAACTTGATTGTTTTGAGGAAGCAAGATTATATTTTTGATGTATTATGATATTAGTCAAGGGATTTTTTAAAAACCTATTTTAATAAAAGTTTGTTTCATGAAATCATTACTAATTAGCTTTTTAGCTTTTTGATAAATCCTTTATTTTAGCATTTGTACAGTGGAATATTTTCATCAAATAATTGTCATGTTTTTTATCAAGAATCTTAAGTTTATTCTCCTTTTTTAAAAAGTACAATGAAGCAATAGGTGAGCAGCGAAGAATGAAAGTTTTGATCCTAAAGATTCAAAGATGGTCGATGTTCTACTCTGGTGTTTTGATCTAGAGTATCATTTCTCTAGTTGGGGTGAGCTTTATGAATTTTATCGTTGGCTATCACTCCTTGTGGCTTTTCTTATTGTCTTCTACTTTAGCCATCACCTGAACTCTATTGGAATGTTTAATTTAGGTCTTTCTCATCTTAGTAGAAGACGCTACTTCTCCAATTCACTCATTTTGTATTTTCAGCATGTGATACTCTGGTTGAACTTTGGCATACCAACTAAAGACACGTGATGTCAGAGATGAGGCTAAATTTCTACCTAATCCAAGTCTCCAACAAAACCAAATTCTTGTCCAACTTTACCCGCTAGGAACCAATTAAACTTTTTCTTCTATTTTACACTCTTTCATGATGGCAATATTTTATGAATGGGTATGCATATCTAATGCGCTACTATTTTATTGTAGACATGTATTGTGTAGATGTGTTATTGGCTAACATAACATTTGCAACACAATTCAAACAAACACCAGCTGATTTCAGTCTCATTCCATCTCTGTCTGTCGTTAAAGTTGTTTGGGTCATTAGAGTTGGAAATTTACTTGGTGTGGACATTAATGCTTTGAAGACGTTTAGAATGGGTTAGAAATTATTTCCAACGAAATCAATCAGCAGATGTACATGATTGTTGTAGCTGTATAATGTGCATTTTTTTAGTTTACCATTTCATGAGTGTTATAGCACAACCTAGAAGGGGCTAAATTGTTTTTTCTAAAAGAAAATTTAATTTGATACAAGGGAAAATTTTCTTTCTCAATCTATAGAAAACACAAATAATTTTCTTTTTCTAGAAATAATGTGGCATATTCATGTTGATTAATTCAAGATTTGATTTTTACAAAGTGATGATTTTTCCGCGTAGATCACCATCTTTTCTTCACAGGAAATTATTTCAAATCATTCACCATATGCAATCTATCTTTCAAAACATAGTCGGTTTTCCTAATAGGTTTATGCAATAAATGATTGAAAATAAAAGTGTAGAAAAGAAAGGACAATGCTAATCGATCTATCATGGTTAGGCCATAATGTGCTTATGTCGGCTCTTTTCAATTGTTATTTTCATTTAGTGTATCATATATCTATTTGTATCATTTACCTTCGCTATATAATTTTAAAAGCAATTTACAAAGCAAAAAAATTTGTTACTAGTTGTTCGTATTATACGATCTAGTTCAATTCTAAACTTACTAGCTATTGAGATAACCATGTGATTAATCATTCTTAAAAAAGAAACATATCATGTAGTACGGTATATATTGTATAGCACAGTTACTTCAAATTTTGAGTAAACCTAATTAATACTATTGCTTCTATAGATTTGATTAAAAAATCAAGCATATTGTATAGTGTAATGTCTATCTTACATCATGATTAGTTCAAAATTTGAATAATCTCAATCAATGCAAATCTATATTGTTAATAATATTTTTTTTATTAAAGCATATAGTATGGTTCGATGTAGATCATACGATATGATCTTAGGATCAATTTTCATTTGTTAAAGTATCTTATAATTCTAACAAATATGCTTATGTAATTTGAAATTGAGCCTAATGTATATTAGGATCAATTCAAAAATTTCATTACTAGTTGATCGTATTGTATAATCAGTTATGATTTTCCTAGTTCTCCTTAATGCTTGATTGAACTAATATTTCATTTTGAAATTTTCAACACCTAATAATATAATAATACAAGACTCAATTAATAAATAAAACGATCTTGCAATTTGAAGTTTTGATCTTGATTTCCCTAGGACTAACTCGAGCTAATTTGACCACTGGCTTCCCTTGGGTCATGATAGTGCTTTAGAATGTCTTTTGCTCATGATTTATCCTTTTAACTTCTACCTAATGTACATTAGCTCATACCAGTACTAACCTTAATTCACAACATTAGCTCAATCAAATTATATTTGTGATCATCAAAACATTAAACATAAGCATAAGCTCATGGGATTAACATATGTAAGCTAAAGTTTCCATCTTGATGTGACTGCTGTCTTTGATTTTGCCAATAGAGTCCTCCTGCAAGGCCTTATTTTTTCGTAGGCTGAGGCTGTTTGAACCCAATATTTATGCCAAACGCTACCATTCAATGTTTAATAACTTAATACTTCTGATACTAAATGCTTTGCTGTCAATATAAAGCATAAGAGTTGCAATTAAAATTCAAATGTTTTGGCTTTGATAGAATGTGCTTGCTTCCCATGATTTTATTTTTAAGATTCTTATTCTGAGCCAAATACCTGAGGGCTAAATCACCCCATGCCTCTGTAAATGGAGAAACCATCAATTCATAGCATAAAATGCACTTAAATTAATTTGGCAATATCTTCCCTGGTTGCATTTGTTTTCTTTCTCCAAGGAATTACCAATCACAAGTTAAGGTGGTTGTTGTTGCCAGGTTCTCAGTTGACCCGATGTTAGTCAAGTTTTATGCAGCTTGAAGTACTTTAGATGGCTAGTAAAACGAATGACTTGGTTAAGTGTTATTGACTTTTACGTCCAAAATATAGATTTAAGTTTCAAACTTTATTAAAAAAAGGGTTTAGATTAGGTTTGTGGGTTTGAGAGTCATGCAGAGGCCTGTCCCAAGCATGATTTAGTGGCATTTTTATACTAGTTTTGCTCGGGGTAAACTCACCTCGGAATATTGGTGACTTGTAGAAATTGGTATATTTTTTATAAGTTTAAAGCATTTTATAAAATCTTATATAATCTTGCACGTTATATTAGTATTATATTATTATATATTTGATGCACTTCTGAATTGTTCCAAACTTATATTTGTCTGAAAAGTCAAGAATGGTTAGACCTGGCCCAAGCAAAACTCCCGTCCATTAGTCAGTAACTTTTCTCGGCTGCTGTATACTATCCTGTCCCTTAAGGTTCAAGGACGGAAGATTTGCTGAAGTGTTCTTTTCTATCTGTTGCAACTTTCATGCAATGAATAGTACATTGGAAACTGTAACTTCTCAATGTACACAGTCCAAGTGGGATATCCTAGTATATGCCGTTTGCATATAATATAATTTTGAAAGATAGAATCATGTGAATAAATGCTTAAAAGATTGGAAAAAATATATCTATAAAAGGGATTAATTGAATGCGAACTAATATGGTATTTAGTTCTAGAGTATTATTATTACTGATATGTCACCAAAAATTGTCTCGATCGGGCACGAATCTTGATGCACATCTGAATTGGAAATTTTCAAAATTAAACTTGGGATCATCCAAACTCCGATTTAAGAAAACTTATACTCAAAATGAATGTCTCAGTGAGATGAACCCAACAACATCAAAATTGATCCGATCCAATCCAATCCAAGCTCAAATGGGCCCAAATCAAGGGACCAAAGCATATTTGGAAGCTTTAGTGTATTAATTGGATTACCAAATGATATCTAAATATAACATGCTTATAGTCAAATCGAGCAACTCGACGAGATGAGTTTAACAAGCCTAAGATTGATTAATTATGACATCATTAAATCACTTAAATGTTTGAGAAACGCTCAATGATCAATAAAATCAATATATGCTATTTGAAGGAGCACTCCGAATTACTCGTATATTCTCCATAATTACAGTGCATGCCACTCTCAAAATCTATAAATAGATCCCTACTCTTTACTTGAAAGAGACTTTTGGAGAAGGTTTGAACCTTGACCTAGAGACTCAAGAGAGCTCTGAGGCTTGAAGAATCACGAGCATCACCCATGCACCACCGCCGATGAACCTTCGTCGCTCGACTGCCGCTACTGGACCTCTTCCCGACCATTGCGATCGCACCTTGGTCCTGCTACCACCGCCGGGCCTCTACCCAACCTTTGTTTCCTTCTAACCATGGTCTTTCATACATTCGTCAGCCGCTGACTACAGTCCCTCCTTCTATCCTTGCCTGACTATGGTTTACCTCCGTCACCCGATTACGGTCCCTCTGACCTCCGTTGCTCACCGACTATGGTCCCTCCAACCACAATCCTTCGACCTTAGTCTTCTAACTACGGTCCCTTTGACCTCATTCGTTAGAATATTGTCCTTTCGACCACCGTCACCCGACTATGATCCTTCAGAGCATTGTCGCTCGTCGACTATGGTCCTTCTGATCTTAGTCGCCCGGACTATGGTTCTTCTGACCTCCACCTCCTGACTATAGTCCTTCTGACCTCCGTCGCCTGCCAACTATAATTTCTCTGACCTCTGTCACCCCTCGACTACGGTTTTTAGAACCACCATCACCTGACCACCATCCCTCTGAACTTTGTCTCCCGACTACAGTCTATCTGACCTATATCGCTCGACTATGATCCCTCGTACCTCTATCACTTGTCGACTACTATCCCTCGGACCTCCATCACCTATCGACTACTGTCCCTTCGACCTCTGTCACCTACTGACTTTGGCCCTTCAACCTCAGCCACCCGCCCGCCTACTTTCCCTTCAACCTCCTTTGCTCGCCGACTACAATCCTTCCAACCTCCGTCGCCCGTCTATGGTCCCTTGACCTTCATCGCATGTCGATTACGGTCCTCCCATGACCGCTGCCCAACTATGGTCCCTCTGACCTATGTCACCCGACCACAGTCCCTCTGACTTTCGTCTCTCGCTAACTACGATCCTCAGATAACCGTCGCACGACTACGGTCCCTCAGACAACCATCGCCCAACTACAGTCCCTCCGATCTCTATCGCCTGATTACAATCCTTCAACCTCAGTCTCCTGATTACGGTTCTTTTGAATTCTGTAGTTCGCCTACTACGGTTTCTCCGACAACCTTCGCTCAACAATAGTCCTTTAACCTTAGTCGCTCGACTATATTCCCTCTGACCTCCGTCGCCTGGCTGCAATCTTACCGGCCAAGCAAACAGACCAACATTCTCTTGAGAACATCTCTCATGTCCTTGGATTCTTCACTCCAGTTGTGTAATGTACTCTATATCAAGATTTAAAATTGCGTAAAAAAGCCTCGAGACATTTTTCGTCCGTGAGGCGAGGCGTAAGCCTCGAGGCGGTGTGAGGCGTAAGCCTCACGGACGAAGAATTGCGTAAATGCGAATTTAAATATGCTAGCAGGTAAAAAATAGTAAGAACCTATGATACAATTAGAACATCTAAATGGGAAGTGAACTTAGTGAAAAACGATAAAATAGATGCAATATAAGCATCTCATAGCATAATTTAAAGTACAAAATTACAAATTGAAGTCTATCAGAACTCCCAAAGTACAAATAAGAAAGAACATCTAAAATTCAATCATGTCCCATCACTAAATGGGTCTTCAGTAGAGGCATCTTCATCTCCAATTAAATCTATAAATGCCAAATCTTCATCATCCTCAATCCTACCCACTTTTCTCTTCCTTGTTCAATAAGAATGATTACTATTGTTAATTGCATATATTTTAAATGTAATAGCACATAAGAAAAGATTGTTATTTAAGAGGCAGATATGCCAGGGGTCCCAGGGGGCGTTGCCCCTTGGCGGGGTTCGACCGGGGGCAGCGCCCCCCCCCTGGAACAAATTTTTATTGTAAGAGTAATTTTTATTGTAAGAATAATTTTTATTATGAGGGGCAACTTCTATTCGGTACGACATGTATCAGTGTCGTATCGGACAGGTATACCTCACCGATGATGAGAGGCGGTGCCGGCGGGAGTGGTGGCGAAAAATTAGCTGAGAGCTTGAGGCGTACGCCTCGCCCAAAATTGCTCAATTGCGCCTCTGAGGCGCGCCTCAAGCTCACCAAGGCGTACGCCTCTTCTGGACCTGAAATTACTTAAGCAATGAGGCGCCAGGTGGATAAATTGCGCGTCTATATAATGTATATTTGCTACATTAAGCCAACACCTTCCCTTGAGGAAGGGAATCATTTGTAATCTACGGAATACACTAGTAAAATCATTTTAACTGGGCAAGGCCCCATGGCTTTTTCTAATTTTAAGATTTTTCATGTAAAAATTATGGTGAATATTATGATTGTTGCACCTCTCTCTTATCTCTATGTACAGGATTTTCGTACAAAATTAGAATATTAAATTCTATATCTCTTTATCGACGTGAATGTTCTGGCACGAATCTTGATGTCACTGAAAATTGCCTTGATCGGGTGCCAACCATGATGCATATCTGATTTGAAAACTTCCAAAATTAAATTTGGGACCATCCAAACTCAGATTTCAATAAACTTATACTCAAACTGAATGTTTCGATGAGACGAACCCAAAAACACCAAAATTGGTCTAATTTGAGCTCAAATGGGCCAAAACCAAGGAACTAAAGCATATTTGGAAGCTTTGGTGCATTAATTAGATGATCAAATTATATCTAAATATAGTATGCATATAGTCGAAACGAGCGACTCGACGAGACAAATCTAATAAGCCCAAGATTGCTTATTATGATATTATTTAGGCACTTAAATGCTTGATAAACATTCCATGATTAAGGGAATTAGTATGCATCGTTTGATGGAGCACTCTGAATTTGCCCTGGATCTTCTCCATATTTTCAAAGCATGTTACTCTAAAAATCTATAAATAGACCCCTACTCTCTACATGAAGGGAACTTCTGGAGAAGATTTGGATCTTGAGCTAGAGACTCAAGAGAGTTATGAGGCTTTAAGAATCTCGAAGCTCCACCTAGGCAACATCGCTTGTGAACCCTTGCCGCCCAACAGTCGCTATTTGACCTCCACCCAACCATCGCCATCGGATCTACGTCTGGCCGACATCGTCGGGCATCCGCCCGACCTTTGTTGCCTTCCAACCACAGTCCTTGAGACCTCCATCGCTTGCCGACTACAGTCCCTCCAACTATTCTCGCCTGACTACAGTCCCTCCGACCTCCATTGCCCGACTATGATCCTTCCGACCTCCGTCGCCTGCCGACTAAAGTCCTTCTGACCTTCATCGCTTGTTGAATATAGTCCCTCTAACAGCGGTCCTTCGATCTTAGTTGCTCGACTACGGTCCCTTTGATCTCAGTCGCCAGACTATGATTCTTTTAGCCACCATCGCCTGACTTTAGTTCTCAGACCACTATCACCTGACTAAGATCCCTTCAACCATCGTCGCCTGACTACGGTCTTTCGTTCATTTGATTCTTCAAACTCTATGTAATATGCTTTATACAACCTATATTTGCTACATTGAGCCAACATAATCAATGACAAACACTAGTGAAATCATTTTAAGTACGCAATGCCCCATGGTTTTTCTCATTTTTAAGGCTTTTCATGTAAAAGTTATGGTATCTCTTATGATTGCTGCACCTCTCTCTTATCTGTGTGTGTTGGATCTTTATACAAAATTAGGATATTAAATTCTATATCTCTCTATCGTTGTTAATAATCCGGCACGCAGCAATTACTAACCTTTTAATGTTATTCGAAGATGAATTCATTTTTAAATTTGATTGCTTTAATTATTTTGAATTTTTTATATAGAAGAACTGAGATATCAATATAGATGTTACTTCTATTATTGATGATAGGTGAATGAAAAAAGTGCTTTAGAAATACTATAATGTAAGGGAATATTATGGAGATTTAAAGATAAAATTTATAGAAAACTAATTATGAATTTGAATATTGGGTAATAAAAAACTATTAATAGTTTAGTTGAGTTTGGCAAAATAAGATTTATGGGTTTAAATTTCAATGGATTCGGTTAAAATCGATTTAAACTCTTAAAAATTATTCAATTTTGATAAGAACTCAATGGGTTTTAGTATATTTTGGGATGAAACTTAGAAGTTTCCATCGCAAGTCATAAAAGGTTTCGATCAAGATGCTTTATAGATCAAAACTCATAATGCTCTCTTGTGGTTATCAAGTTTTACTAAAACCTAATAAATGAGGCCTATCAAATTTTATATTAGACCGTTTAGATTGCAAAGATTATAAAGCTATTTTGAGTGAAAATTTATGTACTCAACATCGATTATTAGTTTTGGACTTTAAGATAAAGGGGCTGAAAATAAAAAATATAGTAAAACGATTTTCTAGGAGTAGTGGGGGCATTTAAAGAATATTAACAAAAATATTTTTGAGAGTAAGATTTTAGATCTTAATAATTTGTCTGTATATGAGGATGCTAATGTTATGTGGAAAAAAGTGGCTAGTGATATTAAGAATATTGCAAAATATGTGTTTGGAGTATCAAAGGGAAAAACTCCTAATAGTAAAAATAGTTAGTGGTGGAATCCAAATCTGCAAGAAAAGATAAAAAATAAGAATATTTGTTATAAACATTGGTTTAAATGTAAAAATTTTGATAAGTGGGAAATATATAAAGAGGCATATAAGGAATCTAAGAAAGCAATTTGCTATGCAAAGATCCTAGCTTTTAATGATTTATATAATAGATTATATACTAAGGAGGGAGATAGATATATGTATAAGTTACCAAATAAAGAGATAAAAGTAGTAAGGATTTATTTCAAGTGAAGTGTATTAAGAATGAAGATCAAAAAGTACTTTTCTTAGAAGATGATATTCAACAAAGATGGATGAGATATTTTGCTAAACTTTTTAATGAACAATGTGAAAATATGATTGACTTTAGTGACCTTAGCACCTCAAATGAAAATAAAGATTTATATTTTTATCGGCGTATTAGTAAAACCGAAGTTAGAGAGGCTTTAAAGAAAAAGAATGGTGGAAAAGCTATTGGACTTGATGATATTCCAATAGAGGTGTGGAAATGCTTAGGAGATGATGTAATTTCTTGGTTTACTAAACTTTTTAATATTGTTTTGAAGGCTAAAAAGATGCATGATGAGTGGAGAATGAGTGTGTTAATTCCTATTTTTAAAAATAAAGGTGATGCACAAGATTGTGCGAATTATAGAGGAATTAAGTTAATATGTCATACTTTAAAACTATGGGAGCGAGTTATGGTGCGTAGATTGCGGCGTGATACTAATGTTTCTCAAAATCAATTTGGATACATGCCGGGTAGGTCTATTATGGAAGCCATATATTTATTGAGAGTTTTGATGGAGAAATATAGAGAGAATAAGGAGGATCTACATATGATATTTATTGATTTAGAGAAAACATATGATAAAGTTCCAAGAGAAGTGCTATGCAGAGTTCTTGAAAAGAAATGAGTTAATAACGCTTATATTCAAATCATTAAAGATATGTATGCACGAGCTATTACTTGTGTTCAAACACAAGGTGGTTTGACCAAGTATTTTCCTATTTCGGTTGGATTACAACAAGGATCAGCCTTAAGCCCATATCTTTTTGCTTTAGTCATGGATGTTCTCACTAGACATTTGTAAGAGGATGTACCTTGGTGTATGCTTTTTGCTGATGATATTCTTCTTGTTGATAAGACTAGAGAAGGAGTTGAAGGTAACTTAAATTATGGAGGTCAACTTTAGAGTCTAAAGGTTTTCGCTTCAGTAGATCTAAAATGGAATATATGGAGTGTAATTTTAGTAGTAATAGACCTAGTGAGGGGATTGTGACTTTAGGCGATCAAGTCATTAATAAAAGTACACGTTTTAGATATCTTGGATCTGTTGTTCAGAGTGATGGTGAAATAGATGAGGATATTATCAGTAGAATTCAAGTTGGATGGTTGAAGTTGAGGAAGGCATCGGGCTTGTTGTGTGATAGAAAAGTCCCCCTCAATCTTGAGGGAAAATTCTATAAGATGGTGAGACCTGCAATGCTTTATGGTGCCGAATGTTGGCCATTAAAACAGAAGCATAATACTAAGTTAAGTGTTGTAGAGATGAGGATGCTCAGGTGGATGAGTGGCTTTACCCTTAGAGATAGGATATGAAATGAGCATATATGTGAAAAGGTTGGAGTTGCTCCAATGGAAGATAAGATTAGATAGAGTCGCCTTAGAGTTTGGTCACATAAAACGGCGGCCTTCCGATGACCCGATTAGGAAAGTAGGGGTATTAGATTTGACTTATGTTAAGAAAGGTAGAGGTAGACCTAAAAAGAGTTGGTTAGAAAATATTAGAAATGATTTTTCTTTATTAGATTTAAACGAGAATTTGACTTTTAAAAGGACATAATGGAGAAAAAGGATTCATGTAGCCGACCCCACGTAGTGGGACAAAGGTTTGATGTTGTTGTTGTTGTATCTTCTTTATCTTAGACCTTAACAATACTTATATAATATTAAATATTAAAATTTAACCAAAACAAAAACTAAATCTGATGAGACTACTGAAACTACTATACAATACAATAACAAGCCTTTGTCCCACTACGTGGGGTCGGCAACATGAATCCTTTTTCTCCATTGTGTCCGGTTCAAAGTCAAATTCTCGTTTAAATCTAATAGAGAAAGATCATTTCTAATATTTTCTAACCAAGTCTTTTTAGGTCTACCTCTACCTTTCTTAACATAAGTCAAATCTAATACCTCTACTTTCCTAACTGGGTCATCGGAAGGCCGCCGTTTTATGTGACCAAACCATCTAAGGCGACTCTCTCTAATCTTATCCTCCACTGGAGCTACTCCAACCTTTTCACGTATATGCTCATTTCGTATCCTGTCTCTAAGAGTAAATCCACTCATCCACCTAAGCATCCTCATCTCCGCAACACATAACTTAGTATTGTGCTTCTCTTTTAATGGCCAACATTCTGCACCATAAAGCATTGCAGGTCTCACCACCATCTTATAGAATTTTCCCTTAAGTTTAAGGGGGACTTTTCTATCACACAACAAGCCCGATGCATTCCTCCACTTCAACCATCCAACTTGAATTCTACTGATAACATCCCCATCTATTTCACCATCACTCTGAACAATAGATCCAAGATATCTAAAACGTGTACTCTTATTAATGACTTGATCGCCCAAAGTCACAATCCCCTCACTAGGTCTATTACTGCTAAAATTACACTCCATATATTCAGTTTTAGATCTACTCAAGCGAAAACCTTTAGACTCTAAGGTTGATCTCCAGACTTCAAGTTTACCTTCAACTCCCTCTTTAGTCTTGTCAACAAGAAGAATATCATCAGCAAAAAGCATACACCATGGTACATCCTCTTGTAAATGTCTAGTGAGAACATCCATGACTAACGCGAAAAGATATGGGCTTAAAGCTGATCCTTGATGTAATCCAACCGAAATAGGGAAATACTTGGTCAAACCACCTTGTGTTTGAACACAAGTAGTAGCTCCTTCATACATATCTTTAATGATTTGAATATAAGCATTATTAACTCCTTTCTTTTCAAGAACTCTCCATAGCACTTCTCTTGGAACTTTATCATATGCTTTCTCTAAATCAATAAATATCATATGTAGATCCTCCTTATTCTCCCTATATTTCTCCATCAAACCTCTCAATAAATGTATGGCTTCCATAGTAGACCTACCAGGCATGAATCCAAATTGATTTTGAGAAACATTAGTATCACGCCGCAGCCTACGCTCCATAACTCGCTCCCATAGTTTTAAAGTGTGACACATTAACTTAATTCCTCTATAATTCGCACAATCTTGTGCATCACCTTTATTCTTATAAATAGGAATCAATACACTCATTCTCCACGCATCTGGCATCTTTTTAGTCTTCAAAATATTATTAAAAAGTATGATCTTAAATGGAGTTTTAAATGGACTTAAATGGAGTTTTAAAACCTTGATGACAATTGAAAGGCAATGATAGAGAAATGATGATATTAATTATTAAAGAGATGTTGCGAGCACCTCCTATTAAAGATTAAGTAGTGGAATAGAAAACTTGACAGTTTGGGCATGCATAACTGAGGTTAAAAGATGCATTGATAAGCATGGATAAATAAAACTAATGTCCAAAGACTAGAGGAAGAAAAAGGATGACCAAAGGTAAACTTCCAAAAAGATTTATGCAAAGTAGAATGAAAATCTCATGGAGCATTTAATACAAATCAATAGAGAATAAGGATTTACAAAGCTAATTCAAAGTTGTTGGAATAAGTAAGAAAATCTCCATTAATTCTTAGAAAAAATATGAAGAGAATAAAGGAAGCAAAAGGAGCTGGATTGAACTGAAACTTCTATTTTCTCGTATTGCTATTACTTTCTATTGCATCTGTGATACCTTCAAGGTTATGATAGCTTCTTTAAGAATATCAGGGCAAGGTAACCAATCCCATATTTAAGGAAGAAGGGTTAATTTGCCCGTCTTCTGTAGTTATGAGGATGTTAGACTTACGTCTCAACTTAATAATTGTAAGTCCGCATTCTTGGAACCAAAGAGGATTGATGCATATCGGCAGAGTACGTAGGGAGATACAGTTGCAAGGAGGGCATCCTATCATTTCTCTTTGCTTCTTTCTCATTCCTTCTTTTCTATGCTCAAGATATGCTACTGCCATGATTTCAAGTGGTCGGAGTAGTAATAATTTGGTAGACCCTGGCCTGCAGCTTCGTCATCTTTTCATTGTTGAAAATTGTGGTTTGGAGATTCAAACACCGTAGAAGAATTTATGTTTTTTATAGGTTCCATTGTTTTTGTTTTTATCTTTTATCGCTCAGTACCTTTTTCTTTTATGTGCATGAAAGATTTAGATCCTGTCGTAGCTACTATTATTTTGAAATTCATGCTCAAGATTACACCAGGTTCCTCGAGTTACGTTACGACATCTTGTAATTCTCCATTTTAAATGGTGATAAGCTGTCTCTTCAGGATCCTTCAGGATCTGTTGAGATGTTGGCGTATGTGAGGTGCGAGTAGAACTGCAATAAAATATAATAAAAATGTGAATCTTGCCTACAATATCTCTTCTTTATAGGGTGCAATTTAGGAGAGATTATTCTGTGTGGAGTCCGGACATATAGTTATGTCCGAACTATGTGAGTGTACACTCACAGTCTGGACGTAGAGATACGTTCGGACTTCGCACGTAATAATTCCTTGTAGAAGCTCAAAATAATTGGTATAGTCATGCGGAAACCTCCTTTCTGAGATTTATTGTACTATTTTTGCCTTGGCATCCGTTCTTATATTTGTATTCTGTAGTAAGCTATTATTATATTCTGCGTTGCGATGCAGTTAAAGTGATACTCTCTTGTAGGCTACTAAGACATTTAATGAAGGCAGAGCAACTCTGGAAAAATTTGTTTCTAAAATCAAGACTGCTGTTGGTTTACATGTTTTGGTAGAAGCTATCGGAATTGGCAAGGGGACACAGGACCTTACTGGAGTGGCGCTGGATCATGTTAGAGCAAACCCAACTATTTCTCTTCATCCTGAGATACCTGTTGGGAGAGCATGCTCCTCCCTGACATCTGCGGATATCATCAAGTTTCTTACAGGAGATTTCAGACTAAGCAAGGCTAGGTCAAATGATCTCTTCTGGGAGGCTGTTTGGCCCCGTTTGCTGGCAAGGGGATGGCACTCCGAGCAGCCCAGCGACCATGGCTCTTTGGGTTTTAAGAACTCTCTCGTATTTCTTGTTCCTGGTGTTAAGAAGTTCTCAAGGAAGAGGCTTGTAAAGGGAACGCATTTTTTTGACTCTGTAAGTGATGTATTAAGCAAAGTGGCTTCAGACCCAAAGCTTCTTGAGTTGGATGTTGAAGGAGTGAAAAGTGGTAGCAGCGTTAAAGAAGGAAATGGATGGGATGCAGATGCCAAGGTATGCCGAAATGGTTCTTCCTCCAATCAACAGCGTCATTGCTACCTGCATCCAAGGCGTCCAAGTTGCAACTCCGAGCGTATGAAATTTACTGTTGTGGACACCAGTTTGGTTCAAAGAGAAGGATCTTTCAAGGTGATGGAAGTAAGGAGTTTACCCTTAGGCGTCACCTCCAGCTATGACCCCTTCGCTGATTCTCAGGAATCTAGGAGTGAGAGCTCATCGGAAACCGAGGATTCTACTGATATTTCTGATGCTGAAGATGACTCCAATTCTGGTTCAGTCGCTGAGAAGAAACCTGAAGATAATGGGACAACTCAGTTTGAACTGGCTAGAACTTTAATACCTTTCCCAAATGCTGCTACGTCTAATGGATATGCTTCTGATGATAAACGTTTTGTTAGGTTGAAAGTTGATACGGTAGTGGAACTAAGGTGTCAAAACAGCTGGAGGGTAAGATCTGGCCAATCAAACTGTTCCGCTCCCACAATTAAGCGGAGGAACCTGACTGCTTGTAATAGGGGAACTGATCGTCGCATTTGTTCTGTTATTAAAAATATTCAACAAGATAAGCGGGAGAAGATCTCAAAACCTGTTCGCACTAAAGCTGCTGGTACCTTTTTTCCTGATGCGAGTCCATTCCAAGAGAAAACAAACCTTTACCGTAATTTTATAGGCCAAGAAGTGAATGGCCTTGCTGGCATGAAAAATCTACCAGAGGATAAGCTGAAATCCCGAACTTCTTTTGACCTCAACAATCTTCCACCTGATGCAGTTGTTGCTGAATCTTCAAGTAATGAGTTGAAAGCTGAAGACTTGCCTCAATCTTCAGCAGGGAAACAACATGTTGGTAACGAAGTATCAATACAAAACTCCAATTATGTTCCTGCTGATGAGCACCCATCAGCTGGGATCCGAAGGCAAAGCACGAGGAACCGGCCTCCTACTGCAAAAGCATTGGAAGCTCTTGCAAGTGGGCTTCTTGGCACAAAGCGGTCATGGAGGCCATCTAATTCAATGAGCAGGCCAACTCGAAAGGCTAGGAAAACATACAAGCCAGCGTCTGTGGCAGCGGCAAACCTTGGTAATCTTGCATCTAGTACCTTAAACATGCGTGTTGCAGAAATAGTTAGCAAGGATTATGTTGAGTCTACAAGCAAAGGGACTCGTGAGTTTCTTGGTGTACCTTAGCATAGCAGGTTCTGCAGAAGCTCTTGAGACTGGAACCGAGTCTCTTTTGCCCAGGTAAAATATCAGGTGACCGAGAGCTGATGGTCATTGTTGCAATATAAGTGACTGAAAATTAATCGAGAAATGAAACCAGAATTTGTCAGGGTTTGTGATTCTCATTTCGAAGCTGTTGGAACTGACGTCCTCATTTTTTAATGAAGTGTAGTTCTGAGCCCGAAGGTCATCATGAGATAAATTTGATCTGCTGTCTTATTAATTTTTTCTGTTCATTATGAGATTGAATCAATTCAGACAGCGATTGTTCAACAAAAAGTATGTCTATCGACCAGTTTATGATTTGTGGATACCCAACATGTGAAATTTCATATGAATGTGTTGCCCAATAATTTTGAATCATGCTTCTGATACATGAACATTTGTGATTCTTTACATATTAGAAAAAAAAAAGCTTGCTAGAGGATTGTCTGTCAAATTTAATGTGCTTTTTTGGTTAGAATCTTCCGTTATATTTTTATCTTTGAAAAATGATTTTTTAAAAAATAAATTTAAATGAAAATTTAACTCTTAAAAAGATATAATAGAGAAATAAGATTCATATAGTTGATCTCATAGAGTTGGATAAAGATTTGATGTTGGTGGTTTGGGGAGGGAACGGATGGAATGGTCATATATCATAAAATTTCAATTGAGTTTTGGCATCATCAGGGCATGGCACACTACCCACAAAATTGCATATGGATATATATTGTTATGGGTTGGAATATTCGTGACGGTAAAGTAAAAAAAATTTCACGTCTTAGTGTTGCATGAGTACCCAACTCACAAATAGAGAGAATAGAAATACCAGAATTTTTTACGTAAAAAATTTTGATGAGAAAAATTAGGGGGTCACGCCCAGTTGAAATAAATTCACTAGTGTTTAAATAGTTTACAAAGATTGATTCGTCACTGAACATGAGGAATACCATATATTAATAGTTAGTTGTCGGATAGAAATCTTGGGATAAACAGAGGCCTAATGAAAGTCATATGATGGTCAATGATCGGACATAAATCTGGCATTAGTTGGTCGCCGATGGAAGTTCGACAAAAATTGATGGTCAGGCGTAATTCTGATAACAGTTGGTGGCCGAGTAGAAGTTCAACGAAAGTCTGATGATAGTCGGTGCCCACGCGGTGGTCGAGCAGGAATTTGGTTGCAAGATAACTCTCTAATTTGTCTTCCTTCCCTTCCTTGTTTGGTCTCCCTTTTGTGAAGAATGAGGGGTCTATTTATAATTTTTAGGGAGTTACATGATTAGTAAATAGGAAGAAGATCAAGGGAATGCTATGAGTGTTTCGAATGGATTGTTGATATCAACTTTCCTGATCATGGATTATTTATCGAGTATTTAAGTATGTTAATGCTGTTAAAATTAAGCGATCTTGTGCTCGTTGGATTCGTCTCGTTGAGCCACTCGATACGATTATAAGCATGTTATATTTGGAAATCATTTAGTCGTCCAATTTATGCTTTGAATCTGTAAATGTGTTTCATACCCTCGATTTGGACTCATTTGGGCTCAGATTGGACTGAATTTGGTGTTGTTGGGTTTGATCTTTTTGAGACATTTAATTTGACTATAAGTTTGCTAAGGTCAGAGTTTGGATAGTCCTGGATTTAATTTTGAAAGTCTTTGAGTTGAATATTTCTTGAAATGCGTGCCCGATCACAAAAATTATTTGATGATATATATATATATATATATATTAATTTTATTATATATGCATTAAATGCAGGCGACTACATTTTGAAAAAAAATCATATTATGAAAATTTAATTATATTTTCTTTGATAAAAATGTAAAATTATTAATTTATCCCTATAAGTAAGTCTAATTATTAATTATATTTGTGAAATGTTATATATATATATATATATTAAAATTATTGTATTTTAAAATTCGATATAATCCATTAATGTGGAGTGTTATAATAGGTAGGATATCATGCTTCTTGTGTGGGTTGCCAACATACACAATTAATCGGCGTATTGTTATTGGTGGGGATGGAAATGAGTAATAATTCAATTGTCCCCAAATAGTTTTTTGAGACTACCAAAAGTTAAGTAGGATTAAAATATGATAATGAAAGTATGCGAACTCAAATTTGGCTAAGGTAGTTTGAGGGATATTTCTCACATCGAGTAATTTTTTTAAGATTATTTGAGATCAACATTGCTAATACTTGAATTTATAAAAACCTAGAACATGGTTGGAACTAGATTTTTGAAAATTCATAGATATATCAATTCTTGCCCAATCATTACATGTTAGGGCTATATGGAATCAATATAATGGGCTCTTTGATTTATGAAAAAAAAATTCAAGATATGATCATGCATTGTTTTAGAGCAAATGACCTTTAATTGTTTTTGGATTTTTGTATATTACCCTCCAAATAGGCATGATCCTAAGCTCATATTTGGTAGGGAAGTATTTCATGATGTTTCTTACATCATCCAATACTCTAGTCCCGATTTGATGCATATCTTTGTGTAGCGTAATTTTCAAGTCTATAGGTCATTATGCTACCTATAAATTTGATAATTCACTACATTCAATCCATAGAGCATTAGGACCAAATTATTGTGGTTTGTTTATATGTATGCAAGGGTTAGTCACACCAAGTTTTAGACCCATTTGAACCTTAGTGACACATAGGGAAAATAATTAAGGTTTGTGTCTAGTGAACTTTGGAAAATTTTAGAAATTCATACACACATCCAATATGGATGAAACTTTAAACTAGTGAACTTAGATACATTACTCATCCTAGGAATTAAATTCACATTGATTTGACCTTAATAAAACATAGAACAATATTGATAAAAAAACAAGCCTTTATTTAAGGGCTGAATTTTCCAAAAATGAGAATAAATCCAGGAAAATTTATAGAAATATAAAATTATCGTCAATCAATTCTAAATTAATACTATAATCAATGAAAAATAAATTCAGATTCAAATTTGATGAAATTGTAATCAATAATTGATTAACTCTTTAATTAAATATTAATTAAATAAATTCATTAAAAATAAAATATATATCAAATTAATGTTAAACTTTCAGAGATTGACGCATTAGTCATCCTTAACCAACATTTTCAATTTCATAAAGTTTGGAGTTAATTTGATATTAAAACTAAATAATCCAAGTTATGTTAATAGTTAAATCTTTTTAATATATTAATTAATAACTTAATTTCAAATATAATTAAATACAACAACAACATCAAGCCTTTGTTCCACTACGTGGGGTCGGCTACATGAATCCTTTTTCTCTATTGTGTCCCGTTAAAAGCCAAATTCTCATTTAAATTTTGTAAAGAAAGATCATTTCTAATATTTTCTAACTAAGTCTTTTTCGATCTACCTCTACCTTTCTTAACATAAGTTAAATCTAATACCTCTACTTTCCTAACCGAGTCATCGGAAGGCCGCCATTTTATGTGACCAAACCATCGAAGGTGACTTTCTCTAATCTTATCTTCCACTAGAGCAACTTGAACCTTTTCACATATATACTCATTTCATATCCTATCTCTAAGGTTAAAGCCACTCATCCACCTGAGCATCCTCATCTCTACAACCCTTAACTTAGTATTATGCTTCTCTTTCAATGGCAAACATTCAACACCATAAAGCATTACAGGTCTCACCACCATCTTATAGAATTTTTCCTTAAGTTTGAGGGAAAATTTTCTATCACACAACAAGCCCAATGCATTCCTCCACTTCAACCATCCAACTTGAATTTTGCTGATAATATCCCCATCTATTTAACCATCACTCTGAATAATAGATCCAAGATATCTAAAACATGCACTCTTATTAGTGACTTGATCACTCAAAGTCACAATCCCCTCACTAGGTCTATTACTACTAAAATTACACTCCATATATTTAGTTTTAGATCTACTTAAGCGAAAACCTTTAGACTCTAAGGTTGACCTCCATAATTCAAGTTTACCTTCAACTCCGCTCTAGTCTAATCAATAAGAAGAATATCATTAGCAAAAAGCATACACCAAGGTACATCCTCTTGCAAATGTGTAGTGAGAACATCCATGACTAAAGAAAAAAGATATGGGCTTAAGGCTGTTCCTTGATGTAAACCAACCAATAGGAAAATACTTAGTCAAACCACCTTGTGTTTGAACGCAAGTAATAGCTCCTGCATACATATATTTAATGATTTGAATATAAGCGTTATTAACTCCTTTCTTTTCAAGAACTCTCCATAGTACTTCTCTTGGAAGTTTATCATATGTTTTCTCTATATCAATAAATATCATATGTAGATCCTCATTATTCTCTCTATATTTGTCCATCAAACCTCTCAATAAATGTATGGCTTCCATAGTAGACCTACCCTGCATGAATCCAAATTGATTTCAAGAAACATTAGTATCACGCCGCAACCTACGTGCCATAACTCAATCCCACTGTTTTAAAGTATGACACATTAACTTAATTCCTCTATAATTCACATAATCCTGTGCATCACCTTTATTCCTAAAAATATGAATTAACATACTCATTCTCCACTCATCTGGCATTTTTTTAGACTTCAAAATAATATTAAAAAATTTAGTAAGCCAAGAAATTCCTTCATCTCTTATGCATTTTCACACCTCTATTAGAATATCATCAGGATCAACAACTTTTCCACACTTCATTTTCTTTAAAGCCTCTCTAACTTCAATTTTACTAATACACTGATAAAAATAGAAATCTTTATTTTCATTTAGGGTGCTAAGGTCACTAAAGTCAATCGTATTTTCACAGTCTTCATTAAAAAGTTTAGCAAAATATCTCATCTATCTTTGTTGAATATCAACTTCTAAGAAAAATACTTTTTGATCTTCAGCCTTAATACACTTCACTTGAACTAAATCCCTACTACTCCTATCTCTTTGTTTGGCTAACTTATAAATATATATTTTTCCCTCCTTAGTATCTAATATATTATATAAATAATTAAAAGCTAAGATCTTTGCATCGCATATTGCTTTCTTAGATTTCTTATGTGCCTATTTATATCTTTTTCGATTATCAGAATTTTTACATCTCAATTATTTTTTATAAAAAATCTTACAATTTTTTATCTTTTCTTGCACATTTAGATTCCACCACCAACTATTTTTACTATTAGGAGCTTTTCCCTTTAAAACTCTGAGCACATCTTTTGTAATATTCTTAATATCACTAGCCACTTTTTCCTACATAACATTATTATCCTTATACACAGATAAAATTTTAAGATTTAAAATCTTACTCTCAAAAATATTTTTATTAATATTTTTTAAATGCCTCCATATAATCTTATAATATCATTTTACTTTATTTTTTATTTTCTGCCCCTTTATCTTAAAGTCCAAAACTAATAATCGATGTTGAGTACATAAATTTTCACTTAGAATAACTTTATATATTTGTAATCTAAATGATCTAATTTTCTTATAAGAAAATAATCAATCTGAGTTTTACTATATCCATTTTTATAAGTGATGAGATACTTATCTCTTTTCTTAAATAAGATATTAGCTATTAAAAATTCATAAGCTAAAGAAAAATCTAATATGATTTTACCACCTTCATTTGTCGTTCCAAACCCATGGCCACCATGAATGGTTTTAAAATCACCTACCTCTCTACCAACATGTCCATTTAAATCACCTATAATAAAATCTTTTCCTTTAAGAGGTATCTTTTGTATTAATTCGTCTAAGTTATTCTAAAATTTTAATTTTTAACCCATATCAAAACCTACTTGAGGAGCATAAGCACTTATAATATTAATAATCTTAGCATCAAATATAATCTTTAAATTTATAATTACATCTCTAATTATATTAATTTTTATAATATTATCCTTCAAACTCTTATCTATAATCACACCTACACCAATATCATATGTAGATCCTCTATATTTTCTATATATTTCTCCCTCAAACCACTCAATAAATGTATGGCTTCCATAGTAGACCTACCCGGCATGAATCCAAAATGATTTCAAGAAACATTAGTATCACGTTGTAACCTGCGCGCTATAACTCGCTCCCATAGTTTTAAAGTATGACACATTAACTTAATTCCTATATAATTCACATAATCTTATGCATCACCTTTATTCCTAAAAATAGGAATTAACACACTCATTCACCACTCATCTAGCATTTTTTTAGTCTTCAAAAAAATATTAAAAAGTTTAGTAAGCTAAGAAAATTTTTCATCTCCTAAGCATTTCCACACCTCTATTGGAATATCATCAGGAACAACAACTTTTCCACACTTCATTATCTTTAAAGCCTCTCTAACTACAATTTTATTAATATACTAATAAAAATAGAAATCTTTGTTTTTATTTAGGGTGCTAAGGTCACTAAAGTCAATCATATTTTTACATTCTTCATTAAAAAGTTTAGTAAAATATCTCATCTATCTTTGTTGAATATTATCTTCTAAGAAAATTACTTTTTGATCTTCAACCTTAATACACTTCACTTGAACTAAATCCCTACTACTCCGATCTCTTTGTTTGACTAACTTATAGATATATCTTTTTCCCTTCTTAGTATCTAATATATTATATAAATCATTAAAAGCTAAGATCTTTGCATCGCATATTGCTTTCTTAGATTTCTTATGTGCCTATTTATATCTTTTCTGATTATCAAAATTTTTACATCTCAATTAATTTTTATAAAAAATCTTCCTATTTTTTATCTTTTCTTGCACATTTAGATTCCATCACCAACTATTTTTACCATTAGGAGCTTTTCCCTTTGAAACTCTGAGCACATCTTTTGTAATATTCTTAATATCACTAGCCACTTTTTCCTACATAACATTATTATCCTTATGCACAGATAAAATTTTAAGATTTAAAATCTTACTCTCAAAAATATTTTTATTAATATTTTTTAAATGCCCACATATAATCCTATAATATTATTTTACTTTATTTTTTATTTTCAGCCCCATTATCTTAAAGTCCAAAACTAATAATCGATATTGAGTACATAAATTTTCACTTAGAATAACTTTATAATATTTGTAATCTAAATGATCTAATTTTCTTATAAGAAAATAATCAATCTGAGTTTTACAATATCCATTTTTATAAGTGATGAGATACTTATCTCTTTTCTTAAATAAGGTATTAGCTATTTAAAATTCATAAGCTAAAGAAAAATCTAATATGATTTTACCACCTTTATTTGTTGTTCCAAACCCATGGCCACCATGAATGGTTTTAAAATCACCTACCTCTCTACCAACATGTCCATTTAAATCACCTATAGTAAAAACTTTTTCTTTAAGAGGTATCTTTTGTATTAATTCTTCTAAGTTATTCTAAAATTTTAATTTTTAACCCATATCAATACCTACTTAAGGAGCATAAGCACTTATAATATTAATAATCTTAGCATCAAATATAATCTTTAAATTTATAATTACATCTCTAATTATATTAATTTTTATAATATTATCCTTCAAACTCTTATCTATAATCACACCTACACCAATATCATATGTAAATCCTCCTTATTCTCTATATATTTCTCCCTCAAACCACTCAATAAATGTATGTCTTCCATAGTAGACCTACCCGGCATGAATCTAAATTGATTTCAAGAAACATTAGTATCACACCATAACCTACGCGCTATAACTCGCTCCCATAGTTTTAAAGTATGACACATTAACTTAATTCCTCTATAATTCACATAATCTTGTGCATCACCATTATTCCTAAAAATAGGAATTAACACACTCATTCACCACTCATCTAACATTTTTTTAGTCTTCAAAATAATATTAAAAAGTTTAGTAAGCTAAGAAATTTTTTCATCTCCTAAGCATTTCCACACCTCTATTGGAATATCATCAGGAACAACAACTTTTCCACACTTCATTATCTTTAAAGCCTCTCTAACTACAATTTTACTAATATACTAATAAAAATAGAAATCTTTATTTTCATTTAGGGTGCTAAGGTCACTAAAGTCAATCGTATTTTTACATACTTCATTAAAAAGTTTAGGAAAATATCTCGTCTATCTTTGTTGAATATTATCTTCTAAGAAAATTACTTTTTGATCTTATGCCTTAATACACTTCACTTGAACTAAATCCCTACTACTCCTATCTCTTTGTTTGGCTAACTTATAGATATATCTTTTTCCCTCCTTAGTATCTAATATATTATATAAATCATTAAAAGCTAAGATTTTTGCATCACATATTGCTTTCTTAGATTTCTTACGTGCCTCTTTATATCTTTTCTAATTATCAGAATTTTTACATCTAAACGAATTTTTATAACAAATCTTTTTATTTTTTATCTTTTCTTGCACATTTAGATTCCACCACCAACTATTTTTACTATTAGGAGCTTTTCCCTTTGAAACTCTGAGCACATCTTTTACAATATTCTTAATATCACTAGCCTCTTTTTCCTACATAACATTAGCATCCTCATGCATAGAAAAAATTTTAAGATTTAAAATCTTACTATCAAAAATATTTTTGTTAATATTCTTTAAATGCCCCCATATAATCTTAGAATATCATTTTACTTTTTTTTTTTATTTTTTGTCCCTTTATCTTAAAGTCCAAAACAAATAATCTATGTTGGGTACATAAATTTTTTCTCAGAATAACTTTATAATCTTTGTAATTTAAATGATCAAATTTTCTTATAAGAAAATTATCAATCTGAGTTTTATTATATCTATTTTTATAAGTGAAGAGATACTCTTCTCTTTTCTTAAATAAGATATTAGCTATTAAAAAATTCTTAAGCTAAAGAAAAATCTAATATGGTCTTATCACCTTCATTTGTTGTTTCAAATCCATGGCCAACATGAATGCTTTTAAAATCATCTACCTCTCTACCAACATGTCCATTTAAATCACCTACAATAAAAACTCTTTCTTTAAGAGGTATCTTTTGTATTAATTCTTCTAAGTTATTTCAAAATTTTAATTTTTAACCCATATCCAGACCTACTTGAGGAGCATAACCACTTATAATATTAATAATCTTAGTATTAAATATAACCTTTAAAGTTATAATTCTATCCCAATCATATTAATTTTTATAATATTATCCTTCAAACTCTTATCTATAATCAAACCTACACAATTTCTAGTACGACTCCTACCCAAATATCATAGTTTAAATTCAAACTATCAATCTCCTTAGCCTTCTCACCAACCCATTTACTTTCTGGAATGCACAGAATATTTATCTTCTTATGAATTATAATATATATTAATTCTATTAATTTTCCTATAAGGGAACCTATATTCCAAGTTTCTATTCTAATTTTAGCTTTATAGACTAGCTTCTTTGCCCACATCCATCCTTGATGAGGGAACCCTTGCCTATTTAACATTGTACCCAAGCGCTAGTGTAGCAGCCCTTGCACACCCTGTCACTATATCCAGGCCATACAGTGCGTCGCTTCCAAGGGACACCCCAACATTAATAAATTTTTTTAAAGGATTCATGTCATGATTATTCAATAAGTTTTATGCTAGCTGTCGACAACCTAATCAACTCTCCACTTTTCTCATCCAAGACTTGGGACCTGGCAATGAAAGTGTTGATTAAAAATTTAAATCAAATATATATAACAAATTCAAATAAAATCAAATGAAATTTAGAGATTAATAAATCAATTTAAATAAAACTTTTGAATAAAATATAATAGCATTTCTATAACTTTTAATTAATAGTTAATTAAAATTCATAAAAATTTAATAATTGATTAAAAATTTCAAATAATTAAATCTAAATAAAAAAATTTTAACAAAAAATTAAAACATAAAATTGATTTAATAATTTATTTTATTAAAATATATTTTTAATCAAATAAATTTG
This sequence comes from Dendrobium chrysotoxum, assembly GCA_019925795.1. Lineage (NCBI taxonomy): Eukaryota > Viridiplantae > Streptophyta > Magnoliopsida > Asparagales > Orchidaceae > Dendrobium > Dendrobium chrysotoxum. The sequence goes on from CM034297.1 coordinate 22,407,350, forward strand.
ATAATTAATCTTAATTCAATAGTAGGACCTTTTATGCTTAATGCTTGCTTCATTTTAGAGGGCATTCTCGTAATAATTTTCAAGGTTTTCATGCATATTAAATCTCCCAATAATCCATTATGTGGTGCATAATTCCTTTTAGGAGGGCACACATATATTTCTTTAAGGGATTTTAATAAATTTTAATAACTGATTAAGGGTTTCATGCACCATGCTAGCCTCCACTTGTGGAAGGCATGGCTGTATAAAACTTATAAGCCTTAATAAAACTTTAATAAAATATTTACTTTATACATTATTCTTAATTCTTTTTGGAGGGCATATTTATTGATTTGAAAGGTCCCTTCTATCTCTTAATAAATTACTAATAAATCTTAAAGGCTTTATGATCATCAATCTTATATGGGGGATGATTGCATTACATTTATGAGCCTTTAGATCAGCAGGTTAGTAGCCCTTGGACATGGGGTTATTAATTTATAAATTTTTTAAAACTAAATAATCAACTCCAACCATTCAAAACAGAAATAATAAAATCCAAATTCATACAAGATAAACTTTAACTAAAGTTTCCTTTTGGTCTTAATGAACAAGCACTTTAAACCCATACAACTTAAATATTAAACTCTTATAAGATATACTAAAGCTAGACAATCTCCTTCACATACCTATATGGTTTGCTAGGACAACTAACTTTAGCCTAGGCTAGGCCAATGGTGTGAATTAGTTGCTAGTTGCTTGGCTTAGAGAGTACCTTGTGTCTGTTTATTTTTTTCAACAATTTGGATGTCATGTATTTTAATTTCTGTTGGTGCACTTATGCTCTTTAAAGATTGCACTAGAAGCATTAGAATATTACATAATTGCTTTGCACCTTATTTTAAATGGTTATGCTTCTTTTATATACTTCATATTTCCTACAAGAGTCAAAGTAGAATATACATAGGAGATGTTGTATACATGTATGAGTCATTATAAAATTAGTTTGTATATAGATATAGTTGTATATCATCGTGAGTTATAAAAGAACCAAATATACCAAATTATACATACATGTAGGGCTCTAAAAGATGATATCCTATCCTTTGGAGGATAATCTCTTTTGAAATTCCATGAAAGGCTTGGAGCTCGAAGACCTTAAGCAGATATATTTGATTCTATATATATGGTAGGCTAAGAAACACATGTTTATTGTGGTGGATACTGACCACCTTATTTTCTTATAGAGTCAGAATTTGTTGTAAATATTCAAATAAAAAAATGAATAATATATATATATATATATATATATATATATATATATATATATATATATATATATATATATATATATATATATAATCTCTTTTATTTACATCATTTTATACATTGCATTTATATGAGTGGTAGCTTACATTAGTGGGTAGTATTTTTCCAAGATTTTTCTTGGTATGTATGTTCTAAACTTTGTAGGAATAGGAATACTAGTTCTAGTATGTTATAATATTGGGTACTATAGACACTAAGTCCTTTACCTATCCATGCATACGTATATTCATTTTTTTATTTCTGCTACATACACTTGAGCCTAGGACTTTTATGCCGATCATGGGCAAGGTAGTGGGGTCCTCGTTCTGCTCGGACGATGCCATGCTTTTCTTATTGGTATAGGGTCATTATGTTGCCAAAATTTTTAAAGAATTTTGGTGGTTAGAAAATTTATTTAGGTAAATTAAATAAGATAAAATTTAGAATTTTTGTCGAGTTATCTCATTTAGTGTCATTTGAATGTAAAGTTAAAATTACTTATCTTGAGTTATTGATTCAGAGTTTGATTCATCCTTTGATCTCTTAGGAAAGAGATGGTTATAACGTGTACTACATCTATGATGATTATATGTGTATTAGGTTGTTAGCTTGCAGTGCATTCGAAGTAACCATAAGCCCAAAGGTATTTGCACACCTCACATTCCTTACAGAAAAGTATAAAGAATTCAAATATATTTTCTATAAAATTTAATGATATTTATGAGAAAATGATTGATATTTTTTTAACATATATAAGAGACCTCACTTATATTTTAAATCCAAAATGAGTCTAATATCCACTTTAATCAAAAGTGTTCTTGTTGGATCCTCCCGTGGTAGAGAAAGCCCCTTGTGGCACCATCCTAGCATCATTGAACCTACTAGTGGTGGAGCAAGCACCTTGCGACACCATCCTTATATTATTTAACCTATTAGTGGCAGATCAATCCCCTCATTGCATCATCCTAGTATCATTGAACCTACTAGTGGTGGAGAAATCCCCTCATGACACCATCCTATTATTATTGAATCTAATAAAGGTGGAGTAAGCCCCACATTGCACCATCCTAGCATCATTGAATTTTCTAGTGGTGGAGAAAGCTCCTGGTGGCACCATCCTAGTATCCTTGAACCCTCTAGTGGTGGAGCAAGTCCCTTGGGGCACTATCCAAGTTCATATATTGATTCCCTAAATTTTGGTGTAAGTTCCAAATACTATTTTTCTTTTTATATGATCATTTGATCCTCTAAGATTAGATGTAAGTCACTACACTTAGGCTTTGTTTCCTCATGACCATCTGCTAGTGGTGACGTAAGCCCCTTATGGTACCATCCTAGTATCATTAAACACATTAGTAATGTAACAAGTTATGGAACCATCCTAGTACTAGTGAACCAACTAGTGGTAGAGTAATCCCCTCATGGAACCATCCTAATATCATTGAATCTACTTATGGTGGAGTAAACCCCTGATGGCATCATGCTAGTACCATTGAACCTACTAGTGGTGAAATAAGACCCTTATGGAACCATCCTAATATCATTGAACCTACTAGTGGTGGAACAAGTCCCTCATACCACCATCTTAGTATCATTGAACCGACTAGTGGTGGAGCAATCCCCTCATGGAACCATCCTAGTATTATTGAACCCGCTTGTGACAGAGCAAGCCATCATGGCACCATCTTAGTATTATTGAACCTGTTAGTGGTGAAGAAAGCCCCTCTGACACCAACCTAGTATCATTAAATTTTCTAGGGGTAAAGAAAGCTATTCATGACACTACCCTTATTTGTATATCAATCCTCTGAGGTTAGATATGATTCCCCACACTTAGGCTTTCTTTCCTCATGATCATCTGCTATTGATGGAGTAAGCCCCTAATGGCACCATCCTAGTATTATTGAACCTATTCGTAGTAGAGTGAGCCCCACATCGCACCATCCTAGTATCATTGAACTCGTTAGTGGTGGAGCAAGCCTTTTGTCCCATAATCCGAGTATCATTGAATTCGCTATTGGTGGAGCACTAGTTTAAAAAGAAAGTCTCCTTATTTAGGATCTATTTCCTTTTAGACCCTGATCATTGAATTTACCTTGGATTCTCTTGATTATTTTGATCAATGCCAACATGCGTGATTTACTTTTCAAGTTCATCACAGCTATTGAGAGTCCAATTTTTAACCTTATTTTTGAGTGAGGTCAATTCCCTTCATCAAACACTCAACATCTTCATACACCAATCATTGAAGTATATTCCAAACCTTAAATAAAACTTATGATTGTGCTTTGGCAAGGTGACCCTGATCATTGACCCATAAAACCATCACTTAACAGTTACCCTTGATTATTATTTGATCATCTAATCAGTTAGTTAATAATCATCATGATTTTTAGTGATATGATCATTGTAAAGCCAAAGCCCCTTTAATAATTGACCTTCATTGAATAGTTCAAAACTCAAACAAAAAATTAAACATCAAATCCCTCTTTTGGTAGTCACCATAAATAGTCATTTGATCACTTATTTAAGCTTTGACAATCATCATTGATTGTCAATGACTTAAGCATTTCAAGCCTAGAACTCCTCTCAATGATTAAGAAAAAACAAATATAAATCAAATCCATTGATCAAACTCATTGACACTTCAAAACTCTAAAGTTTAGTGTTAAAACTAAACTCAAAACACCTTGGTCCATAACCTATTTTTGGATAATTTTAATCACCTTGAAACCTACCAAAATGACATTAGATTAATGTTTAGTCCAATTAATATTGATTAGGCATGTCCTTAGGCTCAACCATACTAATTTTGAGTCATTCTAAGACTCCTAACCCTTGAAACTCAATGCATTTCCGTAGAATACAAAACCTTTAAATATTTACAGCATATGCCACAAGGCGAGGCATATAGTAGAAATTGACCTTAGAAGCTTCCCAAAACCCATTGATCATCGTTATTAACATAATCCTGATGCATTGAGCCAACATTGAGCCTTTGATGGACCTTGGTTTAATATGAATAACCATGATGCCACCAAAACCCTAAAATCCTAAAACCATTTAAACTGAATTTTCCTTAAACTTCAATTTAGCTCAGTTGAACCAAACCCTAAAATTACTCCCAACATATTCCAAATATGAATTGGAGTTCATTTCACCAAAACCTAAGCCAAGATAAATCATGGTTGGCCAAGTCAACCTAGGTTGACCAAAATGATTCATTGAATTTTAAAACTACATTTCATGCATAAAAGCCACACCATTACATAAAGTCTATTCCAATATGACCAAAACATCATTTGGAATGCATTGAACCTAACCTTGACCTTTGGTCAAACCTAGTTGACCAAGTCAACCTAAGTTGGCCAAACATATTGTTAAGGGTTTAAACATGTGTTTCACATAAGAAGACCTTACCAAGCCTTGGGACAATATCCATTGAACTCAAAACTTCATTTAGAATTGATTGGACCTAACCCAAACGCATATCAAGGTTGACCAAAAACACAAACATTAAAATCTATTGAAAATCCATTGATGCAAGCTTGAACAAACCAATTTAAACTTATAGGACTACATATAGGATCCTTAAGAACTAACCTTACATGACCCAAGCCTTGAGCCCACATGGGATAGCGACATGGCTTGACCCAAGTGGTCAAAATGGCTATTCTTTGATACAAATCCAATCCTACGTTGAACTAACCTAGACAAGCACTGGCATTGCATTCTTCATGACCCATTGCCTCTATCTTGGTCAACACAGCCCTCGGGATGACTGAGACAGCACATTGAGCTTACCCAAAGTGAACAAAATAGGACATAATGAGCCATATTACCTAACCTGACCTGCCCAAGCCTAATTGGCTCCTTCATTGAGTTCAAGAATGTTTGTGACACTCTGTCACCTCACCTTTCCCCATGTGATGGTCAAAATCCACCACTCCATGTGACCCTCCTGATCCAACTCAGTGGTCTGTGAGTGGTTGAGCCTACTGAAATTCCCATCCAAATGCATTTTCAAAACCTATAAATAATCCCTATTTTCTCTAAATAAGGGTTGGTCTTTTGATTTTGTTTAACATGTTGGGAAATAGAGCTTCCATTCCCTAGCTTCCCGGCCTTCTGTGTAACTATTTTTGTTGACTTTGAGTGAGCTCTGACGATCTTTCAATCGTTAAACACCATCTTCCAATCCACTCCTTCTCTGGCCAAAATTTCATGAGGAGTAAAACTCTCAGGATTAAGATGAGTCATCCTAAACTTAGGCTAGGGAAATTGGAGCATTCCCTAAGGTATTTACCTAATCTTAATCCTTAATTTGGGTAGGTCCTAGAAAGTGTGTAAGGAATATTCAATCAAGCTATATATGATTGTTGGATTGAAGGTTCATGGTGAGATGATGTTCTCTGTGAAATTTCATGTGATTTCGTTTAGCCAACCTCCCATATCTTGATGAAATTTACTTACGGATGAGAAAGCTTACTAGAGGTTGAAGATGAAATCACAGCCATCCATTTCGATTAGTAGCTATGATACAAACCTATGGTTCTATATCCATTTTAAATCCCCTTCTTGTTATCTTGAATCAGATGGAAACAATGAAAGCTTGTTAAATTGTTAGTGTGCCAATCATTATTTGACCAATTAGACAGCACTGTGTGGAAAGCGTGGTTGACTATGTAATTGGGGCAATTAAATTACAGAGAAATTCATTATACTTAAAAAGTTAATATCTCCTCATCCACTTGTCGAAATTAGGTGAACTTAGGCTCTATAGATTCAGCTTGAGAAGCATTATAAATGTCCTATAGTTACGAATAACGATTCTGAATGCTTTTAGTGTAATTCTTAGATTATTCATTAAATATATATTATCATTAGGAAAATTGAGGTTGATGATTCGTGGGAATTTCTTGCACATATGCAAAATATTTAACTCAGTTTGACTGCTATAAGGGCTTCAAATGAACTTTTCAAGTTAATAGGTTATTCATTGATCTATGAATTGAAAATCCCACAGATGTGAATCCATAGTGAATCCATAGGAAATTAGGATTTGAATTCTAGTTTGCTTGTTATGCTCTATTTAAGTGTTTGAAAACCATTGATTAAATAATAATCCCATACATGACTATATTGCCTAAATTAAAATCCCCAAGGTATAGATACATTTTCATAATGGGATTTTTTTGAAACATAGGAAGGCTTTGATGGGCTCAAATTTAGTGGGTTTAAAATATATGTATTCATGTACTTATATTTTAAATTCATTATATTTGGAAGCCATTTGAGGTGTCACATAGAAAACCCAAAATTTTCCATCATAATTAGCTTGGAAATTTCATTAAATCATAATGAATTCATATTCAATCTAAAAATATATTTTAAATGTCTACTTGCTCAAAATTAAAAGATTAATATAAGAAAAATCAAAACCCTAAGAAATCCAATAAAAATGAAAAATAATTTAAAAATTAAAAAATTAAAATATTAATTAAAATAAATTATTTATAAAAATATTAAAAAATTTTAAATAAATTTTAAACACTTGAAATCATCATTAAAAGTCATCGCTGACATTTGGGAAAGATTTTAATAAGTTTGAATATGATTTGGTACAAAATCACAAAAATGCCTCCTATTTAAATAATTAAATAATTCACTAAATAAGCTCAACTTTTAAAAATAATTAATAAATATTAAAAAAATCCAAATTAAAGAAATTTAAGGGCATTGAACTCATCTTTGAGTCTATAATTTATAAAAAATATAAAAATTCTAGAAATTGTCATAAAATAAAAGTTAGCATGTGGTCAAACACAAATAATAAATTAAATAAACCAAATTTATAAATATCATAACTAAAGATAGAAATATTTAAGTATAACAAACTCAAAGGTAGTACACTCATCATTGGGTCTATTATTTATTAAAAATATAAAAACTATAGAAATTCTTATAAGTTAGAATGTTAAAAATTGGTCAATATTAATTCATTAAGTAATAAAAAAATTAAAAAAATAAAATAAACTTAACTCAATGAATTAAATCAAATGAAAAATAATAATAAATCAAATTTTCATTCTGTCATTGAAGTGTTTAGGCTAGAATAACTCGGATATGGGGCTACGTGTCCTAAGGAGGCCTTAGTCCTCATACCCATTAAAATAACACCATGAATATAAATGTTAAATTGTAAACTTAATACGTAAGTATTTACTAAACTAAATAAAGTTAGAAATTATTAATAAAACACTTGGATATTATAGCTTGTATACCCTTATGCATGATTTCTTTAAGGAGGGCAAAAGTTTGTTGGATTGGAAGCTCATAAGGATCAAAACATCTAATTCAAATGAACACTACAGGAAAATCTCCCATTACAGGCAGAATTTCTGGCGGATTTCCGGCGGAAATGTTTCCAGCGTATTTTCCGGCGGATTTCCGACGAATTTTTTAGAAATATTTTCGACAATTTTTTAAGCAAATTTTCCGGCGGCTTTTCTGGCGGATGTGTTTCCGTCGGAGTTTCCGGCAGAGTTTTCGATGGAATCTAAAAAATCCTGAAAATATAACTTCTTGTGATTATCATTTAAAATAATAAACTTAAATTTTTTATGTATTAATTGTAATATACTGAGAGTTTTAATATAAATAAAATTATTTATCAATTAGTTTACATTTGCAGGATTGGCGCAGTGGTCAGGCGGGTGCGCAGGGGGAGGTCCAGGGTTCAATTCCCAGGGCGGACAGGTGCGGGAATGGGCCAACGACGCTGCGCGCAGGAGCGGGCCCGCGGGGCTTGGCCCGGGTTGCGCGCGGGGGAGCGGGCCAGCTGGGCTGTTATGTCCATTTTTTTTAAATCAGAAATTTTTATTCCGACGAAATTTTTTCACCAGAAACAAATTTCCGACGGATTTTGTTCGACGGAAAATTTTTCTGACGCTCGAATTAGCGTCGAATTCATTTTTGTAGGAAATCTGCCGGAAAATTTTGAAATCCGCCGGAAAATTCATAATTCTTTGATGGAAATTCCGCCAGAATTTCACAACTTTCCTGTAGTGGAAGGACTCTATGCTACCTATCTACCTCTATTTTGGATATTGGTATCATTACAAATATGAGCCAAGGACTTACTAATCAATGGCTTCTAACACTTAGAAGTTATTGAGCACTATATTCTATAAAACTTAAAGTAATTAAATAACTTTAACAATTAAAACATCCTTTAAATTTTTTTTTTAAAACTTGTAAATCATTGAATGCTTGAATTCAAACCACCCTTCAATAACCTTAAACAAACCAGTTCAATTATAAACAACTTCAAATGAATAAAACTAGGACTTATCCAATCGACATAGCCTTATATACGCACTTAGATAATTTGCTAAAACAACCAACCTTAGCTTAGGTTAGATCGGTGAATTAATTTTGTTTGCTTGGAGTGCCTTGCCTAGATGGTAGTCATATTTGTGTGTTTATTTTTTGTACTACTGGTGTCATAATTACATTTCTGTTGTTGCACATTTGGAGTAAATTCTTAGGCCATGTTACTATCATGTGCATACTGACACTTAAATATTTATACATATTTCATTTTATAAACTACTCTATTTTATATTCATGTGAAAGTAGAATGTATCTTGGAAATGTTGTAAATGTAAAGTGATAAGCATTGTAAAAGATTAAGTTGTACAGTGCCAAGCATTGTGAAAGATTAAAAAATGATTTTTTATAAAGATGTTTAGATTTCAAAAGGAAATGATTCTTTTTTCCTTTAAAGATCCATAAGCTAAAATATTGAAGATTATAATAAACAATCATATTCAAGCCTACATTTGTATAGGAATAAAAATCCAAGCTTTTTGTTGGGGGAATCTGGCCACCTTTTCTTTATAGTAGACCTTGGGTTGCACACTGAGAAATTACAAATGAATAAAAGTTTTATTTACACAATATTATTCATGCATCATTTCATCGCATAATCATATACATATTATAGAGTCATGATTAAAAAGTTTTCTAAATTATAACTTCTTGATTCCAAGGATATAGCCTATCTTAGCCTATATACATATGACAATTAATTATGCTTAGAATTATTAGCTAGTAGCTCACTTTAGTCAAGTGTAAGTCCAGATTGTATACACCCCACATGGGTTGACCCAAATGATTTTAAAAAAATGATTCTAAATAAGTAATTTAGCACATGTGGAAGCAAAATAGAGTTTATAATATTTTTCATTTTAAGGCATAAATACATCAATCAAGATATGAAAATTTTCTTTATAGCAAACCACAAATTAACCTAATTGCAGTTAATAGTAAATGATGAGAATTATGCAGTAAATTTAAAATATTTGAAATAAAAATGCAAAAAAGTAAGAAAAAAATAAGAAAGAGCACACTATATATTTTATAGTGGTTCGGTCAACCTTGACCTACGTCCATTCCCTAGAGTCCTCCACTCTAGGTATTGCACTAATCACTATAGTGTCTCTCTATTAGCCCCAGCAAGGCAGAGATGCCCTTAAAAGAATCACTTCCACCAAACCCTGTAGTGAAGAACCAAAAGCTATGTCACCCTTCTAGTGACAACAACAGACCTTCAATCCTTTTTCTCCCACCTGGGGAAGGCAGAGAACCTGGAATTCTTTTTTACTCTCCTAGTGATGACAGAGAACTATAATCCCTCCTAGTGAAGGTAGAGAACCCAATCCTTTTTCACCCTCTTGGTGAAGGTAGAGAACCCTAGACTCTTGACATTAAAGCTTCTCTCCCATAAGAATCTTTAAGAACTCACCAATGCCACAAGAGGAAGCTAGGGCAAGCATTCCTGGAGTAATCATGTGAAACCCCTCACACTTCTTCTTCCTCACACATAACCTCACCTTATTCTTCCTCTCTAAGCCCAAAGCTCTCAAGAAAGAATCTCCCTCAGAGTTCCTTCAACAACCAAAGTCCTTATGAAAAAGACTTCAAAAGGTTGCTTAAGTATTAGGCTTAAAAAATCCTAATTTTTCAATTTGGCCGTCTTTGTTCATATAGTATGATCTAGGTTCATGTAGTGTGATCAGTTAAAAAATAAGACTCATTCAGTATGATGAAAATAGTCATTTAGACAAACTATTCGATTTTAGTAAATATATCATACCATATGACTATAACTTCATATAGTATGATTAGTTTAATTTTGCTCTATTCATATAGAATGATCACGAGGATGGTTAGTGAAAGTTCGATAGGGATGTTAAGCCCTAGTGAACAAGTCCCGAGGCTAACCAAGAGGGGGGGTGAATTGGTTATTTAAAAATTTCACTATAACAATGAAAATCTTTTCGATACGTAGCAGCGGAAACACATAAACAAGAACGAAAAGATCAACCACAGATATTCACCCAAGCAGTTAATATCAGAAAAGTAAAGTGCAAAACTGAATCAGAAAAGCAAACCAGATTTTATAGTGGTTCGGTCAACTTGACCTATGTCCACTCCCCAGAGCCTCCCCTCCGGGTATTGCACTAAACAAAAAGTGTCTCTCCTTTTGCTCCCACAGTAGGTGGAGAAGCCTGTACAAACACCTCCTTTTCACCACACGGTGAGGCAGAGAACCCAACCTCCTTTCGCTTCCTCTTGAAGTAGGTAGAGAACCTTTGAACTCCTTTTGCTTCCACCTGAAGCGGGCAGAGAACCCCGGATCTTCTTGCGAATGATCCTCCCACGACGAACACCGACTAGACGAAAGACGACGAGCGGAGAAGACGACTCTGATCCGTGCTCGGAGCAACCTTAGTGAATCCCTCACTAACTCCCCCTCACAAGATCTTCTCTCTCTCTCCCAACTCTCTCTCTCTCTCTATGGTTTCTCAGGAAAGGAAGGCAGCAAAAGATGTTTCTTATTTTTGAAAAAAGTTCTTTTAAAGGAGGGCTTAAAATTTGCCCTAAATCTCAACTGGTCGGCCAAGATCGTCCAGGACGATCAGTTCAAATTCAGCTGTTTCAGCCTGGACGATTAGGCTTTTCTGGACGATCAGTAGAAAAAGTTGTTCATATCGTCCCGTACGATCCTGCGATCGTCCGGGACGATTAGTGCAAATCAAGGAAAATCGTCTAGAGGACAGCTCGGGTCGTCCAGAGAAATCCTGCGATCGTCCAGGACGATATGATCGTATCAACCAAAACTAAATTGTTTTCCTTAATTACCAGATTAAATTAGGCATGATTGTACTGAATCATCCGGGATGATACACGTATCGTCCGGGACGATCAAACCAGGTATCTAAAAATAAGAACTTGCCTAACTTGATCTAGCGACTGAGAATTTCTGATTTGGGCATATCGTCCCGTACGATCCATAGATCGTCTAGGATGATCTGCTTAATCAGACCCTCTTAACTTAGTCGCCCAAATTAGGGTTTCTGTTTTGGCTGGACGATCTGAACAAAATTTGAACAGAAACTCTAATTCACTCAAGCTCTCCCCCTGAGTGTGTGTATATAAGGTTACTTAGCTAGGGGATCAGTTACATTACAATTGACTCAATAAAAGGAAAAATCATACATTTGACATACTTAGACCCGATCTTGAGTTGACTTGAGTGGCTCGTGGTCTTTTGTGCCTGAAACATATTAGCCAAGCAAAACACACTGGAAACATGTTTGTCATCATCAAAACCAGATTTGCAACAATCTCCCCCTTTTTGATGATGGCAAACATTGGTAAAGTAGTTTGAAAATAAAAGTAAACTAGGAGATCAAAACACAAACATTTTTTCAAATTTTCTTTTAACAACTAAAACCATACAGGAAACATGACTCATAAAACAGAAACAGACATGACTACATAACTGACTCCCCCTTTTGACATCACAAAAAGGAGGAGGAAAAATAGAACATGAAAATAAAACATAAATAGAATAACTACAAAACAGGAAACTAATGACAGGATGATTGACAGCGCTGAAATCCAGAAAAGGTTGGAAATAATCAACTTTCATAACTCCGACCCCGGGCACCTTATCGATACAAACCTCTTTCAAAAACAAAAATCCAATTCAGAAGAAAAGACATTAGATTTGAAAAGAGATCCTTTTAAGCCTCGTTCTAGAAAAATATCTGATATAATAGTGTTACAAAGTGAAAAATCAGAAATCGAAATACAAAAACTAACTAACAGAAATCAGAAATCAGAATACCAAAAACTAACTCATAGAAGTCAGAATACCAAAAAAGAACAATCATAAATCTGCAGTCATCAGAATCAGGCATTTATATCAATCACTCCTAATCTGGTTCTCAAAATGCTGAATGAGTCAAAGGCCAGTGGTTTAGTGAATATGTCAGCCAGCTGATTTTCAGTTGCTATGTGATGTAGCTCAATGTCCCCTTTTGCAACATGGTCCCTAATGAAGTGATGCCTAATATCAATGTGTTTGGTCCTAGAATGTTGGATTGGATTCTTAGAGATACAGATGGCACTAGTATTATCACACAGAATAGAAATTATGCCAACAGGTACTCCTAAATCCAAGACTTGTTGCTTCAACCAAAGAACTTGGGCCACACAACTCCCTAAGGCAATGTACTCAGCTTCAGCAGCGGAAAGTGCAACTGAGTTCTATTTTCTACTGGACCAGGAGACTAACGACTGTCCTATAAATTGACAAGTCCCAGAAGTACTCTTCCTATCCACCCTACACCCCGTAAAATCAGAACAGAATATCCAATGATCTCAAAAGAGGTGCTGTGCCTAGGGTACCAAATTCCTAGGTTTAGGGTTCCTAAAAGATATCTAAGAATTCTCTTAACAGCAGTCAGGTGGGACTCTTTAGGATCAGCCTGAAACCTAGCACAAAGATAGACACTAAACATGATATCAAGTCGGCTAGCAGTCAGGTAAAGCAGTGAACCTATTATCCCTCTATACTTCTTCTTATCAACAGATTTTCCATTTGAGTCCTTATCTAACTGAACTGAGGAGGGCATGGGAGTATTGATTGGCTTGGCTTTGTCCATTTCATATTTCTTCAAAATATCCTTAGTATATTTTGATTGATTGAGAAAGGTTCCATCATCCGTTTGTCTTATGCTAAACCCCAAAATGTAGGACAATTCTCCCATCATACTCATCTCAAACTCCTTACTCATTATTTTAGAAAACTCTTCACATAAATATTTATGAGAAGATCCAAAAATTATATCATCAACATAGATCTGGACAATGAGTAAGTCATCTCCTAATCTCCTCAGAAAAAGGGTGGTGTCTACGCTCCACTTAACAAACTTCCTTTCTAACAGGAATGTGCTAAGCCTCTCATACCAAGCTCTGGGTGCCTATTTCAATCCATATAAGGCCTTTTTTAATTTATAGACATGACTTGGATATTGGGAACTCTCAAAACCTGGGGGTTGTTCTACAAAAACATCTTCTTTAATTACCCCATTTAAAAAGGCACTCTTGACATTCATTTGAAGCAGCTTAAATCCCTTATAATAGGCAAAGGCTAGTAGCACCCTAATGGCTTCCAATCTAGTTACAGGGGCAAAAGTCTCCTCAAAATCAATCCCTTCTATCTGATTATACCCCTTAGCCACCAATCTTGCCTTTATTCTCACCACCAGACCAGAATCATTCATCTTATTCTTAAAGACCCACTTGGTTCCCACAATACTTTATTTTTTAGGTCTTTCTACTAACTCCCAAACATCATTCCTTACAAATTGATTCAATTCTTCCTGCATAGCTAAAATCCAAAATTCATCCGACAAGGCTTGATTGATGTTGGTGGGTTCATTCATTGAGATAAAGGCAGAATGGTTTACTTCCTTCCTAAGTCCATGCCTAGTCCTAACACCTTCAGAAGGGTCTCCTAAGATCAGTTCTTTAGGATGACTCGAAGAATATCTCCAATCTCTAGGCAACTCGGTTTGAGGTTCTACCCTTTCCTCCAAATTTGTATTTCCAACTCCTTGGGTAACCTCAATAATCTCTTCATCTTCAACTTCAGATCTAGACTCCTTAGGATTAGATTCATCAAATACTACATGGGTTGTTTCTTCCACCACCAAAGTCCTCCTATTGAACACCCTAAAGGATTTCCCCACACTTGAATATCCTAAGAACACTCCTTCATCAGATTTGGGGTCAAATTTTCCTAAGGGTGACTTCCCATTGTTCAGAATAAAAACCTTACAGCTAAAGACATGGAGGTGGGACAGATTTGGAGTTCTACCCTTAATGATCTCATAAGGTGTCTTGTTCAGTTTGGTTCTCACATTCACCCTATTCAGCACATAACAGGCAGTGTTCACCGCTTCAGCCCAAAAGTATTTTGGAAGTGAATACTCGGCAAGCATGGCTCTAGCGGCTTCCACTAAGGTCCTGTTCTTCCTTTCAGCTACCCCGTTCTGCTGAGGGGTCCTAGGAGATGAAAAATTGTGACTAATCCCATGATCCTCACAAAAACTTCCAAATCTTTCATTTTCAAACTCCCCTCCGTGATCACTATGGATGGTAATAATCTCACATCCTAACTTCTTCTAAATCCAAGTAGAGAAGGATCTAAACTCATCAAATGACTCAGATTTATGTGACAAAAACTTAACCCAAGTGAACCTCGAATAATCATCTACAATCACAAACCATAGACCCTCCCCCCTAAGCTGGCAGTGCTAATAGGTCTAAAGAGGTCCATGTGAAGAACATATAAAGGTCTAGAGGTGCTAATGTCCTTAACAGAGTGAAAAGAAGACTGAACTTGCTTTCCCAACTGACAGGCATCACACAGGTGATCCTTAGTGAACTTAAGCTTGGGCACACCTCTAACTAAGTCCTTTTGGGTGACTATCCTAAGGGTTTTCATACTGGCATGACACAATCTCCTATGCCATAACCAAGACTCATCAGCAGCAGTTTTTAAGCAAATTGAATTATCAGATTTAATGCAACTTACATCCAGCTTGTAGACGTTGTTGATCCTTTTCCCCTGCAAATCAACTTCATCATTTAAGCTTAACATGCAACCAGTGGGCAGGAATTTGATGCTGTATCCCTTGTCACAGAGTTAATTGATGCTCAGCAAGTTGTGTTTCAGTCCATCTACAAGCAAAACATTATCAATCATAAAATTCTTTGAATCACCAATTATACCTGAGCCTACCACCTTCTTGGTGGTGTTATCTCCAAGTGTGACCTTGCCTCCAGCTCTGGCCTCCAGTGAAATGAACTGATTTGCATCTCCAGTCATATGTCTAGAACATCCGCTGTCCAGGTACCACATGCTCTCACGAGGTCTTATGTGATAGCACACCTACAAAAGTATCAAACGTCAGTCTTAGGAACCCAAACAGGTTTGGGTTCCTTCTTATGAAAAGAAGAATGCAATGCATGTGTGCTGTGCTGTGAAACAGGCAGTTTGTGTTTCCACACCCAATGTGTACTACGGTGAACAGTGCAGGTGTGAGAAATATGTCCTAACATGCCACATGAAAAACATCTAACACCAGAAAAAGGGTTAACTAATCTACGTGGATGATAATGCCTCTTCCTAGATGTATATGAAACATGCTTTGAAGAACTTGCAATAGATTTTTCAAAAGGTGGCGGTACATAAAACTGTTCAAAAGTAGGCGGTGTTTTATTCTTTTCAAAAGCACTGATTTTCACTTTCAAAAACTCATTTTCTTTCTTTAAACTTGCAATTTCAAATTTTAAGGTTCCATTGCTACATTCTACTTCACATGCCATTGTATCTAACTCTTTAAAAGCTCTTTCTAAGTCCACATATATAGTTTTCAATGAATCATGCTCAGAAACTAAATCAGAATATTTTTTATTCAACTCATCGAATTCATCAAGCAAAGACATGTGATTTGAATCAAGTGTGGAATAATCTTTAACTACAGAATCATGCTCTTTTTGCAAAGTTAAGTAATCTAATTTCAAGCTAGCATGAGTTTTCTTAAGCTTCTTATAGGATGTATGAATTCTTTCAGAAACTTCAAATAATTGATCATAAGTCAGCTCACATACCTCTTCCTGATCCAACTGACCAGGGTGATCATCAGCCATAAGACACAAGTTTGTTTCCTCCTCTTCAGCTTCAGTCTCAAAAGAGTCGGATGCAGAGTCTGCCCAGAACGCCTTCTGAATCCACTTCTTATCCTTTCTGTACTTTGGTTTCTCCTCACCCTTCTCCTTGCTTGGGTGAGCTTTAAGTGTTGGATAATCAGCCTTAATGTGTCCAGGCTTCCTGCATTCAAAATAAACAGATTCAGATGAACCCTTAAAATTTTTATTGGACTTACCCTTGTTCCACTTCTAATAGTTCTTATGTTTCTTCCTTAGAAAGCTTTTGAATTGCCTTGTGATTAAGGCAACATCATCGCTATCAGACCCAGAAGTGCTAGCATCTGAATCTTTGGCCTTTAGTGCCACTATCTTCTCTTTCTTGCGTTCACCTGCATCAAGTTGCCTTTGGTTCACCCCTTGCTCGTAAGCAATGAGTGATCCAAGTAAGCTGTCAATAGAGTAAGTATTTAAATCTTTAGATTCAGTAATAGCAGTAATCTTAGCATCATAAGAAGCAGGCAAACATCTTAGAATTTTGTTCACTCTTTCATAGTTAGTAAGTTCTCTGCCTAGAGCATGCAAAGAGGTAAGAATCTGAGTGAACTTTGTGTACATTTCTGAAATAGTCTCACTAGGTTTCATGCAAAAAAATTTGTAATCATGTAACAAGATGTTTAACCTAGACTGTTTGACTTCAGTTGTACCTTCCTATGTTATACATAATCTATCCCAGATTTCCTTTCCCGTTGTACAAGTAGAAACACACATATAGTCTTCAGATTTTAAAGCACAAAAGAAACAGTTCAAGCATTTTGCATTTAACTGTGCTAAATCACGATCATCAAACGTCCAATCAGTAAAAGGCAATTCAGTTTTCACATTGTTAATCAGTCTAAAAGGTGGTTCGTATCCGTCCTTAACTAACATCCACATGCGATAATCAATAGATTGCAGAAAAGTAGACATGCGTGTTTTCCAAAAATCAAAAGGAATATTATTAAACAACGGTGGTCTTGTAATAGAATATCCTTCAGCAGTATTACGATTGTTACAGTTAGCCATGGATCAAATTCAAAAGTTTTTAAACATAAATTTTGAATCCCGCTCTGATACCACTTAAAAGTTTGATAGGGATGTTAAGCCCTAGTGAACTAGTCCTGAGGCTAACCAAGAGGAGGGTGAATTGGTTATTTAAAAATTTCATGATAACAATGAAAATCTTTTCGATACGTAGCAGCGGAAACACATAAACAAGAACGAAAAGACCAACCACAGATATTCACCCAAGCAGTTAATATCAGAAAAGTAAAGTGCAAAACTGAATCAGAAAAGCAAACCAGATTTTATAGTGGTTCGGTCAACTTGACATACGTTCACTCCCCGGAGCCTCCCCTCCGGGTATTGCACTAAACAAAAAGTGTCTCTCCTTTTGCTCCCACAACAAGGCGGAGAAGCCTGTACAAACACCTCCTTTTCACACACGGTGAGGCAGAGAACCAAACCTCCTTTTGCTTCCTCCTGAAGTAGGCAGAGAACCTTCAAACTCCTTTTGCTTCCACCTGAAGTGGGCAGAGAAACCCGGATCTTCTTGCGAACGATCCTCCCACGACGAACACCGACTAGACAAAAGATGACGAGCGGAGAAGACGACTCTGATCCGTGCTCGGAGCAACCTTAGTGAATCCCTCACTAACTCCCCCTCACAAGATCTTCTCTCTCTCTCCCCACTCTCTCTCTCTCTCTATGGTTTCTCAGGGAAGGAAGGCAGCAAAAGATGTTTCTTATTTTTGGAAAAAGTTCTTTTAAAGGAGGGCTTAAAATTTTCCCTAAATCTCAACTGGTCGGCCAAGATCGTCCAGGACGATCGATAGATTGTCCTGTATGATCAGTTCAAATTCAGCTGTTTCAGCCTGGACGATTAGGCTCTTCTGGACGATCAGTAGAAAAAGTTGTTCATATTGTCCCGTACGATCCTGCGATCGTCCGGGACGATTAGTGCAAATCAAGGAAAATCGTCCAGAGGACAGCTCGGGTCATCCAGAGAAATCTGTGCTGTACGACCAAAAAATGACTTGATCATCCAGGACGATTGGGACATCGTCCTGTACGATTAGTTCAAAAAGGCCCCAAATCATCCTGAACACAGTTCGGGTCGTACAGCTGAAATGCACTAAATGATCATGATCGTCCGGGACGATCCTGCGATCGTCCAGGACGATATGATCGTATCAACCAAAACTAAATTGCTTTCCTTAATTACCAGATTAAATTAGGCATGATTGTACTGAATCGTCCGGGACGATACACGTATCGTCCGGGATGATCAGACCAAGTATCTAAAAATAAGAACTTGCCTAACTTGGTCTGGCGGCTGAGAATTTCTGATTTGGGCATATCGTCCTGTACGATCCATAGATCGTCCAGGACGATCTGCTTAATCAAACCCTCTTAACTTAGTCGCCATAATTAGGGTTTCTATTTTGGCTGGATCGTCCAGGACGATGTGTAAATCGTCCAGGACGATGTGTAAATCGTCCAGGACGATCTGAACAAAATTTGAACAGAAACTCTAATTTACTCAAGCTCTCCCCCTGAGTGTGTGTGTGCAAGGTTACTTAGCTAGGGGATCAATTACATTACAATTGATTCAATAAAAGGAAAAATCATACATTTGACACACTTGGACCCGATCTTGAGTTGACTTGAGTGGCTCGTGGTCTTTTGTGTCTGAAACAGATTAGCCAAGTAAAACACACTAGAAACATATTTGTCATCATCAAAACCAGATTTGCAACAGTTAGGAATCATCTCTATCGATCACTCGGTATGATTCACATCATACAGTACATTCAGTGTAATATCAATAATTCTAATAATATGATATAAATATTGTAATATATAATTAGTTCAAAAATCAAAGTTTCATCCGATACAATCTTTAGGATAATCGGATTTCATCTCTATCAATCATATTAAATGATTAAGATAGTATAGTATGATTAGCCACATTTAATAAGCCTTGATTTAATTGACTAATCATGTGGGATAATTTAAGTAAGATTCTAAATATCATACAATTTGATTATGATCGTATAACATGGTTACTTCAAAATTCATTTTTAGAAATTCTTACTTAATTTATCCTGTTACTAGGGTTTCTCAGATTGAAACAAATTATACAGTATGATCTACATTATATAGTATGATTAGTTCATTTGAATTAATGATTCAATAGGCTGTTAGATCTCTTTTTTAGATAACAAATCGTATAATATGATTATAATCATACAACACGATTAATTAAAAAAAATTTCATCTCAAATATTCCTTACTCCCCCTGTGTATGTACACAGTCACCAATTTTGCATACACCCTTACATGGCTAGACTTAAGAAATAAAAGATATAATAAAGTTAAAATTACAGACTCTTTTGATTGACATCCTATTCTACCCAAAATTGAGTCTTCAGTAATCTTGAGTGGTGTATGATGTAGCTGAAATATTAGTGTGCGCAGACAAAAATAATATCCAATATATATATTCTAAGAGAATTAAAATCTCAATCAATAATGTTTATTATCATAAAAATTTATAAACTAAGGATCCTAGATTACAACAAAGTCTATACATTAAAATCTTGATAGCCCAGGCCTTTCTTTAAATCTATATGAATTTGAAATTAATTGTCTTCAATTTAATCAAGAGTATTCTCTTAGGTGATATAATTAACTATAGAGGCTTACCCTTATAGGAAGCCTAGAACCTAGAATTAAAATAAACCTTACCTTAGTTTCTTTCTAAGATAGGAGAGAAATTTATGGATGCAGATTTAAGCTTTAAACATTGATTTAATTTCATATTATAAAGATAATTGAATATTCTATTCATCCTTAGCGGTAAATTGAATATTCCTTACATTTTTTATTATGAAAGTCAATCTATGAATTTAGTTTCATAATTAAACAATCTATGAATTTTATTATTGTTTTACTAGGGGTTTAGGTTGGGCTCAACTCACTCAATATGACATTTAGAACTTGTTAGAGAAGGTTTTATGGAATGGTGAGGTCTAAATGCATGAAATGTAAATTCTAGGGTTTAAGGAACTCTTTGGTCAACCTAGGTTAGCTTGGTCAATCAAGCTTGACTAGGGTGTGGGTTTAGGTCCAATCCACTCAAAATTTTATTTAGAGTTTGTTTGAAGTGGTCTTGGGTCTTGACATGGTTGAGCAAAGAAGGGTTTATTTAATAGGTTAATTTTAGGATTTTAGGGTTTATGGGTTTCTTGGTCAACTATGGTTAACCATGGTCCAATAATGGTTCAATGGAGTTAAAATCAATATGATTATGATTATGAACAAGTTCAATGGATTACAAAAGCTTCCCAAGGTGATTTGCAACAAGATGCCATGTCCAATGGCATGTGATATAAATATTTGAAGGTTTTGCAGGATTGGATAATGCTTTGTGTTTTAGGGTTAAGAAGGATATGAAAGCCAAAAAAAGGTTAGTTAGACTTTAGAGACAAGCATAAACAATATGAAAATGATTAAACACCATTTTAGAGCCTTTATTTAGGGTTTTACATCCATTAAAATTGTCCCTAAAATAGGGAAAAAAATCGAAATGCTTTAGGCTATAAGTTTCAACACTAGATTTTAAGGTTTGAAGTTTTAAGCTAGATTTGGATTTGGATTTGATTTAAGATTGAGGTTTATCATTGAACAAAGAGTTTATGATTTTAAAATATTTAGATTATTGATAATGATTGGGTGATTGTCATTGATTGAGTGGTTAATGAAATGACCATCAAATGTGATTGTTAAATGATTGATTTAGAGTTTGATGTATGAATCCCCATGCCAGAGGGTAGTGATGAGCTAGATCAAAGCTTTTAAAGGGAATTCAAAGTTGTAAAAACTAAGAGTGAACCTTTGATTTAGGGTTTTAACCTCAGACAAAAATGAGGTAAACACGACACTACCATAAATCATTTATTTGATAAGTCCCTATTATGGTGACTTTGTCATATTGGCATTATAATGTTATTGTGCTAGTTATAATTTGGGAACTCAACCTTATGTCTTGATGATTAAAAATATTATTGGATTTTTGTCGAATTTCTCATACTCTATATATTGCATAATTTTTTATGTGTAGTACTAATATTTTTAGTTCAGCATACACTACATTGTCAAAAATTTAGAACTCAAGAATGGGTTGTGCAAGTTGGGTTTATTTAAAGGAGTCTAGAGTTTTATTCTTTTTTGATTAAATTATGTAAAAAGGGGTATATTAGCTTAACAACCTTGCACACTCACAGGGGGAGTGAAAAATAAATATTTTTAATTTTTCTTCTAATCATATTATATGATCTAAATTATATTGTATGAAAATTCAAAAAGATAATTAATAATTTGTTTGAATGTATATTCTATTAATAATTTTTTGGGCTCTCATATTACTTACAACCAAAATGTGAGCCAAAGGCCTCAACATGTAGGTGAAAGGAAAAATGAGAGAATAATGGAGCTCATGGCTGATGACACAGATAACACTAACTCTGAAGCTGATAGGAGCGATGACATAGCATTGATGACTCACCAATTCAAGAGTTTCTTGAAATGAAAAAAAAAGTGCTATCTTGAATGAAATAATTGTAAGAATGGTGAGTTCAATAAAGTTTCAACGGACATTAACCATGGAGCCAGAGTAATGGACATAAGACTAGGCCTTTGGTGTTTTATGAAGCTTGGTAACATGATAATGATATGATGACAAGCCTAAGATGGAGTTTTAAAAGTTTAGGGTTTAAATAACCTTAGTTAAAAATGAGTTCAGAACCTACATAAGAAAATTTATGAAAAATATTTTAAGTAAAATTAGAAAATTTGAAACTTCAAAACTATAACTCTTATTAAAGAGTGTAATGTTATTATTCAAAAGAAAATCTCATAAAATTTTAAGAACTCTGGCACTTTAGCCATACTGATAGCTATAAAAAATATATTTTGTGGGAGAGAACTTGTTAATTTAGGTGTTAGTATCAATCTTATACCCTTTTATATCTTTAAAATATTAGACCGAGGAGAAGTCTACCTATCACTATTATCATGTAGTTAGCTAATAATTCATTAGCCTATCCTAAGGGGGTAATAGAGGGTATTTTAATAATGGTTGATCAGTTCATTTTCCCTATAGATTTATTATTTTAGATATGGAGGTTGATAAGGAAATTCTTATCATCCTAGGTAGACCTTTCTAACCTACCAATATGGACATGATAAATTTTTAGAAGGGAGAGCTAAATGTGAGAGTTCAAGACCAGCAAGTCACTTTTAATGTTTAAAATCAATGAAGTTTCTCAAGGATCAGTGTGAGGATTTTTGTAGAGTGGATTCTATTATTTCTTATGTAGAGAAAGTTATGGAGGAATAATTATGTGATAGTTTATTGGTTATGTGTTTGAGTGAGGATGATTTGTGTAAGATAAAGGGAGGTTCTATTCAATTTATTAGTGAAGTCGCTAGGATATATAAGGAAAATATTGAAGTCCTAAATACATCCTCCTTAGGAAAACCTTAAAAACCCTCTATAATTGAGGCTCCTAAGTTAGAACTAAAAGCATTGCCTGATCACTTAAAAATATGCTTTTTCAAGAAAGGAGTTCACTTTACCTATCATTATCTCTAATGAGCCTGAAAAAGATTAGGAAGATAAGTTGATTAATGTTCATAGTTTGTATAAGAACGATTTTGGATGGTTTATAATTGACATTTAGGGGATTTGTCTATCTATTTGAATGAATAAGGTTCTATTGGAAGAAGCCTGTCAACCTAAAGTTAACGCATAAAGGAGGTTGAAGTTGATTACGAAAGAAGTGGTTAAATTTTTTTTAAAAATGGTTGGATATTGCTATTATTTATCTTGTTGTTAGTATTATTTGTCCTATTTTTGATAGCTATTGGGTTTACCCAATTCATGGTGTTCCTATAAAATGATGGGTAACTTTCATTGCTAATGAAAATAATGAACTTATTCCTGTAGGTGTTGTGATCGGGTGGAGGATCAAAATTGATTATCAAAAGCTTAACAAAGGCTCTAGGAAGGATCATTTACAATTTCCCTTTACTAATAAAATTCAAACTAGATTCACTAGACATCCTTTATACTCTTTCTTAGATGCCTACTCTTGTTACCACTAGATTCTTATTTCCCAAAAAGGTCAAGATAAAATAACATTCCCAAGTCCTTATAGACCTTTGCATTTAGACATGCACCCTTTTGGTGTGTACAATACCCTTGCAACGCTTTGAAGATGTACGATGTTTATCATTTTAAATTTAATAAAGCAGGACATTAAGATTTTCATGGATGATTTCTCATTCCTTGATACAATATTTGATCTGTGTTTACATCATTTAGATATAGTCCTAAAGTGATGTGAGGAAACCAATCTTGCTCTGAATTGGGAGAAATTGCAGTTCATGGTAAAGGAAGGTATTTTCCTTGGTCATAAAATCTCTAAGAGGGGTATGAAGGTTGATAAGATAAAGATCCAAGTGATTGAGAATTTACCACCTCCTACTTCTATTAAGGGTGTATAGAGTTTTATAGGCCATGCCAAATTTTATATGCATTTCATTAAAGATTTTTCAAAAATAACTAAACTATTATGCCCTTTTCTTGAAAAAGATATACCTTTCGATTTTAACTCTCACTGCTTAGCTTTATTTATAAAACATAAGAAGTTCTTAATTATTTTACCTATCATCATTTCACCTCAGTGGTCTCTAAATTTTGAATTAATATTTAATGCTAGTGACTATGCTATTAGAGTAGTTTTAGGGCAAAGACTTGAAAAGATATTTCATGTCATTTACTATGCTAGTAGAATTTTAAATGTTACCCATATTAAATATACAACTACTAAAAATGAATTTCTAGAAAAAGTATTTACATTTGACAAGTTTAGGTCATATTTAATCAATACCGAACTAACTATTTTTATTAATTTTTTGACCATAAAATACCCTTTAACAAAGAAAGATAGAACCCGGATTAATCAGGTGGATTTTTTTTGCTATAGGAATTTGATGCACAGATTCTTGATAGGAAAGCATCTAAAAATTAGTTGGCCAATGTTAATTGAATATTATATTATTATTTTATGCTTTAAATTTTAGTGAAAATATATTTTTAGTTTACGTTATGCAGGAACAAAATTGGAAAATTGCTACAAAATGCAGGTTAGCACAAGCACCATGGTTCCAATCTATTTAATGGCACAATGCCTTTAAAACCCCAACACTACACTAGAGTGCCATAGTGCCATTGATGCAGGAAAATTATAAATTAATTTAATTCCACAACATCACCTCTTAAAGTGATGTAGTGCTATCAGTGCCCCAGTGCCACATGTTGGATCACATTGGTGCTCAACATTTTGTAATTTTGTAAAAAATTCAACATCGCATCGCTGATGTCTGAAGCACCACAACACCGAATTGCTGATTCAAGGCATTACCCATATCATTTTAAAAATGCATCTCCAAGATAGTGAAATAAGTAAATGATATAGTGTAGTTCGCTATAGAAATGCCACACTAGTTTTTTCCAATGCCACAATGGAGCGAATTTATAAAGACATAAGAACTCATTCATTATTGTAACTTCATGTTGCCACATTTTCTAGTCCCGAGGTGACTAAGTCTATTTTTGGGTACTAAGCATAAATAGTTTACTTTTCATTTTATTGTGGGGTGGTCATCTGCATATTATTCAAAATAGAGTTTTAGAGAGAGTTAAGAGTAGAGGGAGAACATGCTTAAGGGAGACCACTTCAGGAAGTGTCGATTGTTTGGATTTGCATATAAATTCTTATATGTGTGATATTTTCTCCAACAATATCATGTAGCTTTTATGATGTTATTAATAGAATTTATTTTGTGAAAAATAACATTTATGGCTAGCTAAAAACCTTTTTTTGGGATTATGATGTGAATGAAGCATATTATTCCTAATGTAGGCCATTCCATATGAAAAAAATTATGGTTGTTCTCACTAACTCTCAAATTTCATTTAATTCATGCAATGGCCATGTGTGAAATTAAAACCTAGGGTAATACATTGCCTAGATAGAGGAATGTTGGAACAAATAAGATTATTGAGATAGAAAACTTTCATACCAAGATATAGGATGAATAAATTTTCAGTGTCTATGGAGATAAAATCATTGTAGTGAGGTGGGAGCTTTACTTACACGCTTTCAAGCTTGTTAAAGATCTATGGGTGTATATGCTTGGATTCACAGCAAAAATAGATTAGCCTACATAAAAAAATATTGCAACATTAATTATTAGGAGTCCAAGACATCATTTACTATAAGTACTTTATCTTTTCAACATTTTTAGTAGTATGTAGAACCACACCGTCAATTAGATTTAGTAGGATAACCTTGCTACTTAAGTAAACATTACTAGGAGAATTCATAGGGATACAATTTTTCCTTATGATCAAAAACTCTCTCATTCACTTTATTACTTGATTGATACGTGCACTTGCATAGTAAATAATAAGCAAACAGCTTTAAGTTTTTGGCACCATTGCTGGGGAACTCAAGTTGTAATTTTTGCTTATTTTCTTATATTATTTTTAATTCTACTTTTGTTATTATAACTAATTATTTAGTGGCAAATTATTAGTACTTAATTTTACCACTTATTTATTGTTGTGAATTTTTTTATCTATTTACTTTTATTTTCTTGAAGCATATCATTTAGTTGTTTGTTTATCCATGTGTAGTATATATAGTAAGGGACCCTTATTATTTGAACTAGAGATATAAAGGACCCTTACAAAAATCCAAAAATCCAAAAAGAACCAAACTTTAGAAATGGCTGAACCAAACCATGACTAAGACAAACCCAACCCTCTTAGAGAATATGTCAATGCTTTATTAAAAAAAAAATCACCAGAGTATCAACTGATCCAACCTAATAACTTCGAGTTAAAACATGTAATTATTTAGATTGTTCAGAACTAACTATTTAGGGGAACTCTTGTAAAGGCTTAAGACTTACATCTTGTTACTTTCTTTGAAATTAATAAAACATTCAGATACAATATAGTCAAGGATGATGCCATTAAACTTTGATTGTTTTATTTTTCTTTAAGGGGCAAAGCTATGATGTGGTTGAATTCCTTGCACCAAGTCCAAATAACTACTTGGAATGAGTTGTCCCATAAGTTCCTAGAAAAGTACTTTCGACCTTCTAAAATAGTAAATCTTAGGAATCATATTGCCTCAATTTTCTAGTTTGATGGAGAGTTAATATATGAAAGTTGGGAATGATTAAAAAGATGCTTAGAAAGTGTCCTCACCATGCTTTTTGTTAAGTGAAAATTATGTTCATTTTCATTATCTTAAATTTTAGTAAAAATGTCTTTTAGTTGATGTTATATAGGAATATCTCAGGAAAAGTCTTAAATTTGCAAAGCTAAAACTAACACTATAGTGCCCTAAAAACCTACACTGTAACATCTTTAACGGCCCAATTCAAAAATAGAACATCATATCCTTAGAGTCTTAGTCATTTTTCCATTGAAGGTAGTACCCAGATTGAACATCATATAACACTACAACATAGTTGTGTCGAGGTCATTCATGAGGTAGCGGCTATTTCCTCCGGAGCGTTCATCTGGCGATCAGGTTTCTACTATTGTAACTTATGGTTTTTACTGTAGATTTTGTGGTTTTGATTGATTTTTACAGCTTTGGTGGATCTTTTTGGCCTTTTTCCTAACCTAGGGCCTTTGGATCTTTGGTTTTTCTCCTACTTTTCCTCATGGAGGCGGCTCCATCTTCATCCAATCCTTCCCCCTAGGGTAATCCGCCATTGGTCTTGGTGGGTGGTAATAAGGTTTTTTTTTTTGGTGCTAAGGGTAACGATCTTAGCTCTAAATCTCGTTCTTTTCACGATGTTCTTGCAGGCAATGCTCCTTCTACAGATTCTGGTTTTGTTTTCACAAAGTCTTTAGTTAGAGGGTTTTCGGCCTTGTTGATTTCAGTAGAAGATATTGTTAAATTTGCTTCTCCCTATCAATTTCTACTGATGGAGAAGTTTTCCATTAAATGCCCTAATCTTAATTCCATTAGAAATTTCTTTGGTAACCTTAAACTGTCAGGTGTTTTCTCTATCGGTTTATTAGATGTTAGGCATGTTGTTATCCAATTGTCTAATAATTTGGACTATAGCTAAATTTTTGCGAGAAGATCTTATTACATTAATAACTATTAGATGAGACTTCTAAAGTGGACTCCTTACTTTTATATCAAAGAGGAGTCAGTGATTTTTCCTATATGGTTTTCTTTTCTGAATTTGAGGTTGCATTTTTTTAACCCGCATGTCATGCATGCTTTGAGATCCATATTTGGAAGACCTCTGCAAACTAACCAAGCAATTGCTTTTAGATTCAGGCCTTTGGTTGCTCGTAATATGGTGGAATTGGACATTACCAAAAAACATCCGCGTGAGGTGTGGCTTGGATCTAAAAATTCTGGTTACTTGCAAAAGGTCAAATTTGAAAACATACATGATTTTTGTTCCCATTACAAAGTCCATGGCCATTGCTTTAATGCATGTTTTGTAGCTCATCCCATTCTTAAAAAAAGGATTAATAAGGGGAAAAAAGTGGTTCATTCTGTTAATGATGATTTTATTGAAAACAAGGTGAATAATGAAAATATGGCTGTTCAAGACAACTTTGTTTGTTTACCTTCAGAAATTCCTATGGCTATCCAAGACAAATTAGCTAAGTTTCCTTTAGGAAATCCTAGTCTTAATGAGGAAGCTAATGAGGGGAACCCTTCTCTATTGGAATAGCATGTCTTAACCCAAAAAGATGGATCGCATGATCAAAACACTAAGAATGATCCCACGGAACTTAGTAAATTACCTTCACAGGAATTGGTCCACACTCAAATCGGAGTTATTGATCCTTCTATTATTGGTGAGGGTGGTGATTTGAATTAGAACCATTGTACTTTAAATTTTACTAGTGGTGAACAATTGGAGAATGAGGAAGGTGGCGAGGAAGAGAATAGGGAGGAGGGAGAGATTATTTTAAACCAAGATTTGTCTACTTTAGGGAATTCTGAAGGCATAAATGATGTTTCTAAGTTGTCTTCTCCTTCTAAACAACATGCCAATAATATTGATAATGGCTATACCAAAGTGGGGAAGAAAAATTATAAAAAGGCTAAACTCTCTGAAGGTCAATCTTCTAGAGTTACTCGAACTTCATATAATTCTTCTTCCAATGGTTAAAGCCCTCATTTGGAATATTAGGGAAGTTGGAAACTCTCCTTCTAGAGATAGGGTTAGGAATTTATGCAAAATTTACAATATTAATGTATTAGTCCTGCTTGAGCCTTTAATTTCTTCTTCTAAGATTATTTCGGAGAGTAGTAAACTCCTATGGCAAGATTGTTTGACTGCTCTTTAGTAATTGCTGTAACAAAATTTGGATTTTTTGGAAGTCTTGTGTTACTCTAAGCATTATCAATGATTTTCCTCAAATTGTGCACACTAATATTACCTTTTTTCAATTTTCTTGTTATGCTTCCTTTGTTTATGCTTCTTGCTCTGGAACTGATAGGAAAACTTTATAGAATCATATTACTGATTTCTCCTCTAATGTTTGTGACCCTTGGATGGTTGGGGGAGACTTTAACACTATTACTTGTGCTGCTGAGAGAGTTGGGGGGAAACCTCCTAATTTTCAAGCTATGGAAGACTTGAATGACAAGCTTTTAATGTCTAATTTACCTGATATTGGCTTTTTTGGTAATGCTTTTACATGGAATCAAGGTACCATGTGGCAACGTTTGGATCATATTCTTTTCATTAATATTTGGATTTCTAAATATCAGAATACTCACATATAACATTTGTCTAAAACTCTCTCAGATCATTCCCCTTTGCTCTTGAATATTTCTTTACAAGATAATGCTACTCATTCTCCTTTTAGATTTCAAAATATGTGGCTTTTACATGACTCTTTTATTACCAATGTTGAAAGTAACTGGCATGCCCCCTTATTTCCCAATAATAATAATGTTGGTATAATTCATTTTTTGTTTATGCTGAAGTGGTTCAAACCAAATTTGAATTAGTGGAATAAATGTGTTTTTAAGAATTTATTTGCTAATATTGTGGATGCTGAGAAACTTATTGAGTTAGTTGATATTAACTTTATGAATCATCTTAATGATAATAACAGGGTTTCTTTGAATGATGCCAAAGACAAATTAGTGAATCTTCAAGAACAAGAAGTTTATTGGGAATAAAAAGCTGCTTGAAAATTCTTAGTTGAAGGGGATGGAAATACCAAATTTTTTCATAATATTGCCAATCATAAAAAAGTAGCTAGTTATATTTATAAGATCTCCACTCCTGAGGGTTCTCATTATTATTCTCCTAATTTTGTGGTTGAGTCTGGAGTTAATTATTTCAAAGATGTGTTTAACAAAAATTTTACCCCTGATTTAGATTTGGATTTCTTCTTTATTCCTTCACTTATTTCCATCGAGGATAACATTATACTTACTAAATTACCTTCTAAGAAGGATTTTTGGTTAACTATCAAAGATATGAATTCTGATTCTGTTGTTGGGCCGGATGGCTATACTACTAAATTTTTTCAAAAAACTTGGCATATCATTAAAGATGACTTAGTCAGCTGTTGTGGAATTCGTTAAAGGGAATCCTTATCCTAAATTTTTTACTTTGACTGCTATTGTTTTGATTCCCAATAGTGATGTTACTAATTTTTGGAGTGATTTTCATCCTATTAGTCTTTGTTCTTTTTTCAACAAACTTATTGCCAAGTTAATTATGTCTAGATTAGCTTTGATTCTCCCTAATATCATCTCTCTTGAACAAACTGGTTTTGTTAAAGGTCATTCCATTTTTGAAAATATTTTATTAGCTTAAGAACTTGTTCATGATTTGGAGGCAAAAATTACTGGTGGTAATGTGATATTCAAAATTGATATTATCAAAGCTTATGATAATCTTAGTTGGGATTTTCTTTATGTTATGCAAAATCTATTTGGTTTCAATATTGAATTCATAACCACCACTAAAAATAGTATTGAGCATTGGTTTTTCTCTGTTATTATTAATGGGAAAGGTCATAGTTTTTTTTAAATCTGCTCATGGCCTCTATCAAGGGGATCCTCTATCTCCTGCTTTGTTCATTATTGTTATTGAATTTCTTTCTAGAAGTCTTAATGAACTATTTAGAAAGCACCCCACTTTACAATACTGTACTATTGGATGTTTTCCCATCTCCCACTTAAGTTTTGCAGATGATTTTATTATTTTTATAAATGGCTCCAAGAAAATACTTAATATTCTTTTTAACTTTCTTGGTAAATTTCAAAGGCCAGTGGTTTAATTTTTAATCCTCAGAAAAGTTGATTTATTTGTGCTAAATCTATTTCTCACCTTATAATCATTTCTATTCAGGTGAGATTTGGTTTTTTTACATAACCATTTGCCTCTTAAATACTTAGGCACTCCTCTTTTTAAGGGTAAAAAGAGGTCGCATTTATTTGAGGACATTTTCTCTAAAATTTAAAAAATTTCTACTCGGGATTTAAATTTCCTCTCTTTTGGTGGTAGATTAGTGTTAATTAAAAGTGTTCTTTGCTCTGTTCCTATCTACTTCTTTAATACTCTATCAATGATTGTGAGTACTTGCAATAAACTTGAAAGAATTTTCAACAAATTTCTCTGGGGTGCCGAAGAAGGTATATCTGCTATTATTTGGGCTTCCTATAGCATAGATGTTCTGGTGTGAATGATGAAGGTAATTTAGGTTTTAAGAACTTGGACGACATGGCTCTTAGATTTTCTTATAACATGTGGTTCAATTTAAGGTCTAATAAGAGCATTTGGTCTAAGTTCATGATCTCTAAATACTGTGTTGGCAAATATCCTCCTAATTGCTTTTTCAAAAAAGGGGATTCTTTCAACTGGAAAAGGCTTTATTCATTAAATGGGATGCTAAGAATTTCACTCAATGGGGGTTGGGGCTAGGTGAAATCTTTTTTTGGCAAGATAATTGGTTAGGATTTTCTTCTATTGATACTTTGCTCAATACTCATACTACTAGTGCTTGTAAAGTTTCTCATTTTATTCATGAGGGAACTTGGAATGTGGATTATCTTACTAATTTTGTTCATGATTTTGTCATTAATCTTATACTTAAAGTTTCTTTACAACTTGATAAAGAAGATACTATTTTATTTACCAAATCCAATGATGGGAGCTTTATGCTCAAAGAGGTTTGGAGCTCTATTTGGATTGTGCACCCTTTTTCATAGATTTTATCTTCCATTTAGCAAAAAGGTATTCCGATTTCTTATTCTATTTTAATTTGGAGAATTTTTAACTATTATTTGTCTGTTGATGCTATCTTAATGAAAAAAGGTTTTTCTTTTGTATCCAAATGTCAATGTTGTTATCACATTGAAAATTTGAATCATGTCTTTTCTAATGGTCCCATTGCTCTTAAAGTTTGGTTATATTTTGACAATATTTTTGTTTCCCAATTTTGTAAGGCGTATACCAACATTATGAGTATCATGCATGATTGGATTATCCCTTCTAAGAAGGATATTCGTAATATTTTACCCATTATTATTTATTGGTTTCTATGGAAAAGTAGGAATGAGGCGAAGCATAAAAAAATTATTATGAATGCCTCGACCATTATTATCAAGATTAAAGACAAAGTGAGGCAATCATATTTAGGTAAATAGTTTAATTTTGTTTATTTTAAAAGCTATTCTTATACGGCTAAGTTTTTTGGTATTCTTACTAAGGATTGTGGCCATTCTTTTCAAGATAATCTGGTTAAGTGGATTAAACCCATTATGGGTTGTTACAAACTCAGTACTGACGGTTCCTTTAAAAATGAGAAAGCAAGTTGTGGTGGCCTTATTTGTGATTCTTTCGGTCATGTACTTGTTTCTTTTGCTGGTCCTACGGATGTCAACACTACTATCATGGCATAAACTTAGGCCTTAAAGTTTGGGTTACAATTATGCATTTCCTTAGGGATTACTAATGTTTGGATTGAGATGGATGCTATGCTTGTGATTCGTTACATTACTGATAATTATGTTACTAATCCTTCTTATTTTTATATGATTAGAGAGATTAAATAGTGGTTGGACCTTTTCAATTATTCTATATCTCACATTTATAAGGAAGGCAATGCTGCTGCTAATTTTCTAGCTGGTTTAGGTTGCAATTTGATGGATTTTGTGGAGTATATGGAGTCTTCTATGTCGTCCAAACTGTTGGGATTAACTAGACTTAATCATATGGGTATGCCTTATGTCAGATTTTCTTAGTTTTATTTTCTTCTGGAATAGGGTTATTACCTCTTCTGTGACTTTTACTATGAAGCTAATTTATTAGTGTTGGTGCTTTATTACCATGGTACTACTGTGCTGCTATGGTTGGTTGGGTCTTAGCAATGATTGGAATCATTATATTGTTGATTTCACCCCTTTCTACTGCTATCTTTTCCTTTGGTGGAGTATTATGGGTTGTTTGGCTATGGTTCTTCCTTGTCTGTATTACGTGGATTATGTTGTTTATGTTGACTCTTTAGGGGGTGTTTGTTGGCCTTCTATCTAGTTTTGTGATCTATTTTTTCATTCGGGATAGATGGGTTGTTTGTGGTGGTATCTCAGGTATCATGTATTCTACTTCCTTTTATTACTCTATCTATTTCCCTACTGACTTGGCTAGTTCAGGGATTAGATTTGAGTGGGGTGTTTGGCTTTGGTTCATTCCCATTGGGTTTCTTAATTGTGTTATCATTTTAGGGTGTTTATGTTTCTCTTTTGTCCAGACTATGGATCTATTTTTCATTTGGGGCTGCTGCTATGTGGCGTTCTGTTCTTGTGCCACCTCAGGTTTCATGTATTCTACTTTCTTTTATTTTTTTGTTTATACGTATGCTGATTTCCTGTGTTGCTTTGGATCGGCTTGTCCAGGGATTAGATTTGAGTAGCATTTGGGGTTATCACATGATGGTGCATAAACTACACACCTGAGCTATGATGTAACTGATGACGTTGGTTATGTGGCTATACTGTTCTCTTTTACTAATACTAGGATTTTTGGTTCTTTAATTGTTTGGGACCATCTCCATCGAGGCTTAATTCTTAGTGTTTTTTGGTTTTAGATTGTTAATTATTTGGGTCATTGCTGCTTTTATCATAGCTCATACTTCTTTTATGAGGTTAAGTATTTGCTCTTTCATAATTATATTGTCTACAACAGTGGTGTTATCTTGCTCGATATTAGTCAATACATTTTGTTGTTGCTATTGTTTAGTTATATCTATGGGAACTGTTTCTTATTCTGGTGTTTGGTCTTTCGGCTTAGCCTTTTTAATTTCTTTATTATATAATCCTTATTCTTTAATTTATTTGTCTAGTGTTCTTGCAGGCCTATTTTTCAGATTTTTGGAGACTCAATTCTCATTTTGTGAAGGATCCGATTTTGGTTGGAAATGCGGTACTAATTGTGTTCATTTTTTCCCTTTCCTTATGGATTTTTAGAATGTTATTAGGTTGCCTTGTTATTGTGCTTAGTAGGGATATCCGACTCTTAGGATCTTTTTTTTATTTCTCTTGTAGCTCTTCAAAGTCATAGTGAGCTAGAGGTCCCTTTAAGGACCTTGCATTTCTTTTTTCAGATTAACACATAGGCCCGTTAGTGGGTTTTAACCAATATATATATACATACATACATACATATATATATATATATATATATATATATATATATATATATATATATATATATATATATATATATATATAACACTACAACATTAAGAGAACCTCAATGCCACAAAAGGAATGTTGCTACACTCTGTACTCTATTAAATTACCAATAATTCAACACCTAAGCACCTTCTTCTAGAGTGTCGCAGCACTGGAAGATGTGTTCAAGCTCTATAGCACTAGTTGTACAGTGGCATGATAGAGTAGTTTAAAAAGGAAGCATTATACTGGGTCTGCCAAACATTCTATTTGGTCATCCCAAAACCATAGTGGAGCGAACTAAGCAACACTGAGGTGTTTTTTCAACATTATAATGCCATAATGCCACTCTGTCAAGCACCACAGTTCTTGAGCCAGTTTATGCAAAAAAATATAAATAATTTTATGTTTTTTCTTTTATGAGGGACCAAGGATAGTGAATTTCTTTTTAGTGGTATGTCTGGTCATCCTTATAGTGAGAAAAAATCTCCTAAGGAGTGGAATAGAGTATGGAGAGCAAAGGTATAATATGAGAATCACTCTAGATTGAGTCCATCTGCATGATCTATTTGGGATTCACAACTCTAGGTGATAATTTTTGCATTTTTGTTTTTTTGTATATTTCCTAAAGAAAGTAATAAAATGCATTTTTCTTTGAGTTAATTCTATGACCGACTAACTTTCTTGTATTCGTTGCTCTCAATTACTCTTGTGCATAATTTAATATATGCAATGACCATGCATGAATTAAAAATCTAGTGTGATGCATTTCCTCAATAGAGTAAAATTAGAATAATTAGGAGGATTGAGGCAGAATATTTTCTTTCTTAGGGTATATAGAGATGGAATAATTATAGAAAGGCCATAAACCTTTCTTTACTCACTTAAAAGCTTGATAGAGATCTAATGAGACATAAGCTCTAATTCATAACTATTAAAGATTAGTCTGCTTAGGAAAACATAGGCTCATTCACTATTATTAGTCCAGAACATCTCTAATTTTGGTTATCCTCATTATTTACTACATTTCTTAGTAGTAATAGCACCTCACCTTATATTTTCTTATGTAGGATACATTTGGCAGCTTGAGTAGATAGTACCAAAATTAGTTGTAGCACACTTATTTTTTATGGGATTGACACTATTCTCATATAATTTTTTACTAATAGGCATGTGTACTTACATATTTTGGAGCATATAGCATATTAATACATAGTAGCAAGCTAGCTTATTTGTATAATTAAAAAGTAAAGTCCCCATCACTTTGCCTGATTGGTTACTGAGTCAAACCTTTATATTAGACTTATATGATTCCTTAGATTCCTAATTAATGCTGTAGCTGAAGATATTTGATGTCAATACCTTTTGAAGGGGCTTATGCCTTGATAGGGAAAATGTCAACAAATAATTTCTAGTGGCCATCTCATAGGGTGAATCCTGAGAGAATAGCCAATGTGTATGAGTCTAACACTCTTTATATTTTGAATGCTTAGGTAGCAAACAAATACAAGAAATTGGAGATATATATTCTACTGAAATAGGAGCATATTTTTTTAGAGAGAGAGTGTTCAGGTTTTTAGAGAGAGAGTGTCACTATTTTCAAAAAAAAATTTGTTTGCTGCAAGTTCTGTGGGGCTTCTATATGGTGGTGAAGGGTCACTGGCCATCCTATAGTGGTGGTTCTCCATCAATAGGGTTGGATGGTCGTCATCCCTCTTCAGGTGGTGGTTTTGAACCATTGCATGATAGATTGAAAATGTTTGGTCATTCGAATGGAGGTATTTTCAATAGAGATTATATTTTTTCTTCAATATTTGGTGTTCAGATAGGACTTTCAAGGAGAAACCATTGGTTATCATTGAAGGGGCTTCATTTTCTATTAACAAGGATTTACTTATTGTGGGGGAAAGGTAAAGCCATCGTTTCAAAAGTTGGTTTTACTTGTTCTAAGTTTTCTGAAGTGGTTAAAAATAAATTTGATGGTAGTAAGGGGAATAGTGGGTGTGAAGCTTCATCGTCATCTAGATTGAAAATTTATGTTAATAGATTTGGTAATCCTAATTCGAATGCTGGGTTGGTTGGAAATTCAGTACCTAATATCAAAGAAATTCTTAGGTCTTCTGTGATATATGGAATTAATATGGTTAATGGTGATATACTTAGCTCTGGTATGAAAAATTCTAATAAATTTGCTACTGAAGTAAATAACTAGGTTCGTATGGATGAGGATCTATTTACTATTCATCAATGTGCTTTATGAGAAGTTAATATTGGGAGCCAAGGTCTTGATAAACTAGCTGTTTCGGTCAGGAATTCTCAGGGTGGAAATGAGATGCCTAAACGTGGAATAAAATCCAAATATCAGAGTTGTTAATTCAGATTATGGATCAGGTATGATGGAGGATGGTGGAGCTGTGAAGTTACATGTCCAAAATGAATTGGAGGATACTAAGAAGTTGTAGAATGTAGTTGTTAGTAAGGTATTTGGGAAAAATGTTCCATTTCATGTTATTAGTTTGGAAGTAAGGAGGCAATGGAATTGGTTTGGGAAATTTCATCTAACTGTGCCTGGGTTAGATTAGGTTATGTGTTATTTCATGAACCAAAAGCTATGGAGTTGGTATTGTCTGATGGGCCTTGGTATGTAAATGGGCATATTATTGGGGTTGATAAATGGTCTCCCAACTTTTCTCCTACTTTGTTGAAGGGGATATCGACAAATGTCTGAATAAGAATGCCAAATCTTTCGTTACAATGCTAGGATGAGAATAATGTGTGTAGGATTGCATCCAAAGTTAGTTTTGCCTTATATGATTGATGGGAATAATTTTTAATGGGGGAGTAGAGAATTTGCTAGAGTGTGTGTTCATATTTTTCTTGATTGCTAGTTACCTTTGGCTATTTGGGTTAAAGGGTGTTCGAGGCTATTTTACCAAAGGATTGAGTATGAAAAAGTCTCCAACTTTTGTTTTAATTGTGGTAGGATTGGGCATTATAAAGGTAATTATGTAGAGCTCAAGTCTGGAGGTGTTCTGGATGCTATTGCTAAGGCAGGAGTCATGATTATGGTGACGTGGAGGATCTAGCTAATTCTAGTAAGGCTATTCAAAAATTGGATTATGGTGGTGTTGTAGGTGGTGAGGGAAATAGTGTGCAAGGTTATGAAACTTGGATTCATGTTGAATATGGTAAAGGGATGTTTAAAAATTTAGCTAGGAGTGGGGTTGTGATCTTTGCCAGGACTAAGAATGTGGGGAAGGTTTTTAAGGCTAAGGCAGTGGTCAAAGTTAGGAAGGAAGCTTTCATTGTTGATTCGAATAGGGTTATTGGTTCTGGGCCATTGGATGAAGGTGTAGCTCATGTGTTGTCTCTAGATGGATTGAAGGTTATTCTGGTTAGTGATGTGTGGGTTAACTCTAATGTGAATGTAACTCATTTGTAAGATGATACTGCTGTTAAATCGAGTATGGATCAGAATTCTACTTCATTTGTTCTTCCTTCTAATGTAAATAAATTTGATGTGTTTACTGGAGTTGGTGAGGAGGGGGGGGGGGGGTGGCATTAGTGATTATTTTGCAGATCCTGGAGGAGGGATTCATGGTGTTCATGATTTGGAGGTGAGGGATAAAAATTAAGAGAATACTTTTGGGATTGTCTAAATAGAGGACAATTTTGCATCTGTTAAAAAGAAGCTTTATAAAGAACTTAAAGGACTTGGTCCTATTAAGTTAATTCCTTGAAATAGGAAAGTGGATGTGAGGGATGTATAGAATAAAGGAAGGTTGGAGGATTTTTTCCCTTGTAATGACTAATGTCATCAATTGCATTTTGGATTGGTAGAGGAGCTTGGAAAAAATAGGCTTCTCTATACTTAAAGGATTTTATTAAAGAGCATGATGTTTTTTTTTGTAGGGTCATTGGAAACCAAGTTAACTTCTATTGATAGGAGGGAAGTTAATTTTTTTATTGGTGTGGACTGGGAGTTT
The DNA here is from genome assembly GCA_019925795.1 of Dendrobium chrysotoxum. Lineage (NCBI taxonomy): Eukaryota > Viridiplantae > Streptophyta > Magnoliopsida > Asparagales > Orchidaceae > Dendrobium > Dendrobium chrysotoxum. The sequence goes on from CM034297.1 coordinate 22,445,556, forward strand.
TTTCATTTACCTTAAGATGGGTTGTCAGGGGTGTATTCTTGTTCTTTAGAAACCTAGTATTGTTTCATTTTCTATTTTGGAAGCTTTGTGTCATGTTGTTATTGGTGATTTAACTATTCTTAACAAAGGAGTGTGGATGATTTTGTCTCTTTATGGGATAAAGATATATATAAAAGGAGGGAGCCTTGGGATAAAATTGAAGGTTATTCTTCTAAAAATCTTCCATCTGTGGTAGGGGGGATTTCAATTATTTATTATCCAAGGAGGATAAAAGGGGAGGGAAAATTTTTTTCTTTTCTTACGGACCCAAGGAGATGAAGGAGTTCTTGGCTAACAATGATTACCATGAAATTGGTTTTGTTGGGCCTAAATTCACTTGGTGTAATAATAAGGATGGAGTTTCTCATATACTGAAAAGGTTGGATAGGTGTTTCTTGAATTTAGTAGCTTTGAATTCTTCTTATTTGATGGTGGTGCATCATTTTGCAAGGGTGGCTTCAGTTTATTGCCCTATTATATTAAATCCTTTGAATCTGAATCTTAATTATAAGAGGATGATTAGATTTGAAGATGTTTGGGCTTCCTTCCATGCTTCGTCAGCTATTGTGTACAAGGCTTGGTTGAAGAGGGCTATTGGGAGTTATGCTATGATCCTTAATACAAAGTTCAAAAGGGCCTTGAGGGCATTGTATTTTTGGAGTAAAGCTAAGCTTAAAGATTTCATTCAATTGAAGAGTTGTCTTAAAAGAGAAATTTTGGAGCTGCAGTTGGAGGAGGCTGATGAAAGTGGGCTTTCAATTGAGAAGGTTTTGCTACCTAAGTCCAAGGTGAATGAATTGAATATAACTTTGGCTTGGTTAGGGACCTGGTGGAGGCAGAGAGCTAAGGTAAAGTGGATGGCGGAGGGTGATTCCAATTCAAAGTTTTTTCATTCCTTTGCTAGTGCTAGGAGGAATACAAATTGGATTTATCAAATTAAAGATGGGAATGGGATGATTGTAGATGATCAACCTGGGATTGAAGAAGTTTTTTTCAAGTTCTTCAAGGACAAATGGAGGAGAAGGAAGTGTGTACTTGAAGGGTGGCCGCCTCCTTTGTGCTCATTGAATGATGATGATAGATCTTTGTTGGAAGTAGAATTATTGCCGGAGGAGTTAATTGAGGTTGTTAATCAAATTGGTGGTAGTAAATCTCCGAGTAATGATGATTTCTTATTTATTCACAAAGGCTTATTGGGGAAATTAAGGAAGACATTTGGAATGCAGTTAAAGAATTCTTTTTGTTTGGTAAGATGGATACTGATTGGAAGGATACTCTTATTATTCTCATCCCAAAAGTTATTAATTCACTGGTTCCATCTAATTTCAGGCCTATAAGTCTTTGCAAGATGATTTATAAGATTCTAGCCAAAATTCTTCTAAATTGATTTAAATTCATTATGCCTAAGCTTATTTCTGAAGAGCAAGTAGCTTTTGTGATAGGTTGGTATTTGTCTGAGCACATTTTGATAGCTTAGAAGGTTTTTCATAAATTTATATTTTCTAAAGCTTTGAAAGGATTTGTTTCTTTCAAGATCGACATGGAGTAGGCATATGAAAGTATAGGGTGGGCTGCCTTGAAGGAAGTGCTAGAGTATTTTGGATTTCCTTATAAATTTTCCAGGCTTATTATGGAGTGCATTGAAGATCCTAGGTTTTCTATCTTAGTAATTGACACTTCATCAGATTGGATCAAGGCTAGAAGCGGCTTCTGACAAGGTTGTCCCTTATCTACATTTTTATTCATTTTATGCTCCCAACTGTTATGTAATGCTCTTATTCAAAATAATGGTTCTATTGGGATTAAGATCCGACCAAATGCTCTGAAGATTTCTCATTTATTGTATGCAGATGATATTCTAATCTTTTTTGAAGCTAATATTATGGCAGTGAAGGAAATCAAGAGTGTTTTGATATAATTTTGCAATTGGTCTGGCCAAGATTAATGTTCAAAAATCTGTAATTCTTCTTTGGAAGTCAATCAAAATAAGGAGGAGGAAAGTTATTTCTAAAATTATTGGTTTTAAACCTATTAAAGAGATGTCTTATTTGGGTATGAAAATTGCTCTAAGAAGGCTCGTGGGTGCTGATTTTCAGTATATTTTAGACAAATCCTTGGGAAAACTAAATGCATGGGGGAATAAATTCATTTCCTTAGCTGGTAGGTTTATTCTCCTTAAAGATGTTATTCTTTGGTTTCCTATTTTCCTATCCACTCATTCTCTTATGCCAATGGGAGTTTTGAAAGATCTAGATAAGATGTGTAGGAATTTCATTGGGCATAAACAAGATTAGAAGAATGGGTTTCGTTTTGTGGGTTTGGATATTATTTGTAAACAGAAGGAATTTATTGGTCGTGGGCTTCATTCGTGTGCTAGTAAAGTGGGGCCTTTAAGGGCAAAGTTGGCATGGGACTTCCTAAAAAATTCTGATTCTATTCTCTATAGAACACTGGATGCTAAATATGGAGGTAGTTATTGCAAGATTGAGATGAATGTTGGCTCTTCTTCTTCTTGGAAAATCCTTTATGATGGAGCTAAGTCTCTTATTCTAGTTATAAGATGGAAGATAGGGGGTGGGAAGTCCATTAATGTTTTAAATGATGTATAGGTGCTGGATAAATTCTTCAATAAGTGGCCAACATTTAGTGCTGATTATGTTAATAGTAATATGACTATAGATAGTTTCATTATGGATGGAGTGTGGCATAAGGAGAAACTTCAAAAAAATTTTGGTGAACAATTGGTGGTGCTTATTTTTAATATTTAGATTTGTCATGATTCAGATACGGATCAGTTGGAACTTGCTTATAAATGCTCTGGGAGAACTATTTCAAGCTTGGCATTTGAGGCTTCTGTGGAAGGGCATACAAGGAATGAACACTTGAAATGGATTTGAAGGATTAAGCTAAATCCTCATGTAGAAGCTTTTTGGTGGTGTATTTTAACAATGCTATTCCAACATTCCAATTTTTGATGTATAGGATATTAAAGAATGTTAATGGGTGTCCGAGAGGCTATAAAGTGGTGGAAGATGTCACTCATATAGCTGTAAGCTGCAGGAAGTTTGTTCAGGTTTCACATCATTTGAACAAGTGGGGATTTGGCATTCTGGAATTCTATTCCTTTGATGAATGTTGTATGTGGTTGGAAAGAGTTACTTCTAAAGAGGGGTTTCTAGCTACTCTTTATTATTCAGTAGTGTATTTATCTTGGAAAGCTTGAAACCAAGTTGTTCATGGCTGTTCCAAAGACATTTCTTTGGTGATAGTAGCAAAATTGGTCAGCTATGATTCTATTTCAGATTTTGTTATTTATGGTAATGTAAATTTGGGCCACTGGGGTTTTAATCAGCCTTCTCAGCAGTCATTTTATCATTGCCACCCTCCTCCTCCCGATTGGATCAAACTTAATGTGGATGCATCCTTGTTACCTTCGTATAAAGCTGGAATTGGTGGAGTCTTCCAAGATCACAAAGGGAGATTCCTGTTACCTTTTTTGGGTTTGATTGTTTACACTGGGATGTCTCTCAGTTGGAGCTGTTAGCTGTTTGTTCATTTGGCCGAATTGTTCAAGAGTGGATGTTGCAATTCAAAGGGATTATCATTGAAGGGGACATTTATAATATAATCAGATTTCTTCAAGAGGGTACGAGAAATGTGAATGATACGAATGGTGGCCATTGGATGGATGATCTCTCATTTTTGAATGATTTTAGTCAAGTTATCTTTAATTCTTCTCATAGAAATTATAATAAGTTAGCAGATTTATGTGCTAACTTTCCTCTTATTAGTAATTTTTTTGGGATGATGTTAGTAAGAATAATATTCCACCTTTTTTTGAATTGTTAAAGGAGGAATGTGATAGTATTGGTTTTGTTTAGTAGTTTGTATTAGGGCTTTTGTTTTTATTACAAATGCTTTTCTCAAAAAGAAAAAAAAAGGAAACAAGAAATTAGATATTCTTGGAGTGAGTGTAGCCTTCGGATCACTTATGTCTTTAGAGGGGAGTCTTTTTAATCCTTCTAGTGGTCCTAACATGCAAGGGATAGAGAATGTGACTATGATTGGAAGTTAAAACAACCCTTACTCAAATATATATAATCTAGGTTGGAGGAACCACTCAAATTGTAGCTTTAGTAATGATAAAGGTAGAAATTAGTAGAATGCTTGTTCATCCAACCCAATAGGCAATTCTTGGAACTATCCTTAGAATCCTATACTTAATCATAGTCCTTCTTATCCATTATATTTAATCAAAATAATAAATTTAAATGTTAGAATACATCTTTAAAAGATCTAGTGATTCAAATAGGGAGTCAATTAAAAAGTGAAGCTGCTACCAATAGGAATTTGGAGAATCAACTAGAATACTTAGCAATTTCATTTCATATTAGACCCGATAGAACCTTACCTAGTACCATTGAAGTTAATCCTAAGGATAATGACAAGAAGCAAAACTTGGATTAGATGAAGAGTAGTGTTGATGTACCCTAGCCTAAATAAAAATAATGACAAAGTCTGGCTGAACTTAAAACTTAGAGTTACTTGGGAGGCAACCAAATTTTATAGTTGTAAATATTTTGAATGTATAGATTTGTTTTGTTTTTACATGTAACATTTATGAAATTTGTGGTTGCATGAGTGTTGATTGTTTTGTTATGTTATTGTATATTGAATCTACCTAAGTTGCATTTGTATGTTGAAATTCATATTGGCACTATAATGCCATAGTGCTTAGACTCATAGCACCCTAGCTTTAATGAGTCCAATGTTACGACACTAGATAATCATACCCGAGCACTGCAACATTGAATGCTGCTACCATACACTAGTAGTTTTGGAAAATAGTGAAACTAATTTAGTGTTGTGGCATAGATTTTAGGGCCATGATGCTAGTAAGGGTCAAAATTGCATTAGCTAAAGCACCACAGAGGTAATCTATTTTAGGCAAAGCAATGCTCATTCATGTCAAACACTATGGAGTTTTAGCAGTCGAAAAGCTATCATTTGAAAGTTCAAGTCCAAATTTTGAGATCAAATTGCCTGAGAAAATTAGGGTATATACGGAACATACCCTAGTATTACTAGGCCAATTTTGAGATCAAATGGATTTGAATTTAGAGAGTAATTAGGAGAAATAAAAAAACATTCAAAATGCAATTACTCTCTACAGCCTCAAATAGTTGATTTGATTTAATTTTTTAATAAAAGGGCTTTGCTCCTCATTTCCATATTGCCTTAACATGAAAGATTTTGTTGATTGTGTGATTTATTATGAATTTTCAATGTTCTAGCCTTTTTAAAACATATTATAGATCAATTTAAAAGGAATTATGGTAGTGTTGATTCACGGGAGCATGTGTTTGCACCTCATGGATTACGGCAGTTTTCCAGTTATCCATGCAAGTAAAGGATTCAGTCGCCTAATCACATGCGGTATCAATCAGATGGCTAAGATCAGATCCTATTGTTCCATCATTTAGAAGAGTAAAATAGACCACTCAATACAATGAAATCTAGACCATCTAAGCAAATACATAAATGCTGAGAGGTCTAGATTTTATCTTCCCCATTTAAAAGGCCAAAACCCTAATTTAAAATTTCCTTTTAAACTTTTATAAATGAGGACCACTGAACCAAACCTTTTCTAGAGCCATATAATGATTTATTACATCATTATATGAGTTTTGGAGGTTCCATATAATGAGGTGTGGAAGCTATTTAGAATTTTGATCTAAAGTTAGGGTTTAGGATTTACTAGTGTAGGAAGGGTATTAGAACTAGAATTTTATCTTGTTCATTTCCTTAGCTTCTAGGGAAGACTTTCATGAAGAAGTTGTAGCTACAAGATCAGTGGATTTAAAGTTTAGAATCTTGATACATAATGGCCCTTAACTCTCTCCCAAACTCATTGCTAGTAGGCTTCCAATGTGTTTAAACAACTGGGAAAGTGTAGAGAAGTTTTTAGGAGTGGAATGGATACAAGAGCGCTAGCTCTTACTCAGTGAAATCATTGGGTATTTATTGAGTTTTAAAATTTTTTTTAGGTTTGAAATGTGGTTAGCTCAGACCATCTCTAGCCACCAAATTAATTAGGGATTGTCCAAGTGGAGCTTGAGCTCACCCAAGCAGTTATTCTTGAAAATTTTGAATTTATTGAAAATTTCATGAGCTAACAAACAATGCTCAGACATGGATCTTCTCGGAATGAAACCCACTTGTTCCCCAAAAATGATCTTAGAGATACAACACTTTAGTCTATTCACAATCATAGTTGCAGCAACTTTGTAAATGGTTTGGCAAAGGCTAATTGGATGAAAATTAGAAGGCAATACCGGATTATTCCTCTTTGGGATAAGAACAATCATAGTATCCTTCCAAGCTTCATGCATCACTCCTTACTTGAAAAAAATCATCAATTGCATTCCAAGTTGCCCCTTTTACAATCTTCCAATAGAATTTGAAAAAAGAAGCAGTACTCCAATCCAAACCAGGAGATTTATTAGCACCTTGCTGGAAAACCGCAGCAGTAAACTCCTCCTTAGTGAATTCAACACTTAGCAAATCAATATCATTAGCATCAATCCTCTGATCTTCATTAACCGAAGGCCAATCAATCAAAATGCAGTCCCTGAAACGCCATTTATTCTCAAAAAAATTTAGAAAAATTGATTCCATCCGCTCCATATCTTCCACTACACAATTGTCTTCATCCTAAATTTGTCTAATTAGCTTCCCATTTCTTCTAGCTGATGCATAATCATGAAAAAATTTTGAATTAGCTAGTGTCACCTTCCTCATGCCAAATCACCTTAGCCCTCTGATACCACCAAGAGATCATTTTTCCAAAGTAACATTAAGTTCATGAACTTTATTATGAAGTAAATTCAGCTTATAAGAACTCAGCCCTCCTTCCAAATCTTCCTCCAATTGTAACTTAAGAATATCCTCTTTCAATTCATCCTTGAGCAAGAACAAATTTTTGCATTTATTCTTATTCCAATAGTATAATGCCTTCAAAGATCTTCAAATTTTCCTGTTGAGAATGTCTGCAGCATCACCAAAATTGTTCTTCTCCCAAGCTTTAGTGACAATGCTCCATGTTGCCTTGTAAGACTTCCAAGTGTCTTCAAATCTGAAAAACTTAGATTGGAACTATGGCACCTCATCAAATTTAAAAATATTGGGATAATGGTCAGATGCAACCCTTGCAAGATGCCTGATCATTGCCAATGGAACCATCTGCAAAGTCGTTGAATTCAGCAAGCATCTGTCAAGTCTTTCCCTATAATTAATTACATCTTAAAAGAGAAAACTCTTAATTAAAGTGGTAAATATACTTTTCAAATTTATAAAAATTTCATCAAGGATTTGAGTTTGAAATTTTTTTGGATTGATTTATATTTAGGCTGATATTTAAAATTATTTTAAGACTTAGATAACCCTCCCAGGGGAGTAGGAATTGAGAAGTGTATACTATCTAGACTTATGCTTTCTAGGAGTGGGTAGCCAGGTAACAACTTAAAACAATCAACCTCCTTATGAATGAAAGATAAGAAGGCTCTATATGTAAGGAATCAAGGATTTTAAGTTTTCGAATTAGTCAAGACTCTTTAATATGCTGATGCACCTATTTACCACAATGCACAATGTAAGATTTAAGAATGTATGATTTATGAAATAATGTAAACAAAACTTTTATTCATTTATTTTTAATGCAAAGTACAACATAGTCTATTGAGAAGTCAGGTGGCCAAGCTCACCACAGTAGGCTTGGAATCTACTCTTATTAAATGTAGATTTAAACACGATTGTTTAATTCAATCTTTAATTCTTCTAGATCTTCGAGCTTCTATAGAATTCTAACAGAAAATGCTTCTCAAAGGAAGAGAAAATAGTACCTCTTTGGAACCTATAAGTGTATATAAACAATCATTTTAAAATCTTTTGCTACTCTTTATATTTTAGAACTCGATCTAGTTTTATAATATAAGCTTTTACACTAACATTTACCCTTTTTTTTTTACATTAGAGGCTAGAAACATTCTACTTTAACACTTTACATTTACATTTAATTTTATATGTGAACCTACATACATTTTACTTCAACTCTTTATTGGAATAGGAATTTAACTTTAAATGAAGAAATGCAAATTACTACAGTGGAGTGTAAAGTGGAGTAAGGTGTGTGACATTTATGAGTACAAAATCTAGAGTGCATAATATAATATATAAGGATACACTCCACACAAGATACTCTAATAAAAAAAAAACAAGAACAACCTAATCTAGGCGAGTGCTGGTTATCTTAGTTAATCATCTAAAATGTGTGTAAAGGCCATGTGATTTGGATAGATCCTAGGTTTTATTTCTATATAAAGTTGCCTATATTTTTTTTATTTGTTTAAGGTCAAAGGCCATTTAATTTGAATATATGTTTTAATGTTATAATATTTTAATATTTTATGATTTAGCTTTTAAAAATGTTTTACTTTGTTTAAGATTTACTTTTAGATTTTAAGGAACCATGTTTATTAATGACTCCAAAGTGCTCGAGTCACTAACTTCGAAGTCCTAAGGCTTTCCAAATCAAAATGCATTTGTTCCCTCCTAAGAGATAAAGTAAACACATAAAGCCCATTTAGCTTAATAATATTTTATTTATTATTTTCTTTATCTTTAAAAATATTGTTAATTAATAACCTTAAATATATTTGAAGTTATTAATTTCTAAAGTCTTAATGCACTTGATCTTTCTTAAAAGATAGAATAAACCCATAAAGTTTTGAATTTTAAACTTCTTTATTTAAATGAATCCATTTTATTAATTCATTTAATGCAAATTTATATGTTTAAGTTGGATTAGATTTGTTATTTAAATTTTATTCCTTTTATCTTTATTTCGTTATTTTATTGTTCTTCATTTTTTTATTTTATTTTCAAATATTTTAATTTAATTTTATTTATTTTATTCTAATGTTATTTTTATTCCTTTTTATTTATTGATTATGAATTTGTTTAATTGATATTAATTGGTTTATTTATTTATTTTGCATTCAAGTATTTCTTTTTTCACTCATTTATTTCATTAATTAATTAATTAATTATTTACTTATTTACTTATTTTTATTTATTCTTTTGTTCTTTATGAGATATGTTGACCAAAGTTTGACCTTTAATTTTTATTGGAAATTCTAGAGGATTCTAATTTTTATAAAATTCTAGATTTAATTTAGAGTTGAATGAAATTTAGTTTGTATTTTTAGGATTTTTATTCATTTAGTTAGGATTTTTACAAAATTAGCCAATGTAAGGATGTATTTAACAAAGGTATTTAAGAGACATTTTAATTTTTTTCTTCCGAGTAAACTCAAACATCTTGAAATCATTTCCAGAGGTCATGAATGATGTAAAATAATGATTCAAAGTGTTTCAACAAATTTCGTATTTATTTGGTATTTTTAATTATTTTATTTATTAAAATTTATTTAATTTTAAAATTTTTTTTATTTTAACTTTTTCTAAAGAAGATTTTAATTCTCTTTAAAATTTTACTAAATTTATGGTTAATTGAGCTTTACTTTAGATTTTTAGAATTTTTTTTTTGAATTTAAGATGAATTATTGAAGAATCTAAGTCATTTATTTATAGTGAATTTGGGGTCACTAATTAACAGACCAAATGACCTCCAAATTGCTTGAAATTTATATCATAGGCTAATAGAAACCTAAGGATCAAAACCCAACAAATTTAGAGTCAGCAAATTCCAAATAAGGTTTTTAATCAAATTCCAAAGAAAATATAATCTATACTTTAGAAATTTAAATTAAGCTATCATGAACATGGATTGGGTTGAAATTAGTGGTTATCTAACCCTTGGACACTGAGCTAGTAAACCACAAAAAGGTAAAGCCTAATGCTATATGGAATAATCACCATGAATATTCAAATATTTAGGTCAAATTATGACCTACATATTTGAAAATTCAGGTAAGAGAAATAGAGGCATGAAATGTGCCTAAGAAAATTAGGGTATGTAAAGAACATACCCTAGTATTAGTCTACAAAGTTTGAGATAAAATGGATGTGTATTTAAAGTGTAATTAGGATAAATCAATAAATATTCAAAATGTAATTACTCTTTATTTCCTCAACCAATTGACTTGATATATTTTAAATGAAAGGGCCCTCCTCCCTAATTCCATAAATCATTTACATGGAAGATTTGGTTGAGTGTGTGATTTACTATGAATTTCCAAAGTTTTAGCATATTTAAAACATTTTATAAATAAATTTAAAAGGATTGGCTACAAAATTAATGGGGCATCTCTTTACACACGGGAGCACATGATTGGGCCATTTCGGTGGCGATGGTCATCGACTTATCCATGCAAGGAAAGAATTTGGCTATCCAATCACATGTGGTATTGATCAAATGGCTGTGATTGAACCCCATAAATTATCCATCTAGAGCGCTTAATAAAACCAAATTTTGACCGTTTGAACAAATACACGTAGGCTTGACAGTCTAAATCTCTTCTTCCCTATTTAAATGGTAAACACACTAATTTTAAATTTCCTTTTAAACTATTTATAAAATAAAGACCATTACACCAAAACTTTTGTAGAGGTTTATATTGATTTATTATATCATTATATTAATTTTGGAGGCTTTATATGACAAGGCATGGTAGCTATTTAAATTTTTGATCTAAGGCTATTATTTAGGATTTACCAGTGTAGGAAGGGTATTAAGACCTGAATTTGATCTTATTCTACTCTTCAGCTCCTATGGAAGACCTCTTATGAAGAATTTAAGTTGGAGGATCAGTAGATTGAAAGTTTAGGATCTTGATAGGTAATGGCTCTTAGCTCTCTCCCGAATTCTATTCCAAAAGGCTTCTAATGGATGGAAACCACTAGGTTATGTTGAGAGTTTCTATGAGTGTAATCGATACAAGAAAGCTAGTCCTCTAGGAATCTAGTGGTATTTAGAGTTTTGAAATTAGTTTTAAATTCAAAATATGGCCAACTCAGACCATATCTAGCCACCAAATAAGTTAGGGGCTATCTAATGGGAGCTAAAAAGCTTAACTAAGCAGTTATGACCCATGTGATTGGTTATTTAAGATTTTATAGGTGAACTCAAGGCACATGGTTAGATCTCTTTACTTTTTAGCCACCTTAGGCAATCATATGGCATGCATTAGTTAGGCCAAGGGGCTAAAAAGATTTTCAATTTAGTTCAGAGGTTTAACTGGCTTGATTTAGTCTAGGCATAAAAGGGGTTCAAGACATTAGTTTTTTTAAGGTTTGATTCAACCCAATTAGTTAACCCAAGTCAATCTAAGAGTTAGGCTGGCTAGGTTTAGCAGATCTATAAACACCTAATGTAAGTGTTTAAGGAATTTAATTAACAAGGATTAATAAATGGCTCAAGAATATGACTTTGAGTTCACTTAGGTTAACCTATGTGGCTAACCTAAGTGGGCCCAAGGGCTAGATTTTTGAGGGCTACCTCTTGGGGACCCAATGGATAGTCTTAATGGTTTGGGTGCCTTGGTATAATCTAAATAAATGAATTCCAAATTTATGCATTTATGATAATTTGGTTAACTAGGCTTGACCATGGGTTGGGGTTGGGTTTAACTCATTCCAAATTGAGGTTTTAGGCCATGGAATAGTTTACATGTATGAAATGTGTGTTTAAGGGTTTAAAGTCTACTTTGGTCAACTTAGGTTGCCTTTGTCAACTAGGCTTGACCAAGGCTTGGGTTTAGGTCCAATCCACTCCAAATTTGATATAGAGTTTGTTGGAAGTGGTCTTGGAGCATGGCATGGTTAATCCATGAATTACTTATTCAGAAGCTAAATTTTAGGATTTTAAAGGTTGAAGGGTTTCTTGGTCAACCATTATCCACTAAGGGGTCAAGGGAGTTCAAATCAATGTGATGATGCTTATGAATATATTAAATGAGTTTCTAAATGTGCCCAAGGAGATTGACATCAAGATGCCATGTCCTATGGCTTGGGTTATAAATTTTTATAGATTTTTATCCCATGGAATATGCTTCAAGTTTCAGAATTTAGAAGGACATGAATGCCTCTAAAATGCCTCTAAAATGAATGGATAGACTCTAGGTATATACCTAATCAATATGTGGATATTCAAACACAAATACTAAGGATTTTTCTAGGGTTTTGGGCAATTGGAAATTCCCCCAAAAATGGGAAAGATCCAACGGGTTTTAAGTTTTAAATTTGACCTAGATTTTAACACTAGATTTTAAACTGGATTTGAATTGAATAATTTATTTAGATTGAAAGAAAATGATTTTATGGGATTTACCTCTTACAAAAAATCATGTCAACAAGGATTTCTTAGATCGGAGGGAGCTATTCCCTATACTATAATGTAGAGGGGTTGGGAGCAATTTTGTGATGAGACTACCCCTTGTATTGTTGCTTTTGTGAGAGAATTCTTTGCTAGCATGATGGAAGCACAAAATAAAAGATGCTTTATAGAGGGAAGTGGATTCTATTTGATTTTGTGAACATTAATAAAATTTATAAGACTACGATTTTTTAGATTGAAGAGTACTCATCCTTTATCCACTCTCTTATTAACCCCCATAAAATCCTGAGGGTGTTGAACAAGAGAAATAGTAGGGCTATTTGGATGGTAAGGAAAGGGAGAGTAATCAATTTTCTTGCATCCTCTTTAACAAAAATCTCCAAAACTTGACACTACTTCATATGACCTGAATTTTAACAAGCAAAAAATATTAGTGAGGTGACCCTAGACCAAACACTTATTTATTATGCCATTCAAGTTGGTCACACCATAGATGTTGGAAAGCTTATTAAATCTTCCCTAATGTACATGGTTCAAGTTTCTTCTTTGTAGGTCTAGGAATCCCTTAGTATGTTCACCATGTGCTAGGGCTGGTGTTTTAAGAGATCCTAGGGAGGAGCAGCGCTTTCCTATTTCTACTCTCTTAAAAAGAAAAATTGAAAATTTATCTTTTTAAGAGAGGACAATGAAGGACCTAGTTAGCTTAGCCAATCCATTCAGTCCCTTTCTTGTTAGCCTAAGACCTACTCTCAAAAGATGTTAGAAGATTAAGTTTCTAATCTGAAGGACTACAAGGCTTGCATGCATAACAACCATGATGATAGTTGGTAGTGGCAGCAAGGAAAGTCATCCAAGATGGATTATTTAATGGATATGTAGCAGAGGCAGTGCTCCTATGCTTCACAGTTCAATGAAGCATTTGTTGGTTTATTTTGGAGAAATTTATTATTTTAGAGTCTTGAATAGTATTTCTTCATGGCAGCTCTCACATTTGGTCCCTATGTCTGGTAGCAGCCACCACCTGTTCCAGTAGTAGTAGTAGCAGATGATGATGATGAGGATGATGAGTGATGATGTTGATATTAATTATTATTATTTTTTTTATTTTCCTTATTTGAGAGAGGATGAGTCATGAAGTTGATGTTTTTTATGCCTTTTTATTTTCATTATTTTTTTTCTTTGGTTAAGTGGGGATGATGATGATGGTTGTTCTTCAGTTGTACCTATGATGAGATAATGGAAATTTTGTTTTATTCTAGTGAGCTGGGATGATAGTGAGCATGGCTCATTATAGGACAATTATCATATTGGTTAATGGTTGTGTTTGTTAGTTGACTTGATGTTTAATTAATCTTGTTTATGTAGAGACTGTGATTGCAATGAGTATAGCTTATTGCAAAGTTGATATATGTATGATGGATTGAATTTTTCCATGTTGTAGTTTACATTAAGTGTTTGTTACATTATTATCTTATGTTTTTATTTGGTGTAAAATTCTATCTTGCTTCAAGTATTTGTTGCTCCTCATTATACTCTAATTGCACTTTGATATTCATTCACTTATATGAAATTTTCAAATGAAAGTTGAGATTAAAAATAGGAATAATACAACACTATAGATGCTTAATTGAATAAGCTAAGGGTCAGAATGAAAAATTAGAACAAATTTAACACAACTATGTAAACCATGTAAGTTGATCCTCCAAACTTAATTCAATAACTATACATAAAAAGCTCTAGGCTTCTAGTTCAAAATTGATCGACTAAGTTTAGAAAAAAGTAGTACTCAGATTAATTTATAAAAATTCATTATAAAGTAAAGTTTGGAACCAGTGAGTATATAAAAACCCTTAAAGGAACAAAGCAACTTGGTATTCAAGACCACTACTAAGGCACTCTAAAGAACAATAATCGAAAAGAGACAACAACAACAACAACAACATCAAGCCTTTATCCCACTACGTGGGGTCGGCTACATGAATCCTTTTTCTCCATTGTGTCTTGTTAAAATTCAAATTCTTGATTAAATCTAATAAAGAAAGATTATTTCTAATATTTTCTAACCAAGTCTTTTTAGGTCTACCTCTACCTTCTTAACATAAGTCAAATCTAATACCTTTACTTTCCTAACCGGGTCATCGGGAGGCCGCCGTTTTAGGTGACCAAACCATCTAAGGTGACTCTCTCTAATCTTATCTTCCACTGGAGCTACTCCAACCTTTTCACATATATGCTCATTTTGTATCTTATCTCTAAGGGTAAAGCCACTCATCCACCTGAATATCCTCATCTCTGCAACACTTAACTTAGCATTATGCTTCTCTTTTAATGGCCAACATTTGGCACCATAAAGCATTACAGGTCTCACAACCATCTTATAGAATTTTCTCTTAAGTTTGAGGGGTACTTTTTTTATCACACAACAAGCCCGTTGCATTCCTCCACTTCAACCATCCAATTTGAATTCTGCTGATAATATCCCCATCTATTTCCCCATCACTTCGAATAATAGATCGAAGATATCTAAAATGTGTACTCTTATTAATATCTTAATCGCCCAAAGTCACAAGCCCCTCACTTGGTCTATTATTACTAAAATTACGCTCCATATATTCCGTTTTAGATCTACTCAAGCGAAAACCTTTAGACTCTAAGGTTGACCTCCATAATTCAAGTTTACCTTCAACTCCCACTCTAGTCTTATCAACAAGAAGAATATCATCAGAAAAAAGCATACTTCATAGATTGAACCTAATACCTAAATGAAAAGGTGATGGTTGAATAGAAAAATGAGTACTAGAATATAAAAAAATTCATACCTAAAAAAGCATACTTCATAGATTGAACCTAATACCTAAATTAAACAAGGGAAGTGTATGTAATCTAATACATATTGATTTTTAAAGATGAATTGAAAAATTAACTAAAGTATGAAAATTTTATAAATGTAATATCACTCGAATCAATTAAGTGGTCAACCCTTGCATTAACATCTATAGTAGATGAAGCTTTGAATGGATCTTAATGAAAATGATTGAATAAGATGTATGTTAAAAACTATTTTAATTAAAATATCCAGCCTTTGACTCATTTCAATTATCAACTTAATGAAGCAAATTCCTATATGTTAATCAATTTTAAACATGCAAATTCATTAGGGAGAATGAATTGATCAAAAGTGCAATTGTGTTTCTTAAGGATAAGCAATATCTTAAGCCAAGGAAAATGTATTAAGTGAATATTATGTTATTATTTTGTGCTTTAAATTGTAAATGTGTTTTTAGTTAATGTTGTCCAGCAAAAAGACAAGAAAAATGCTTTTGAAATGCAAATTAGCACATGTTCCATGACGCCAATTCATTCAACACTGCAACACCTTCAATTCCCCAGTGCTATGTTGAAGCACTGTGACTCCATTGGTTCTTAAAAATTTCAAATTAATTCAACACCATAATGTCACTTCTTTAAGTATCGCAATGCTTTCAGCAGCCCACACCACATGTTGGAATGCTGTGATGCTCAACAATATGGCATTTTGAAAATAATACATTTCTATAGTGTCAATATTTGAAGTGCTGCAGCACCCAATCATCGATCTGAGCACTACATTGCCCATAATATTTTAACACTATAGTGCTAAGATAGATCCAATATACCAAATTGCCTGCAACACCGTGGTAGTGGAGTTAGAGTGATTCACTATAGAATCACCATGCTGATTCAGCCCAATGCCATGGCATAACTACTTTATTAAGTGTCGAGGTGCTAGTTCGTTATTATAACACTACATCACAGCCTTTTATAGCATCACAAAACTTGTTTCTATTTTTTTGTACTAATTATAAATAATTTCTATTCATTTTGTTGTGGGATTGTCATTTTTATATTATTTAATATAAGGTTTCAGAATGAGTCTATAGTGGAGGGAGAATATGCTTAAGTGAGATCTATATGGCAAATATCTATTATTTAGATTTGCTTCTAAACACTTATTAGGGTGATCTTTTCCCCACTAATCTCATTTAACTTTTATGTTGCTATTAATGGAATCTGTTTTATGTAAAATAACATCTGTGGCTAGTTAAAAACCTTTGTTTTGGGATTATGATGTGAATGAAGCGTATTGTTCCTAATGCACACTCTTGCATATGAAATTATTTATGGTTGTTCTAAATTACCCTAAAACTTCATTTAATTCATAAAATGACCATGTGTGAAATTAAAACCTAGTGTGATTGATTGCCTTGACAGAGGAATTTTGGAACAAATAGGAGAATTGAGATATAAAACTTTCATACCTAAACATTGGATAAATAGGTTTCTTGGGTCTATGGAGATTAAATCATTGTAGAGAGGTGAGAACCTTTACACCATTATAAGATCAATAGATATCTATGGGTGCATATGATTTGATTCACAACAAACTTAGATAAGTTTATTTAGGAAAATACTATAACATTCATTTTAATGAGTCTGTTTTAAGAAGAAATTATGTTACTACTGATTGTATAAAATTTGAGTGAAAATGTGCATTTTAGTAGATATCATGTAGATAAATCTCAGGAGAAAGATAAGAATTTGCATAATCTAAACTAGCACTGCGCACCTAAACTATTATGGCTAAAATGCCTTTAAGGCCCCAGTGCCAGATTATATAACCATGGTACTCTATATTCTATCATTTTTCTAAATAATTCAGAACCCTAGTGGAACTTCATCTAGTTCTATAGCGCTATTATTACCTCAATGATAATGTGCTTTGTGCTTTGACATTTTTGTTAATAAATTAATGCCTCAGCGCCAATATCAAAAGTTCAATAAGGCTAAATCATATATCCAAGTGCTGCAGTACTAAATTTCCTATAGCTTCATGGCTTAGAAGTTAGAGTGGTTCATAATCAAAGTATCACACCTATTCTGCTAGTGTCATTTTGAGATTAAACGTAGAGCGCCTAATCATTAGTTCATTATTGTGATGTTGCGGTGCCACCTATTCAAGCACTGTTATGCCTGAGTCAATTTATGTGTATTAAGTATAAAAAGTCATCTTTTCATTTTGTTTAGGGTTGGTTGTTTTTTTATGGTTCAAAACAGTAAGAGGAGTGGGAGATAGGGTAGAGAGTGATCGTGCAAGGGAATTCATTCCAGGAAGCATCTATTATTTGAAAGTGATTGAAAAAGCTATTTTGGGTTATATTTTCTCCACCTATATTCTTATAATTATTTATATTATTTAAAAAAATTTATTATGAGTAAAATTAAGTCCATGTCTAGCTAAGCTTCTTATTTTGGGCTTTTAATTTGAAAAAAAGTGTGCTTTTTTGTTAGTATACTCTATTTCCAAAAATATTTTATGATTGTTTCCTATATCTCCCGCACTTAATTTAAGTCATGCAATGGCCATGTTTGAAGTTAAAACCAAGTGTTATTCATCACTTGGATGGAGGAATGATGGAATTATTAGGAGTATTGGAATACAAAAACTTTTATGCCTATATGTAGGATGAACATAATTGTAGGATCTTTGGAGATAAAATCACTGCAGTGAGCTAAAAGTCTTACTTAACACACTTACAGGCTTAACAAAGATCTAAGGGTGCATATGCTCTAATTCACATTAAATTTAGAAGAGTTTACTTTGAAAAACATTGACATTCATATTCATACGTTTAAAATATATTTTATCTTGACAAGTTTATCCTATTTAGTATTTAATAGTTCATCACAGAACACCAACTTCATAATAATAATGTAGGATAACTTTTCTTATTGAGTAGAAAAAGCTAGGGATATTCATTGGATATCTATTTCCTCATGGGATTGATAAGCGTTTCGTTCATTTTATTACTTGATCAACCCGTGCACTTGTATTGTAGAAATTACTAATTATGTCAGTGCTTCATTAGCCTGCACATTCAGTCCCATCAAGTTTTTATAACCATTACGAGGGAAATTTTTTTATATCATATATAGTTCTTTATATTATAGAAATATGAGCAATTTTAATCATGTCTGCCTTCTTTTTTAAAATTAGATTATTGAGTCATTTGCCTTTTTTGTTCAGTAGTGTCATATTTTTGGAATTTTATAAATTTGGTTTTGCTTGCATTTCATTAAATCTTTTGTATGTGTGATTGTGTATGTACGGTAGAACCAGTAAGGGGTCATTCTTATTTAATGTAGAGATTGAAAGGTCCCTCATAAAAATTTGAAAATAAAAAAGACTAGCTATAAAAATGGTTGAGCCAAATAAACAAAAGGACCAACCCATACCTCTTATGGAGTCTATCAATCCTTTACTAGATGGAATTCATCAGAGTATCAATAGTCCAACCATCCAAGCTAAAAGTTTTGAATTAAAATCTATAATTATCTAAATGATTCAGAACTCATAGTTTGGGGGAACTTCTATAGTTGATCCAAATTTACCTTTAGGTAGTTTTTAGAGATTTCAGCACATTCTAGTATAATAGAGTCAGTGATGATGCCATTAAACATCATATATTTCCTTTTCTCTAAGGGGTAAGGCCAAGATGTTGAATACCTTACCCCAAGGCTCTACATCCACATGGAATAAGTTGGTACACACATTCTTATCAAAGTTCTTTCCATCCTAAAAAACTACAAAACTTAGGAATAATATAACTTCATTTACCAAAATTGATGAAGAGTCAATTTATAAAGTTGTGAAATAATTAAGGAGATGCTTAAAAAGTGCCCTCACCATGCTTTTCTTGATTGGTTGGTGATTTAAACCTTTTATAATGGACTTGTTGAAACCCTTAGCTCCATAATTGATGTGATAGTTGGAGGGTCTTTGATGTCAAAATCTTTAAGAGGCTTATGCCTTGATAGAGGAAATGGAAAACAAAATCTTTTAGTGTCCATTTGATAAGGTGAATCGTAAGAAGGTAGCTATTATTTATGAGTATGATGCACTTTCTAATTTGATTGCCTAAGTAGCGGCCATATCTAAGAAAATGGATCATCTTAGAGTTAGTATGGCCTCAGGATCAACTATTCCTTTAGTTGAAAATCTATTTAATTTGTTATTAATTTTAATAATCAAGGGGTAAAGAATGTTAATTTGATTTGAAGACATAAAAACCCCCTATTCCAATACATAAAACTCAAGTTGGAGGAACCACCCAAGTTTTAGTTGGAGTAATAACAATGGTGGAAATCAGTGGATACAAATCATTTTAAACATGTAGGACCTCAAAACCCACATTAGAATCTTATAGTTAACCGTAAACCTTTATATCCTCAGGCTTTAGTTAGAATAGTCAAGTCAAGGAATGAAGGCACCATTAGAAGATTTGATACTTCAAATGGAGAATCAATTACAATGTTAAGCTACTGCCATTAGGAATTTGGAGAATCAAATAGGGTAGTTAGTTACCCAAATTAAAATAGATCCCATGATGCCTTAATTAGTGTCATAAAGAAAAATTGTAAGGAGCGTTATAAAATTCTTTAGTTGAGAACTGGAAAGGAGTTAAGAGATCCTCATAAGAATAAGGATTAGGAGTAAAGAATATTAAAAGATTCCTTAATGAATGACCCACCTCATGAGAAACCTAACCTTGGTAAGGAAGTTGAAAACCAATTCAAAAGGTTATAGAGAGCGCCCCACGCGCCATCCCCCCCCCCCCCCCCCCCCCCCCCCCCCCCCCCCCCCATCCCTACCCATCCCTAAGGATTAATTAATAAAAATTTGGACAAGCAATTCTTGAGTTTTTTTTTAGAAGTTTTTAAATAGTTAACTGTTAATATACCCTTTTCATAAGTGTTAGAGCAGATGTCCACATATGCTAAATTCATGAAAGATATCCTTATAATAAGTGGAAATTTGGGGAATTTTATATAGTATCATTATCGTAGGAGTACAATGCTATTATGTAGAAGAACCTCCCTAAAAACTTGAAGGATTGTAGCAATTTTGCCATTTTAATGATGATTTAGTATAAATTCACTAGATGAGCATTGTGTGACCTAGGTTTTAGTATTAACCTTATGCCATTGTCTATTTTGAAGATGTCTAATTTAGAAGAGGTCTAGCTTACCATAGTCACCCATTAGCTGGTAAAATGATCATTTACCTATGAAAAAGGGGAGGTATTGGATGTTCATATAAAAGTAGGTAAGTTTATCATCCATAAAGATTTTATTATCTTGGAAATGGAGGAGAATAGGGAGATATCCATTATGTTAGAGAGTCCTTTCCTATAAATAGGTAAGGCAATGATAGATGCCCCACAATGGGGAGCTTACAATGAGAGTTCAGGACCATGAAGTAATTATTGATGTGAGTAAATCCATGAAGATCCCAAGTGATAGAAAAACAGATTACGTTTGGGTGGATTTACAAGAGTTTAGTGTTGAAGATTATAGAGAAATTCTTTTTTATGATAGAACTTTAGATGAATCTTGGACTAAGAATGAAAATTTTGACGGGTTAGAAAAGTCTTGACATTATATTGTGAAACCTCTAGGGTGTTTAAGAATAGGTATTATACATTGGATACATCATCTTTGGGTAGAGTATTAAGACCTTGTATGGTGGAAGAACCTAATTTAGAGCTAAAAGCCTTTCCTGGCCATCTTAAGTATACCTTTTTAGGTAGCCATTCAACCTTGCGTGTCATCATTTATGAAGATCTAGGAAAATCTCAAGAGGATAAGTTGATTGAGGTTCCAGGTGAGTATAAGAAAGATTTTTGGTAGAAAATATAGATATTAAGGGGGTTAGTCCATCTATATGTATGCATAAGATCTTGATGGAAGAAAAATCTCACCCAAAATATAATCCTTAATAGAGGCTGAACCAAGGCATGATGAAAGGAGTTTAGATGGAAATCATAAAATGGTTACATGTTGGAATTATCTACTCAATTTTTAGTAGTCCTTAGGTGGGTCTTATTCATTATGTTCCAAAGAAAGGTGGCTTGGCTGTGGTGTCCAATGATCATAATGAGTTGATTCCAAGTTAGATAATTACTGGGCGGAGGATTTATATCGATTATAGAAAATTTATTAAAGCTACTAGAAAAGAGAATTTCCCCTTGCCATTTACTAACAAATGTTAGACAAGTTGGTAGGTCACCCATTTTATTGCTTCCAAGATATGCATTTGGGGTGCCACCAAATTATAATAGCACCTGATGATCAAGACAAGTCTACCTTCACTAGTTCTTATGCGACATTTGCTCTTAGTTGGATGTGTTTTGGGCTTTACAATGCCCATACTACATTTCAATGTTGTATTATGTCTATTTCTTACGATTTGATTGAGTAGGGCATTGAGATATTTATGGATGACTTTTTTATTTTTGGCAATACCTTTGATTCTTTCCTTGATCATTTGACTATCGTACCATAAAGATGTGTAACACTAACTTAGTATTGAATTAGGTAAAGTGTAAATTTATGGTGGTAAAAGGGATAGTGTTAGGCAATAAGATATTAGAGAGGGAGTTAGAATTGGATATGGCTAAGGTGCAAGCTATTGAAAGTTTGCCACCTTTCTTTGGTAAAAGATATTAGGTATTTTTTAGGACATGTAGATTTTTATAGTAGGTTTATCAAAGGCTCTTTTAAAATTTCTATACTTTGTATCATTTATATGAAAGTGATGTTCCATTTTGTTTAATAATGTATGTCATGGTGACTTCAAAGTTTTGAAACAACATTTGATGATTGTACAATGATTATTGCACCTAATTGGTCCTTACATTTTTAGTTAAAGTGTGATTCAAGTCATTATGTTGTTAGAGTTATTTTAGGTCACAAAAAAGATGAAAAAAGTTTCTTGTTATATCTATCCCAGTAAAACTTTAAAAACCTGCTCAGTATAATTATACCACTATTGAGAAAGAGCTACTAACCATTATCATTTCTTTTGATAAATTCAGGTCTTATTTGATTAACATTAAGGTTCTGGTTTATATAGGTCATTTTGTAATCGAATATCATATGACAACACAGGATAACAAGCCTATATTAGTAAGGTAGTTACTTTTGTTGCAAGAACTTAATGTAGAAATCCTGAATAAGAAAGGAACTAAAAACCAAGTTACTGGTCATCTTTCAAGACTTGAGTTGGAATACTCTATTTCTCAAGAAAATGATATAAACAAATTCTTCCCTAATGAACAGTTCCTTGCATTGCATTTGAGTAGATTGTCGTAGTACACTAACCTTCTAAATTTTTTTTCTGAGTGGTATAATTCCTTATGATTTATCATCTACTAAAAAAAAAAAGTTCATTCATTACTCCAAATTTTTTTTTGGGATGAGCCTATTATTAGAATGGCTTGCTTTATTTTAGATTATGTCATGATTCACATTAGAATAGGAGATATGTCCCAAAATAAGAAATAGAACCTATTATTAGATTATGTCATGATTCACATTTTGGAGGGAATTTTTGTGGATTTAGAATGGCTTCAATAAGAATTTTATTGGCTTGCTTTATTTAAGGATGCTAATGATTATGTTCAATAATGTCATTGATGCCAGAGGGTAGGAAATAATACTAGATGAAGTGAAAAATGTTTAAATTATGTATTAGAATTTGAGTTATTCATTGTTTGGGGACAAGATTTTATGGGACCATTTATACAATTTTATGGGTTCCATTATGTTTTGATTGCTATTGATTATATTTCCAAATGGACTGAAGGAGTTGAAATTCCTAAAATGGATGCTCAGGTTGTTCTCAAATTTTTAAAGAAAAATATTTTCTCTAGATTTGGAATGCATATAATTTTAATCAGTGATGGGGGGTGTCACTTCTATAATAAAAGAGTACAGGCATTGATCATTAAATATAGTATTCAATATGGGTTTACTACATCTTATCATCCTCAAATTATTGGTCAAGCTAAAATCAGTAAAAGGGTGACTAAGAGAGTTTTAGAAAAATCTTTAAGGTTTAATAGGAAAGATTGATCTTTAAAGCTTGATGATGCATTATGGTCTCATAGGACAACTTTTAAAATATGGATTAGATTGTCTCCTTATCATTTAGTCTTTGGGGAAGCTTGCCACTTACCTTTGGAATTAGTATATAAAGCATTTTGCAAGGTCAAGGAATTTAATCAAAATCTTAAGGAAGCTTTAGAAAAGAGATTATTATAGTTGAATGAGTTAGAATAATTTAGAAGTGAGCTTATGAGAATGCTATGTTATACAAGGAAGAAATGAAAAAAAAAATGTACGATCATAAGTGTCATAAGAAAGAATTTGACTCTGGTCAAGAAGCGCTTCTATTCAATTCTAGATTAAAATTATTTCTAGGAAAACTAAAATCCAAGTTGTCTGAACCATTCATTATCAATAGGGTATTTAGTTATTGTGTTGTAGAAATTCAAGATTGCAAGACCTCCCAAATTTTTAAGGTTAATGGACAAAGGTTAAAACATTATTTAGGATGGGACATAGGTCATGTGAGGAGTACTGTTGAGTTGGCACATCCTAAAAAAAAATGTTAGACTGAAAACAAAAAACATAACACTACTTGGGAGGCAACAAAATTTTGTTGTATGTTTTTTTTTTGTGTGTGTGTGTGTATTCGACCAGCTTCTAATACTCTTGTTATGTTGACCAAATTTTATTATATGTTTTTTTGTATTCGATTAGCTTCTAATACTCTTGTTATGTTGCAATGTACATTCTTTGTGATAACAATTATTTGTGATTACATTGTTATCTAATTTTTTTTTTAGTTTATCACTCTCCACAAGCTTACATATTAATTGCACCTATTAATTCAAATGCAAATTGATATTCAATCAACTTGTATAAACTTTGCAAATAAAAATTTAGATTAAAATAAGAAATAATTCAACACTAGGTGCTTAATTGGATAAGTAAAAGGGTAACAATTACAAATTGGAATAACCTTTATAGAAATAAATTAAATCATTTAATTTAATACTCCAATGCTAATTCAACTACTGCAACACAAAAAACACATGACTACTTGTTGAAAAATTAATTGACAAAATTTAAAAAAGGGTAACACTCAAACTAATATATTAAATTCTGTATAAACTAACATATGACATTGTAGAGCTTAACAAAACCATTATATTTAATAAAATTTAGGCTACTAAAAGGAATAGAGAAACCAAGTATTCAACACCATTACTAAGATACTCTAGTGATAAAATCAAAAAGATGAAACAGAAGAGAAGAAAATGAGTACTAGAATATTGGAAAAAGCTTACTTCCTAAAAAGTGCCTAATACTTAAATTAAATAAGAGAAATTTAAGTAATCTAGTATTAATGTTTGTAGAATAATTGAAAAATTAATTAAAATATGAAAATTTCTTAAATGACAAATTGCTCAATCTAGCTAAGTTGTTAACTCTCACATTAACAATTATAGAAGATGGAAAAGTTCAAGTGAGGTTGTTAAACCTTGTTGATCTGCCCTAGGTATGCGCCAAGCGAGGGGGGGGGGGGGGGGGGGGGGGTTAATTGGTTATCTAAAAATTTTCTCAATGAAGTCTTTTAAATATTTAAACCAATCACAAAATAAAAAATAATATAATTTTGCTCCTTTCACTTTCAAAAAAAAAATAAAGGTTAAAATATTTTTCTTCATTTTATTTTTCAATTTAAAATTTTTTTCCAACAAAAACCAAAACAAATAAAGCTTGATAATCTAGTTACAAATTTGTAGCAATAATAAATGTGCTAGAAATTCAAATGCAAGAAAAATGAAATAGGAAAAGTAAAGTAGAATGAGCCGACTAGATTTTATAGTTGTTAAGTCAAAACTTGACCTACGTCAACTCCCTAGAGTCCTCTTCTCTAGGTATTACACTAAAATTTTTAGTATCTCACCTTTAGCCCCCATAGCAAGGCTATGATGTCCTTAAAGAATCTCTTCCACAAACCCAATGCTGCAGAATATTGGATGCTTTTTCACCTCCCAGTGAAGGTAGAATACCTGGAAGCTTTTTCAACCTCCTTATGAAGGTAGCAATCCTGGAATCCTTTTTCACCCTCTTGATGAAGCCAGAGAACCCCAATCTTTAGCCTTGAAGCCTTTCTCCTTAGAGCTACCCAAGAGACCAACAAAGATACCTGGAGGAATCTAGGCAGAAGCTTACCTGGATCAACTGCGTGAACCCTCTCACACTACTTCTCCCTCTCAAACAACTTTTCCTTCTCCCTTTCCATGCTCTTAGACCTCACAAAGCTCTCTTATAGAATTCCTTCAACAACCAAAGGCTTTTCAAAAGTCTAATAAAAAAGTTTTTATACAATGCTTAAAAAAAACCCTAAAATTTTAATTCAGTCAAAACTGTTCATACAGTGCGATCAAGGGTTGTACAACGTGATTAGTTCAAAAATCCATTTCAACTAGTATGAATTGAATAATTTTAGTACAATCTTGTTCAAGTTTTGCATACCGAACATACGGTATGATCATGGGATCTTTTGATATGGTTAGTTCAATGCTCTTCATATCATACAGGTCGAACTACGTGATAATTAAAAATTGACTAAGCCATTCATTTAGTACAATTTACACCATGTTGTATGATTAGATTAAAAATTAATGTTTTATCCAAGATGATTGCGAGGATGATTAAAAATTTTCTTTGCTAATCATTCATTATGATTTGTAAAATTAATTAAACCTTGATTTGATTGACTAATCATGAGGATTAATTTTAATAAGTTTTCAAATATTATACAATATGATCTAAATAATATGGAAAAATTAGTTCAAAATTCAAAAATAAAAAAACTTACTTACATTTAACTAGCAGTTAGGGTTTTCAAATTAAATAGATCGTACATGATGATCTGGTTTATACAATATGATTAATTTAAAAACATTAATTATATAATTAGTCATTTTAAATATTTTTTGAATACTTGATCTTACAGTATGATCTGGATCGTGTGGTATGATTTGTTCAAAAAATTTTGATCTTCAATTTTCTCACTCCATTGTGTGTATGCACGGTTGCCAAGTTAACGTAAACCTTTTACAGGACTTTGAATCATGAAATATAGCAATAAATAAATATAAAAATATAAACTCTTGTAAAACATTTTCCTATTCTATCCAATCTTGATCCCTAAAACTTCTTGCATGGTGAATGATGTACTTCAAATGTTAGTACACACAAAAAGTGATATACAGTAAAAATGCTTGGAAAAAAAGGCAATCAATAATATTTGTTATCATCAAAATCACAAGCTCAGGATCTCGAATTACAATAATCTCCCCATTTTTTATGATGACAAATATTTTTGGTTCAATTTGCAAGATTAGTTATTTTTTCTCATAATCTCCCCCTCACTATGTGATTAATTTAAAATTAGGGGAAAGCACTTGTTTTTTTTCTTTAAAAGTAGAAAGGAAAGAAACAATAAACACAAACAACATAAACATAGGAGAAGCGCATTAAACTTAAGTAAGATATGAAAGATCTACAACAAATATCTACTCCCCCTTTTAACATCACTAAAAAGGTGGAACAAAATAAATAAAAGATATAAGAAGAAAAGTAGAAAGTAATTGGAAGAAATACACCAACACAGAGTATAACACATCATATGTGTTAGAGGTAAGATGGTCCTTGATTAGATGGTGATGGCGGTGGTGGTGGTGACTAAAAATACTGGTAAAGAGTAGTAATCTGCTAAGTGAACCATTCCACATCAGCCTCATACTGTTGTAGCTGCTTGTGGCACTATATGAGCACTTCATTCTACTATTATATCTAAGTCCAGTGCTAATTATATTCATCAATATGTGAGGTGATTATTGTATTCAAGCCAGCAAAGCCTTCTATAATGGTGGTATAGAGATCACCTAGAACTGCAAGAGCTGGTGAAGGTACTGGTGTTGGTGTTAGAGCTTGTGGTGGAGCAGGAACGTCTCCTCCTTCCTCATCTAAATCTAGCTCCTTTGCTAGCTCATCTCCCCTGGGTTGATGAAGGAAAAGGTGAAATGAGCTATCGGTGTAGAATATGGGAAAATTTTCTACAACGTCAGGATAGACACATTGATGTTTTTGGTTTAGGAAATAGTCAACTAGATGTCCTAAGGTAATATTTTTCTTTCATCGGTGGATGGGCAATGAATAGAAGTGAGATTTTTAAAATAGCCAATAATCAAGTTGGCTTCATTGAATTGGGTGTTATACATATTGAAATAAGTAACCAAAGATAAGAGTGGAGTAATATTGAATCTGTCTCCAGACATAGGAAGGATTGAAGTTCTAAGGACATGCTGGATGATTTGGACATCTTGGTTTATGGAATGAACTAAAGGTTGAAGTTAATTTAAGAGGGTATTCTTAATAATGAGGTTTATAATAGTCCAATCATAGTATCCCCTAGAATTTAGTGGGGTTTAGGCCCTTCAGTGGATAGGTGTAGGTTATGAGCTAGGTCCTCTTTTGTGATTTATATAGGCTGCCTACACATGTATGAAGTCATCACAGAATACTCAACATTTATTTTCAAGCTTGTAATGAATTCAAAGAGAAGCAAGAGTTAGCTGGAAATTTAAGGTAGTGGAAGCAAATAAGTTCATGACTTGATATTTCAGTATATATTGATCTAGGAGTTAGGATTAAGTGATGTGAGCATTTTTGAATCAGTGATAGGCTGATTACTTCTCAATGGTTTCAAATCTATCGTCCATAGGATGATGAGAAGAACTTCCTTATGCTATGCGAGCTCCCTTGCTACCTCCAGCCATTTTGAATATGGAAGCTTAAGATAGTTGTGAGTGAAGGGAAATTGAAGTTGAGTGATTGAAATCCTTAGAATCTCTTCCATTTTATAGAGTTTTAATTGTATTATACAGTCAATATGAGATCATATAATATGATTGGATGGAGTTGAATTGTCTGGATGACTTGTTAGAAAAGGTGGTGGATAATCTTTAAAATAAGTGGTCATCCCGAGTAGTCATCTAGTGTGAATGCTGATTAATTGGTCAACAAGTATGAATAGGTGTTCATACTATATGATAGTGCAATTATTATTATTCTAACAGGGTTTATACATGGATCGTACCATACAAAGTGGTGGTCATGCAGTATGATCTCCAATTATTGGTTAGATTTGGGCTGTTGTTTTAATGAGCGGTAAGGATGTACAAACATGTGAAGATCATACAATACAAATTAGGTTCGTATAATACAATGTGAGCCTTTTTTTCAAGTTTTTTATTTTATTTTATTTTTGAAAATAGATTGGTGTGTGAAGATTAGGGAACTTCTACCAGCTAAAACAACAAGAACAAGCCTTTATCCCACTACGTGGGTCAGCTACACGAATCCTTCATCCCCAATGTGTCTTGTCAAAAGTCAAAATCTCGTTTAAATTTAATAAGGAAAGATCATTTCTAATATTTTCTAACCAAGTCTTTTTTGGTCTACCTTACCTTTCTTAGTATAAGTCAAATCAAATACCTCTACTTTCCTAACTGGGTCATCAGAAGGACTCCATTTTATGTGACCAAGCCATCTAAAGCGACTCTCTGTAATCTTATCTTCTACTGGAGCTACTCCAACCTTTTCACGTATATGCTCATTTTGTGTCCTATCTATAAGGGTAAAGCCACTCATCCACCTGAGCATCCTTATCTCTACAACACTTAACTTAGTATTATGCTTCTCTTTTAATGGCCAACATTCAACACCATAAAACATTGCAGGTCTCACCACCATCTTATAGAATTTTCCCTTAAGTTGAGGGGGACTTTTGTATCACACAATAAGCCCGATGCATTACTCCACTTCAACTATCAAATATTCCCATCTATTTCACCATCACTCTGAACAATAGATCCAATATTTCTAAAATGTATACCTTTATTAATGACTTGATCGCCCAAAGTCACAATCCCCTCACTAGGTCTATTACTACTAAACTTACACTCCATATATTCAATTTTAGATCTACTCAAGCGAAAGATTTTAGACTCTAAGGTTGACCTCCATAATTTAAGTTTACCTTCAACTCCGTCTCAAGTCTTATCAACAAGAAGAATATCATCAGCAAAAAGCATACAACAAAGGTACATCCTCTTTCAATTGTCTAGTGAGAACATCCATGACTAAAGAAAAAAGATATGGGCTTAAGGCTGATCCTTGATGTAATCCAACTGAAATAGGAAAATACTTGGTCAAACCACCTTGTGTTTGAACACAAGTAATAGCTCCTACATATCTTTAATGATTTGAATATAAGCATTTTTAACTCCTTTCTTTCTACTAGCTAGAGTTATCAAAAACATAAAATAGAAATAATAATAAAGAAAATAAAAACTCAATAAAAAATAGAAATACAAAAAATAAATTACAGCACACGTTATTGATTTCATACTGCCTTGAATTAAGCATGAAAATTAATAACACCTAGTCTAGTCTTCAATGTGCTAAAGGTACCACAATTTAGGGTTTGGTGAAAATATCTGCCAATTATTTTTTAGTTACTACATGATGCAGTTCTATATCTCCTATAACATTAGGATCTTTGATGAAATGAAGCCTAATGTCTATATGCTTAGCTTAGGAGTATTGAATTAGAATTTTAAAAATACAATTGGCACTAGTGTTATCACACATGATAGGAATGGTGCCTACAAATAATCTAAGGTCTAGGATATGTTGCTTCAACCATAAGACTTGAGCAACATAGATTCTAACTGCTATGTATTCCACCATAATGGTGGATAGGGCTACTAAATTTTTCTTCCTACTAGACTAGGAAACTAATGATTATCCTATGAATTGATAGGTTCTAGAGGTACTTTTTCTATTTATCCTACACCATGCAAAGTCTGAGTTCGAACTTCTTATAATTTCAAATGAAGAGTTCTGTCAAAGATACAAGATACCTAAGTTTTGGGTGCTTAAAAGGTATATAAGAATTCTCTTAACTGCAGACATATGGGATTCCATGGGATCATCTTGGAATCTAGCACAAAGATATACTCTAAATATGACATCAAGTCTGCTAAAAGTCAAATATAGAAGTCATCCTATTATCCTCTTATACTTCTTCTAATCTATAGGTTTTCTATTTGGATCCATGTCTAATTGAATGGTAGAGATCTTGGGCATATTTATTACATTAGTACCTTCCTTTTCATACTTCTTTAGAATCTACTTGATGTATTTGCTTTGACTAAGAAAGGTTCCACCATCTCTTTGCTTAACACTAAATCCAAAGAAATATGTAATCTCTCCCATCTTACTCATCTTAAACTCTCTACTCATGATTTCAAAACAATCATTACATAGGCTTTCATTTGATGATACTAATAGTATGTCATCCACATAAATATGAATAATGAGTAGATCATCTCCTTCTTTCTTTATAAATAGGGTGGCATCTACACTACCCTAAATAATGGATCTATATAGTAGAAATGTGTTAAGCCGCTCATACAAATCTCTAGGTGCTTGCTTTAGTCCATATAATGCCTTTTTTAATTTATAAACATGATTATGAGAGGTTGCATTTTCAAATCCAAGGGGTTGTTCTTCATAGACATCTTCCTTAATAACCCCTTTCAAAAATTCACTTTTAATATCCATCTGATATAATTTAAAGCATATAAACATGCAAAGGCCAACAAAACTCTAATGGCTTCTAATCTAGCTATAGTGGTAGAGGTCTCCTTAAAATCAATCCCTTCAATTTGATTGTACCCCTTATCAATGAATCTAGCTTTATTCCTAATCAAAACCCAAGAATCATTCATCTTATTTTGAACACGCACTTAGTTCATATAATATTCTAATCCTTAGGTTTGCTAACCAACTAGCATACTTCTTTCCTAAATATTTGGTTAAACTCCTCTTACATAGCTAGGATTAGGTATTCATCAGACAATGCTTGATATACTTTAGTGGTTTCTATCATTGAGATGAATGCAGAATGACTAATCTCTTTAAGTATATGCCTATTCCTAACTCCTACATATGGATCTCTTAAGATAAGTTCTCTATGATGACAAGATGAATATCTCTATTCTCTAGGCAATGGCTCCTGAGGTTCTCCTCTATTTTCTAGGTCAATGGATTATATTCCTTGGGTAACAGCTACTACTTCTTCTTCTTCCAACTTAAGCTCCTCAGATCAATTAGATTCATCAAATGCCAAATGAGTTGATTCCTCTACAACTAAGGTCCTCTTATTAAAGTTTGTAAAGGGTTTACCTAGAAAGGAATAACCTAATAAGACTACTTTATTAGACTTTGGATTAAATTTACGTAAAGGAGATTTTCCATTAATAAGAATGAAATATTTAGATATAAATGATTAAGTGTCTTACCCTTTAGCAGCTTATAGGTTATCTTATTGAGTTTGGATCTAACATTAACCTTATTAAAAACATAATAAGAAATATTCACTACTTCTGCCCAAAAGTATCTAGGGAGAGAATATTTAGCTACTATAACCCTAGCAACTTCTACTAAGGTTCTTTTCTTTCTTTCAACTATCCCATTCTACTGAGGGGTCCTAGGGGAAGAAAAATTATGTCCTATTCCTAGATCCTTATAATATAGTTCAAACTTATCATTCTTAAATACTCCACCATGATCACTATGAATAGTAGATATCTCACAGCCTAACTTTCATTTAATCTAAGTGGAGAATGTTCTAAATTTCATAGATAATTCACTTTTATGAGATAGGAATATAACTTAGGTGAATTTAGAGTAATCATCAATAATCACATACCCAAAGGTCTTCCCACCTAAGCTGGTTATACTAACAGGCCCAAATAAGTCCATATATAGGATTTCTAATATCCTAAAGGTGGTGATGTCCTTAATTGAATGAAATGAATATTTGATTTATTTTCCTAATTGGTAGGAATCACAAAGCTGGTCCTTAGAAAATTCTTACTTTGGTATGCCTCTAACTAGGTCTTTCTAACTAATCCTCCTAAGGATTTTCATACTTGTATGACATAATCGCCTATGCCATAGCCAAGATTCATTATCAATGGATTTTAAACATAAAGAATTTTAATAATCAAAATAATTCAAATCAAACATGTAAATATTATTATTTTTTACCTCTTAAAATAATTTTTCCATTTAAGCTTATTAGGCATCTAGTAGATAAAATTTTAATTTCAAAACTTTTATCACATAGTTAACTAATACTAAGAACGTTACGCTTCAATCTATAGATAGCAAAACATATTCAATAATAAAGTTTATTGAGTTGCTAATCATACTAATTCCCACAACTTTCCTGGTGGTGTTATCTCCTATTATAACCTTCCATCCACCCTTGGCCTCCAGTATGATGAATTGCTTTATATCACCAATTATATGCCATCAGCATCCTCTATCAAGGTACCACATGCTCTCACTATGCCGTTTATGAGAGCACCCATACAATGTCAATTCAGAATGAGATTTGGGAACCCCAAGTGAGTTTGGTTTCCTCCTTATTCTTCAATAGGTGAATGACATACATGCTACGTTATGATGCATTTGGTTTAGGCCTCACACAAGATGTGTTCTATAGTGTATACTATAAGTGTGGGTTATATATCCTTCCATGCCACAAGAATAGCACCTAACACCTAAAAATGGATTCACTAAACTATGTGAGTTGTAGTTCCTCCTCAAAGGATATGAGATGTATGCTATGATTTGGGATTATAGCATAGTGCTAGTGTAGGCGATGGTTTATTATTTTGGAGAGCATTAATTTTTTCTTTCAAAAACTCATTTGCACATTGAAAGCTTTAAAAATCACATTTCAATGCATGCTCACTAGAGTCTATTTCAGTTGTAAGTATTTCTAATTATTTGTATGATTCTTCTAAATTGGTATGTTTAGATTTCAAGGATTCATGGGATTTGGTTAATTCAATATGCTTCTTATTTAATGCTTCAAACTCATCGAGTAAGGAAGCATGTTATTTATTTAATGAAGAATGTTTAGTTCTCAGACTATCATGCCGTTTATGTAGTTTTAAAAAATTTAAAGTTCAAACTAGCATGGAGTTACTATAGTTTCCTACATGATTCATGCATTTTTTAGATATAGTAAATAAATCATTATAGGAGAATTCACATACCTCATCTTGATTAGAGTCATCAAGGCTATCATTCAACATAAGGAACAAATTAGTTTCCTCCTCCTCTACTTCTTATTTTGATGAATCTATGGTGGAGTTTGCCCAAAAATCCTTCTATGTCCTTTACTTCCCCTTTCTGATGTTTAAACTTTCTTCACGCTTCTCCTTGATAGGATGAGCTTTTAAGTTGGGGCAGTTAGATTTAAAATATCTTGGTTTCCCGCATTCAAAATAAATAGTGTTAGAAAAAACCTACATAGTATTACCTGATTTTCCTATTGTCTAGTGTGAATGACGACTTTGCTTTCTCTTTAGAAAGTTCTTGAATTGTCATGTCATTAGTGTCATGTCTTTGTCTTCTTTAGCTGCAAAACTATCACTTTCAGAATTATTGGCCTTTAGTGCCACTAGTTTCTCTTTCCTTCTATCACCTGCATTCAAAAGTTTTTTACTCACACTTTACTCTTATGCAATAAGTGAGACAAGTAGATTGTCAATATAATAGACATTTTGATCTTTAGATTCACATATAACATTAATTTTAGAATCATAGTTATTAGGTAGGCAATGAAGAATTTTGTGAATATTCTCAAAGTTCAATAGTTCTATACCTAAAGCATGAAGGGATGTCATTATCTAAGTAAACCCAGTGTATATGTCTGAGATAGGCTCATTTGATTTCATGCAATAAAATATTTAAATGAGACTACTTGACTTCATTTATACCCTCATAAATTTTGCAGTCTATCCCAGATCTCCTTGCGAGTAGTATTGGTAGAGACTCTCATATAATTTTTGAAATTGTGTGCACGAAAAATCAATTTAAGCATTTCAAGTTAAGTTGTGCAAGATCTCTATCCTCATTAGTCCATTTCATAAAATGAATATCAAGTTTAACTCTAATAACAATACATGATGGTAAATAATAACCAATTTGAATTATATGCCACATTCTAAAATCAATAGATAATAAAAGGTTGACATTCATATTTTTGAAAAATTAAATGGAATAATATCAAATAATAGTGGTGCATGAGTTATAAAATAATGCTTCATAGTATTCCTATTTTTGAAATGTGCCATCAGATTTTTGCCTCAGGGATTTCTTAAATCACTAATTTTGAGACCCGCTCTATTACCAATTAAAAGTTTAACTAAGGTTGTTAAACCATGTAGAACTACTCTAGGCACAACAAGAGAAGGGGTGAATTGGTCATTTATGAATTCTCTCAATGAAGCTTTTTATTATTTAAACTAATCACAAATGAAAGCAGAAGAACTTGATAAAAATAATGTAATTTTTCTCCTTTGACTTTTATGATAAAAATAAATGACAAATATTATTGTCTATTTTATTTTTTAATTTTTATTTTCATTTTCCAATAATAACCATAATAAATAAAGCTTGATAAATCAATCATAGATTTCTAGCAAAAATAAATGTGTAAGAGATTAAAATGTAGAAAAAATAAAATGCGAAAAGTAAAGTTAAACGAGCACACTAGTGTTTATAGTGGTTTTGTCAAAACTTGACTTACGTCCACTTCCCAGAATCCTCCTATCCAAGTATTGCACTAAAACTTTAGTGTATCTCTTTTAGCCCCCACCACAGAGCAAAGGAGCCCTTACACAATCTCATCGACCAACCCAGTGTAGCATAGTACCAAAAACTTTTCACATTCCTTGTGAAGGCAAAGTACTTGGAAGCTTTATCACCATCCTTGTGAAGGAAGCAAAC
This sequence comes from Dendrobium chrysotoxum, assembly GCA_019925795.1. Lineage (NCBI taxonomy): Eukaryota > Viridiplantae > Streptophyta > Magnoliopsida > Asparagales > Orchidaceae > Dendrobium > Dendrobium chrysotoxum. The sequence goes on from CM034297.1 coordinate 22,480,789, forward strand.
ATGGAATCCTTTTTTACCCTCCATATGAAGGCAGAGAACCTCAATCTTTAGCCTTGAAGCCTTCCTCCTGAGAGCTACCCAAGAGACCAACAATGACACCTAGAGGCTGCAAGTCAGAAGCTTGCCTCGAGCAACCACATGAACCCCCTCACACTACATCATCTCACGCAACCTCTCCTTGTCCTTCTCCAAGCTCTTAGACCTCACAAAGCTCTCTCACATAACTCCTTTAATAGTTAAATACTTTTTAAAGTCTAATAGAAAAGTTTTATACAAGGCTTAAAAAAACTCAAAAATTTCAATTCAGCCAAAACTGTTTGTATTGTATGATTGAGGATTGTACAGTATGATTAGTTAAAAAATTTATTTTTTCTAGTATGGTTTGATTAGTTTTAGTATAATATTATTCAAGTTTTTCATACCGATCATCTTGTACAATCTGTGGATCATACGATATAATTAGTTCCATGTTCTTTAGATCATGCAGGATGAACTCCAGGGTGATTAAATATCATCTCTGCCATTCATCTAGTATGACTTACATCATATTGTATGGTTAGTTTAAAAATTAAGGTTTCATCTAGGATCATCACGAGGATGATTGAAATTTTTCTCTACCAATCATCCAGTATAATTGGCATTGTACTCTATGATTTGCATTATTATTTAAACAGTAATATTATTGACTAATTATGGGGATTAATTTAGAAAAGTTTTTAAATATGATATAGTATGATCTAAATCATACAAAATGATTAGTTTAAAATTTTAAAATTAAAATACTTACCTAAATCTTATTGGTGGCTAGGGTTTTTAATTAAACTGTTTGTGATAGTTCGATAGGGATGTTAAGCCCTAGTGAACTAGTCCCGAGGCTAACCAAGAGGGGGGGGGGGGTAAATTGGTTATTTAAAAATTTCACAACAACAATGAAAAATCTTTTTGATACTTAACAGCGGAAATAATTAAACAAGAATGAAAAAATCAATCTCAGATATTCACCCACGCAGTTAATATCAAAAAGTAAAGTGCAGAACTGAATCAGAAAAGTAAACCAGATTTTATAGTGGTTCGGTCAACTTGACCTACGTCCACTCCCCGGAGCCTCCCCTCTGGGTATTGCGCTAAACAAAAAGTGTCTCTCCTTTTGCTCCCACAGCAAGGCGGAGAAGCCTGTACAAAACCTCCTTTTCACCACACGGTTGGGCAGAGAACCCGACCTCCTTTTGCTTCCTCCTGAAGCAGGCAGAGAACCTTCGAACGCCTTTTGCTTCGACCTGAAGCGGGCAGAGAACTCCGGATCTTCTTACGAATGATCCTCCCATGACGAACACCAACTAGACGAAAGATGACGAGCGGAGAAGACGACTCTGATCCGTGCTTGGAGCAACCATAGTGAATCTCTCTCACTAACTCCCTCTCATAAGATCCTCTCTCTCTCTACCAAACTCTCTCTCTCTCTCTAGGGTTTCTTTGGAAAGTAAGGTGGCAAAAGATTTTTCTTGTTTCAAGAAAAATTTCTTTTATAGGAGGGCTTAAAATTTGCCCTAAATCTCAACTGGTCGGCCAAGATCGTCCAGGACGATCGGTAGATCGTCTTGTACGATCAGTTCAAATTTAGCTGATTCAGCCTGGATGATCTGGCTCTTCTGGACGATCAGTAGAAAAAATTGATCATATCGTCCCGTACGATCCTGCGATCATCCGGGATGATTAGTGTAAATCGTGGAATATCGTCCAGAAGAAAGTTCGGGTCGTCTAGAGAAACCTATGCTGGACGACCAAAAAGATGACTTGATCGTCCAGGACGATAGGGAGATCGTCCTGTACGATTAGTTCAAAAAGTGCCCAAATCATCCTGAACACAGTTCAGGACATACAGATGTGATGCACTAGATGATCCTGATCGTCCGGGATGATCCTGCGATCGTCCAGGACGATATGATCGTATCAAATAAATATTAATTGCTTTCCTTAATTACCAGATTAAATTAAGCATGATTGTACTAAATCATCCAGGATGATACACATATCGTCCGGGACAATCAGACCAAATAAATTAAAAGTTGCCTAACTTGATCTGGCGGCTAAAAATTTTTGATTTGAGCATATCGTCCCGTACAATCCAAAGATTGTCTAGGACGATCTGCTTAATCAGACCCTCTTAACTTGGTCGCCCAAATTAGGGTTTCTATTTTTACTGGATCGTCCAAGACGATGTGAATATCGTCCAGGACGATCTGAACAAAAAATGAACAGAAACTCTAACTCACTCAAGCTCTCCCCCTGAGTGTGTGTGCAAGGTTATTTAGCTAGGGGATCAGTTACATTACAATTTACTAAATAAAAAGAAAAACCATACATTGGACACACTTGGACCCGATCTTGAGTTGGCTTGATTTGCTCGTGATCTTCTGTGCCTGAAATGGGTTAGCCAAGTAAAACACGCTAGAAACATGTTTGTCATCATCAAAACCAGATTTGCAACAATCTCCCCCTTTTTGATGATGGCAAATAATTGTACAGTAGTTTAAAAATAAGGATAACTCGGAGATCGAAAAACAAATATTTTTTTTTCAAATTTTCATTTAACAACTAAATCAATACAGGAAACATAACACATAACAAACACTGAAACGACTACAACTAACTCCCCCTTTAGACATCACAAAAAGGGGGAGGGTAAAACAAAACACGGAAATCTAAGTGCAAAACATAAAAGAAAATAACTACAAAATAGAAAATTAGAACAGAGGCGGATCCTGATCGGAAGGAGGAGGTGGCGGTGGTGGGTTGAAGTAGTTATGAATTGCCTGAAAGTGGGCTCCAATCCAGGCAATGTCCTGGTCATGTTGCAGTTGCTGCTGCGCAGTAGAGTCCGTGAAGCGCTGGATGTCCTCGGCGTGCCGCTGCTCCTGGGTGGCCACATAGGAGTCAAATCTAGCCTCCCACTGATCGAAGCGCTGCACCAGGTGGTCAAAGGGAGAGGCAATGCGAAGAGGAGCAGGTGCATCTGGTGCAGCAGAACTGGAATGGCCTCTTCCTCCTCTTGCTCAACATTCGGGGCAGGCTCCGGATGTAGTCGGGTGCTGTGGAGAACGTGGAAGGTATTGTTGGTGAGGAAGGAAGGAGGAACATTTGGAGCTGCAGGATATTGCAGGTCATATTTGGTTTCGAGGACATAGGCAATGATATGTCCTAAGGCTAGATTTGGACGACGGCGATGACCTGGATCCCAAATGATGGTGAGGTGCTCGAGGTACCGGATAATAAGGTCGGTGGCATTAAATTCACTATGGGCAGGATGTAGTAGGTGGTCAAGGACAGGAGGGGGTGATGTGAATTTGATCCCCCGCCTTTGGAATGACGGAGGAACGAAGAACATGCTGAATAGTCCGGGCGTCCTTAAGAAGTGTAGTGCAGGCATTGTCATGATAAGGTGCATTTGTATTATGAAGGAAATGATTGGCGACACTCCAATCATAGTCTGGGTTGGTGATAAGGGTATGGAGTTTGTCGCCAGTGACGGAAAGTTGGAGAATGTTATGAAAGTCCTGGTAAGTGAGTTCGATGGGTCATTGATTTACATAAGAGCGGAGGGTGGAATAATCAGCCAAAATTCGCAAGTTGGCAAAGAAAACACGAAGAAGTTCCGAGCTAAAAGGAAAGGCGAGAGTCATGATGAAGGTGAGGGAGGTGTGTGCAAAGAGGTCAAGGACAGGATAAGTGAGAGTGTGGGGATTTACAATTTTCGACGGTGTGATCCTCACTTCACAATATCGCTCGTAGCCAGCCTGATCGGCTGCATTGGAGAAGCGAGGATCAACCAGTCCCCGGGAGGAACTGGCACCCTTTTGACGGGAACGTTTGCCACCAGCCATTAGAAATCAAAAGTGTAAGGAAGTAGAAGGAGAGTGGAAGAAAAAATTGTGTAAAATCCTTAAGAAAACTGTTATTTATATAGAAAACAACCTAATCGTCCCTTACGATCGCGACATCGTCCGGGATGATATGGGCATTTATGACGTCCTAGACGATTGGTCAAAAAAGCGGTCCGATCGTCCAGGACGATCAGAGATCATCCAGGATGATTAGACACAGGCGATCATCCTGAGGAGTCAGGCTGGATGACCATTGACGAAAAGGTATCGTTCAGGACGATTAGGTGGATCATCTTGGACGATATGCAATAAGTGTGTCAAACGGGCCGAATTCCAATCGTCCAGTGGTTGACACGTGGATCGTCCAGGACGATGAGGTGGATCATCAAGGATGATGGACAATAATTGGTGCAATGTCAGCCGTTTGATCAGATCAGGAAGATATGGATCATATCATCCAGGACGATGTAAGGATCGTCCAGGACGATCACCAATAATTGTAGTTTTTCCAGCAACAGGAGCAGTGTGGGGACGATTTTGAATGAATCATCCAGGACGATGTTTAGATCTTTCAGGATGAAGAGGATCGTCCAGGACGATTGGTGTATCGTCCAGGACGATGTGAAGAAAATAGAAAAAGATGGAGGATGGAGGGGACAAATTAGGATCCCAAAAATACAATCACGAAATTAAAACAAAACAACAATGAATAAAACTCACAGTAAAAAATACATAAAAGAACCGTTTTTTTTTTTGAATCAAGCTGCTCGAGTAAATCAGAAATTTTTCTTGATTTTAGATCCAAAAACCAATAAGAAGATGATTGACAGTGCTGAAATCCAGAAAAAGTTGGAAAAATTGACTTTCGTAACTCCCACCTCGGGCATCTTATCGATGCAAATCTCTTTCAAACCAACCATCCAATTCAGAAGAAAAGAAATTAGATTTGAAAATAGATCCTTTCAAGCCTCATTCCAGAAAAATATCTGATATAATAGTGTGACAAAGTAAAAAATCAGAAATCAGGATTTTCAAACACAAGCTTTTGAAAGTATTAAGTGGCGCACGAATTTTTCTAAGACCTTTAACGATCTGAAAGGAAAGAAAGCTTGATTGGGCTCATTTTATGCCTCTTTTTCTATTTATTTGGCGCTTTGCACATCTTTTCATTTCTGATACACTTTGTGTATCTTTTAGTTGGCGACATTTCACATCTTTTCAGCTTTGGGCTCATTTTGTGCCTCTTTTTCAATTGATTTGGCGCACTACGCATCTTTTGTAAGCTTTCTTCTTTTCATAATCGTTAAATAGTCTCAGCTATGAAATAACCTTCTAGATATAGGAGATGCTCTCCATGATAAGGAAGAGTAATCCACAAAATAAAAGCCATACGTCATATGATAAGTGCAACCACTTGGTTTAGAAAATCAAAATAATGACTCAAGACTTTGAAAATACTATTGATATGAGGTAGATTACTATAAGAAGATAAAATAAATCTCTATTTCAAAAACTAAAATTTTAATTTTGAAGAGGATGTTTTATCCAAAAGAAATAATACACCAACAAAGGAGTTAGAGGAAGAGAAACAATCAACTTTATTTCTTCCCTTTAACAGATCCAGTGGAGTCAATCACTGCTTACCAGCTTCCAAACAAAAATAAGATAAAACTCCTAGCAGAAATTCAAATTATCAGAAGTAGTGAGCAGTGATCAGACTTTGAAAAGCATAAAATAGTAAGTGCAAGAGATGAACCAGTGAATAAAACAGATAGAAAATCGCATTGAAGTAAATATTTAAATCAAAACCAAAAACTAACAAACAGAAAAATAGAATAACAATCAGAATAATCAGAAATTAGCAGTCAACAGAATCAAGCATTTATATCAATCACTCTTAATCTGGTTCTCAAAATGCTGAATGAGTCAAAGGCCAGTGGTTTAGTGAATATGTTAGCCAGCTGATTTTCAGTTGCAACATGATGTAGCTCAATGTCCCCTTTTGTAACATGGTCCCTAATGAAGTGATGCCTTATGTCAATGTGTTTGGTCCTAGAATGTTGGATTGGATTCTTAGAGATGTAGATGGCACTAGTATTATCACACAGAACAGATATTGTGCCAACAGGTAAACCTAAATCCAAAACTTGTTGTTTTAACCAAAGAACTTGGGCCACACAACTTCCTAAGGCAATATACTCAGCTTCAGCAGTGGAAAGTGTAACTGAGTTTTGTTTTCTACTGGACCAGGAGACAAATGACTATCCTATGAACTGACACGTCCCATAAGTGCTCTTTCTATCCACCCTACACCCTGCAAAGTTAGAATAAGAATATCCAATGATCTCAAAAGAGGTGTTGTGCCTAGGGTACCAGATTTCTAGGTTTGGGGTTCCTAAAAGATATCTAAGAATTCTCTTAACAGTAGTCAGGTGGGACTCTTTAGGATCTGCCTGAAACCTAGAACAAAGAGAGACACTAAACATGATATCAGGTCGGCTAGCAGTCAGGTAAAGCAGTGATCCTATTATTCCTCTATACTTCTTCTGATCAAAAGATTTTCCACTTGAATCCTTATCTAACTGAACAGAGGAGCTCATGGGAGTATTGATTGGCTTGGCTTTATCCATTTCATATTTCTTCAAAATGTCCTTAGTGTATTTAGATTGATTGAGAAAGGTTCCATCATCCGATTGCCTTATGCTAAACCCCAAAAAGCAGGACAATTCTCCCATCATACTCATCTCAAACTCATTACTCATTATTTTAGAAAACTCATCACATAAGTACTTATCAGAAGATCCAAAAATTATATCATCAATATAAATCTGGACAATGAGTAAGTCATCTCCTAATCTCCTCAGAAAAAGAGTGGTGTCTACGCTCATTAGGTGCTCCACTTCAGTATGTTTAGGTCACACCTCGTTAGTTTATTTGCTTTGTGTCGTTGCGGGTGCTTTAAGTGACTCTAGTGAAGAGCACATTTTACCCATTTTTACTCTCACTAAGCAACAAATTGATAGATTCATGGAGGGAGGAGATGATGAGGAGGCAATACCTAATGAGCTTAGAATGCTTAGCCAGCCTAGTTTTAGTAAGAACTATACGAACTACCCGTATCCCCAGGTTGTTAGGTGATCAGGTTACTGATTTGATGGATGTTTTTTAGGGGAACCCACCACCAGGCCTACACGTTGATAAAAAAAAGGATTACAATGTCCTTAAGAGGACTTCAAGTTTGCTACTGCTCAGAAGAGCTACAGAGAGAAAAAAAACTTATGAACAAGATGTCCTTACTAAGCAGAAGTACAAGAGTACCTAATAACATTCTACGAAGGCCAAAAGCATTAGCCCAAAAGGAGAAGAAAATATTATACTCAATAAGATCATTCTTCATGACCAAAATGAAAGTTCGAAAGGGATGTTAAGCCCTACTGAACTAGTCCCGAGGCTAACCAAGAGGGGGGGTGAATTGGTTATTTAAAAATTTCACGATAACTACAAAAATCTTTTCGATACTTAGCAGCGGAAACAAGTAAACAATAACGAAAAGATCAACCAACGATATTCACCCAAGCAGTTTATATTGAAAAGTAAAATGCAAAACTGAATCAGAAAAGCAAACCAGATTTTATAGTGGTTCGGTCAACTTGACCTACGTCCACTCCCCGGAGCCTTCCCTCCGGGTATTGCACTAAACGAAAGTGACTCTCCTTTTGCTCCCACAGCAAGGCGGAGAAGCCTGTACAAAACACCTCCTTTTCACCACACGGTGAGGCAGAGAACCCGACCTCCTTTCGCTTCCTCCTGAAGCGGGCAGAGAACCCACGAACTCCTTTCGCTTCCTCCTGAAGCGGGCAGAGAACCCACGAACTCCTTTCGCTTCCTCCTGAAGCGGGCAGAGAACCCGGATCTTCTTGCGAACGATCCTCCCACGAAGAACACCGACTAGACGACAGACGACGAGCGGAGAAGACGACTCTGATCCGTGCTTGGAGCAACCTTAGTGAATCCCTCGCTAACTCCCCCTCACAAGATCTCTTCTCTCTCTCCCAACTCTCTCTCTCTCTAGGATTTCTCAGGGAAGGAAGGCAGCAAAAAGATTTTTCCAAATCTAGGAAAAAGTTCTTTTAAAGGAGGGCTTAAAACTTGCCCTAAATCTCAACTTGTCGGCCAAGATCGTCCAGGACGATCGGTAGATCGTCCTGTACGATCAGTTCAAATTCAGCTGTTTCAGCCTGGACGATCTGGCTCTTCTGGACGATCAGTAGAAAAAGTTGTTCATATCGTCCCGTACGATCCTGCGATCGTCCGGGACGATTAGTTCAAATTGAAGGAAATCGTCTAGAAGACAGTTCGGGTCATCCAGAGAAATCTGTGCTGGACGACCAAAAAATGACTTGATCGTCCCGTACGATAGGGTAATCGTCCGGTACGATTAGTTCAAAAAGGCCCCAAATCGTCCTGTACATAGTTCTGGACGTACAGCTGAAATGCACAAGACGATCACGATCGTCCGGGACGATCCTGCGATCGTCCAGGACGATGTGATCGTATCAATTAAACATTAATTGCTTTCCTTAATTACCAGACTAATTTAGGCATGATTGTAGTGAATCGTCCAGGACGATACACGTATCGTCCGGGACGATCAGACCAAAATACTTAAAATAAAACTTGCCTAACTTAATCTGGCGGCTGAGAATTTCTGATTTGGGCATATCGTCCCGTACGATCCATAGATCGTCCAGGACGATCGGCTCAATCAGTCCTTCTTAACTTAGTCGCCCTAATTAGGGTTTCTATTTTAACTGGATCGTCCAGGACGATGATACTATCGTCCAGGACGATCTGAATAAAATTTTAACAGAAACTCTAATTCACTCAATCTCTCTCCCTGAGTGTGTGTGTGCAAGGTTACTTAGCTAGGGAATCAGTTACATTACAATTGACTCAATAAAAGAAAAAATCATACATTTGACACACTTGGACCCGATCTTGAGTTGGCTTGAGTGGCTCGCGGTCTTTTGTGCCTGAAACAAATTAGCCAAGCAAAACACACTGGAAACATGTTTGTCATCATCAAAACCAGATTTGCAACAATCTCCCCCTTTTTGATGATGGCAAACATTTGTAAATTAGTCTGAAAACAAAGGTAAACTAGCAGATCAAACAAAACAAACATTTTTTTTTTTTTTTTATTTTCATTTAACAGCTCAAACAATACATAAAACATGAAATAGAAAATAGAAACAGACACGACACGACTACAACTGACTCCCCCTTTTGACATCACAAAAAGGAGGAGGGAGAAACATAACACTGAAATAAAACATAACATGGAACAACTACAAAAGCAGGAAACTAAAACAGAGGTGGATCCTGATCGGAAGGAGGAGGCGGTGGTGGAGGATTGAGGTAATGGTGAATGGCCTGAAAGTGAGCTCCAAACCAGGCCATGTCCTGGTCGTGCTGCTGCTGCTGCTGCGCAGCATAGTCCGCGAAGCGTTGGAGGTCCTCGTTGTGCTGCTGCTCCTGGGCAACCACGTAGGAGTCAAAACGGGCCTCCCACTGGTCGAAGCGCTGCACCAGGTGGTCAAGGGGAGAGGCAATGCGAAGCGGTGCAGGTGCCTCTGGTGCAGCAGGAACTGGAGCAGCCTCTTCCTCTTCTTCCTCAACATCCGGGGCAGGTTCCGGATGTAGGCGGGTGCTGTGTAGGACGTGGAATGAGTTGTTTGTGAAGAAGGAAGGAGGGACATCAGGAGGGACAGGATACTGAAGGTCATATTTTGTCTCTAAGGCATAGTGAATGAGATGACCTAAAGCTAGATTTGGGCGACGCCTGTGGCCCGGATCTCTAATGGTGGTGAGATGTTCTATGTATCGGATGATCAAATCAGAGGCATTAAATTCTCGACGGGCCATGATGTAGTAGGTGGTCAAGGACAGAAGCGGGGTAATGTGAATCCGATCCCCCGCCTTTGGAATGACGGAGGAACGAAGGACGTGCTGAATGGTCCGGGCGTCCTTGAGAAGGGAAGAGTAAGCATTGTCATGATAGGGTGCGTTGTATTGCGAAGGAAGTGATTGGCGACACTCCAATCATAGTCAGGATCGTTGATGATCGTGTGGATCTTGTCGCCAGTGATAGACAAGTTGAGGATATTGTGAAAATCGTGGGTCGTGAGTTCCACGGGGCGTTGATTTACGTAGGAGCGAAGAGTGGAATAGTCCGCGGAAATGCGGCAAGTTGGCAAAGAAGATGCGAAGGAGTTCCAGATTGAAGGGAAAGGCTAAGGTCAGAATGAAGGTGAGCGAGGTGTGTGCGAACAGGTCTAAAACGGGATACGTGAGAGTGCGTGGATTGACAATCTTGGAGGGCGTGATACCTACATTACGATAGCATTCGAAAGCCGCCTGATCGGCGGCATTCGGGAAGCGAGGATCTACATGTCCCCGGGACGAACTGGCACCCTTCTGACGGGAACGCTTGCCACCAGCCATGAGGATTTGAGAGAGTAAGGAGGAGAGTGGAGTGGAGAAAATCGGTGTGAAAAAGCTCAAGAAATCTGCTGTTTATAAAGAAAACGGACTGATCGTCCCGTACGATCGATACATCGTCCGGGATGATCGGGACATTTATGTCGGCCTGTACGATTGGTCAAAAAGGCGGTCCGATCGTCCAGGACGATCAGATATCGTCCGGGACGATTAGACACAGGCGATCGTCCCGAGGAGTCAGCTGGACGACCGTTGACGAAAAGGTATCGTCCCGGACGATTAGGTGGATCGTCCAGGACGATTTACAATAAATATGTCGGATGGGCCGAATTTGAATCGTCCAGCGGCTTGACAGGTGGATCGTCCGGGACGATAAGGGGATCGTCCGGGACGATGGGCAATAATTGGCGCAATCTCAGCCGTTTGATCAGATCAGGAGGATATGGATCATATCGTCCAGGACGATGTGAGTATCGTCCGGGACGATCACCATAATTGGAATTTTTTCAACAGCTGGAGCAGTGAAGGGGCGATTCTGAACGAATCGTCCAGGACGATGTTTATATCGTCCAGGACGGTGTGGATCGTCAGGACGATATGTGGATCGACCAGGACGATGTGAAGAAAACAGAACAAGATGGATGATGAAGATGACCAATCAGGATTCCAAAAACACAATTATGTAAATCAAAATGCCACACAGAAAAAAAAACTCACAGAGGGAAAAAAAAAAAAAACATGAAAAAGCAAAGTAAATCAGAATTTTTCCTTGATTTTTTTTTTTTTTTTTTTTTTTGATCAATCTGCTCGAGTAAATCAGAATTTTTCCTTGATTTTATATTCAAAAACCAATAAGAGAACGATTGACAACGCTGAAATCCAGAAAAGGTTGAAAAAATCGACTTTCGTAACTCCGACCCCGGGCACCTTATCGATGTAAACCTCTTTCAAAATAAAAATCCGATTCAGAAGAAAAGACATTAGATTTGAAAAGAGATCCTTTCAAGCCTCGTTCCAGAAAAATATCTGATATAATAGTGTTACAAAGTAAAAAATCAGAAATCAAGATTTTCAAACTCAAGCTTTTTGAACGTATTAAGTGACACACGAGTTTTTTTCTAAGACATTTAAAGATCTGAAAGAGAAGAAAGCTTAGGTTGGGCTCATTTTGTGCCTCTTTTTTTCAATTTATTTGGCGCACTGCGCATCTTTTGATTTTTTTGATACACTTGTGTATTTGGCATTTTCGCATCTTTTCAGTTTTGGGCTCATTTTATGCCTCTTTTTCAATTTGGTTGGCGCACTGCGCATCTTTTGTAAGCTTTCTCCTTTTCATAATCATTAAAGAGTCTCAGCTGTGAATCCATCTTCCAGACATAGGAGATGACTCTCCACAGTAGGGAAGAATGATTCACAAAACAAAAAACCACACATCATATGATAAATGCAATCACTTGGTTTTAGAAATCAAACTAATGACTCAAGACTTTGAAAAACACTATTGATATGAGGCAGATTACTGTAGGAAGATAAAATAATCTCTATTTCAAAAAACTAACATTTTAATTTTGAAGAAGATTTTTATCCAAAAGAAACCATACACCAGTAAAGGAGTTAGAGGAAGAGAAACAATCATCAATGTTTCTTCCCTTTAACGGTTCAGTGGAATCAATCACTGCTTACCAGCTTCCAAATCAAAACAAGGTAAAAACTCCCAGTCAGAAATTCAAATTATCAGAAGTAGTGAGCGGTGATCAGATTTTGAAAAACATATAAAAAAAAACAGGTAGAAAATCATAGCAAAGTAAATACTCAAATCAAACTAACAATAAGGCTAAAACAGAAATTAGCAGAAGAAATAAAATCAACTGAAAATAAAATAATCAAGGCAAAAACTAACTAACAGGAATCAGAAATCACAATACAAAAACTAACAAACATAAATCAGAAAACAGAATACAAAAAAAAAACTAACTAGCAGAAATCAGAATACCAATCATAACAATCATAAATCAGCCGTCATCAGAATCAAGCATTTATATCAATCACTCCTAATCTGGTTCTCAAAATGCTGAATGAGTCAAAGGCCAGTGGTTTAGTGAATATGTCAGCCAGCTGATTTTCAGTTGCTACATGATGTAGCTCAATGTCCCCTTTTGTAACATGGTCCCTAATGAAGTGATGCCTAATGTCAATGTGTTTGGTCCTAGAATGTTGGATTGGATTCTTAGAGATACAGATGGCACTAGTATTATCACACAGAACAGAAATTGTGCCAACAGGTACTCCTAAATCCAAGACTTGCTGCTTCAACCAAAGAACTTGGGCCACACAACTTCTAAGGCAATGTACTCAGCTTCAGCAGTGGAAAGTGCAACTGAGTTCTGTTTCTACTGGACCAGGAGACTAACGACTGTCCTATGAATTGACAAGTCCCAGAGGTACTCTTCTATCCACCCTACACCCCGCAAAGTCAGAGTCAGAATATCCAATGATCTCAAAAGAAGTGCTGTGCCTAGGGTACCAAATTCCTAGGTTGGGGTCCCTAAAAGATATCTAAGAATTCTCTTAACAGCAGTCAGGTGGGACTCTTTAGGATCAGCCTGAAACCTAGCACAAAGACAGACACTAAACATGATATCGGGTCGGCTAGCAGTCAGGTAAAGCAGTGAACCTATTATCCCTCTATACTTCTTCTGATCAACAGATTTTCCATTTGAATCCTTATCTAACTGAACTGAGGAGGGCATGGGAGTATTGATTGGCTTGGCTTTGTCCATTTCATATTTCTTCAAAATGTCCTTAGTATATTTTGATTGATTGAGAAAAGTTCCATCATCTGTTTGCCTTATGCTAAACCCCAAAAAGTAGGACAATTCTCCCATCATACTCATCTCAAACTCTTTACTCATTGTTTTAGAAAACTCTTCACATAAGTATTTATCAGAAGATCCAAAAATTATATCATCAACATAGATCTGGACAATGAGTAAGTCATCTCCTAATCTCCTCAGAAAAAGGGTAGTGTCTACGCTCCCCTTAACAAACTCTCTTTCTAACAGGAATGTGCTAAGCCTCTCATACCAAGCTCTGGGTGCCTGTTTCAATCCATATAAGGCCTTTTTTAATTTATAGACATGACTTGGATATTGGGAACTCTCAAACCTGGGGGTTGTTCTACAAAAACATCTTCTTTAATTACCCCATTTAAAAAGGCACTCTTGACATCCATTTGAAACAGCTTAAATCCCTTATAACAGGCAAAGGCTAGTAGCACTCTAATGGCTTCCAATCGAGCTACAGGGGCAAAAGTTTCCTCAAAATCTATCCTTCTATCTGATTATACCCCTTAGCCACCAATCTTGCCTTATTTCTTACCACCACACCAGAATCATTCATCTTATTCTTAAAGACCCACTTGGTTCCCACAATACTTTGGTTTCTAGGTCTTTCTACTAACTCCCAAACATCATTCCTTACAAATTGATTCAATTCTTCCTGCATAGCTAAAATCCAAAACTCATCCGACAAGGCTTGATTGATGTTGGTGGGTTCACTCATTGAGATAAAGGCAGAATGGTTTACTTCCTTCCTAAGTCCATGCCTAGTCCTAACACCTTCAGAAGGGTTTCCTAAGATCAGTTCTTTAGGATGACTCGAAGAATATCTCCAATCTCTAGGCAAAGTGGTTTGAGGTTCTACCCTTTCTCCAAATTTGTATTTCCAACTCCTTGGGTAACCTCAACAATCTCTTCATCTTCTACTTCAGATCTAGACTCCTTAGGATCAGATTCATCAACACTACATGGTTGTTTCTTCCACCACCAAAGTCCTCCTATTGAACACCCTAAAGGATTCCCCACACTTGAATATCCTAAGAACACTCCTTCATCAGATTTGGGGTCAAATTTTCCTAAGGGTGACTTCCCGTTGTTTAGAATGAAAACCTTACAGCCAAAGACATGGAGGTGGACAGATTTGGAGTTCTACCCTTAATGATCTCATAAGGTGTCTTGTTCAGCTTGACTCTCACATTTACCCTATTCAGCACATAACAGGCAGTGTTCACCGCTTCAGCCCAAAAGTTATTTAGGAAGTGAATACTCGGCAAGCATGGCTCTAGCGGCTTCCACCAAGGTCCTGTTCTTCCTTTCAGCTACCCCGTTCTGCTGAGGGGTCCTAGGAGCTGAAAAATTGTGACTAATCCCATGATTCTCACAAAAACTTCCAAATCTTTCATTTTCAAACTCCCCTCCGTGATCACTATGGATGGTAATAATCTCACATCCTAACTTCTTCTGAATCCAAGTAGAGAAAGATCTAAACTCATCAAATGACTCAGATTTGTGTGACAAAAACTTAACCCAAGTGACCTTGAATAATCATCAACAATCACAAAACCATAGACTCTCCCCCCTAAGCTGGCAGTGCTAATGGGTCCAAAGAGGTCCATGTGAAGAACTTCTAAAGGTCTAGAGGTGCTAATGTCCTTAACAGAGTGAAAAGAGGACTGGACTTGCTTCCCCAACTAACAGGCATCACACAGGTGATCCTTAGCGAACTTAAGCTTGGGCACACCTCTAACTAAGTCCTTTTGGGTGACTCTCCTAAGGGTTTTCATACTGGCATGACACAATCTCCTATGCCATAACCAAGACTCATCAGCAGCAGTTTTTAAGCAAATTGAATTATCAGATTTAATGCTACTTACATCCAGCTTGTAGACGTTGTTGATCCTTTGCCCCTGCAAAACAACTTCATCATTTAAGCTTAAAATGCAGCCAGTGGGCAGGAATTTGATGCTGTATCCCTTGTCGCAGAGTTGACTGATGCTCAGCAGGTTGTGTTTCAGTCCATCTACAAGCAAAACATTATCAATCACAAAATTCTTTGAATCACCAATTATACCTGTGCCTACCACCTTCCTGTGGTGTTATCTCCAAGTGTAACCTTGCCTCCAGCTCTGGCCTCCAGCGAAATGAACTGATTTGCATCTCCAGTCATATGTCTAGAACATCCGCTGTCCAGGTACCACATGCTCTCACGAGGTCTTGTGTGAGAGCACACCTACAAAATCATCAAATGTCAGTCTTAGGAACCCAAACAGGTTTGGGTTCCTTCTTATGAAAAGAAGAATGCGATGCATGTGTGCTGTGCTGTGCAACAGGCAGTTTGGGTCTCCACACCCAATGTGTACTACGGTGAACAGTACAAGTGTGTGATATGTGTCCTAACATGCCACATGAAAAACATCTAACACAGGAAAAGGATTAACTAAATCGTGAGTATGATAGTGCCTCTTCCTAGTAGTGTATGAAACATGCTTGAAGAAACTTGCAACAGAATTTTTAAAAGGTGGCGGTGCATAAAATTGTTCAAAAGTAGGCGGTGTTTTGTTATTTTCAAAAGCACTGATTTTCACTTTCAAAAACTCAATGTGTTTGTTTAAACTTCCAATTTCAAATTTTTTGCACTTTGCTACTTTCTAACTCACATGCCAAAATCATTCACTTTTTAAAAGCAAGTTCTAATTCACATGCGATGTTTTTAACAAGTTATGCTCAACAATTAAATCAGAATGCTTTTTTATTCAGTTCATCAAATTC